>JABTTQ020000179.1:0-214671 GCA_016081115.2 Rehmannia glutinosa | reverse complement strand
AGTTACGTATTGCTAAATCAGATTTTATCTTATCATTAACAAACTCGCTTATCTTCAAACTCCATAAAATCATCATATAAATTACAAATTAACAATACACCCTAATTTCATAATTTGGGGTAGAAATTTCAATTAGAGTTTCTAACCTTAAATTTTATCTAATCGTATTTTTAATTTAAAAAATCAAAATATATAATTTTAATTAGCCGCTTTTAATGAAAATTTCGAGCTTATGAATGTGTATGGCTCAAACTTAATGAAAAGAACATGAAAGGTGAATGGTTATAATTTTTAATGTAAGAACTTAACTCTCAATCATCAATTCCGGACTTAGCTCTATAAATTGAAAATTTTCCCTTACAAACTTCATCTCATTTCTCTACAAAATCTGATTCGTAAAAATTCCATCTTTATTCATCTCCTATTGTTTCTTCTTACAATGGCGTAAATCATAATCATCCCAAATGTACCACCTGTAAAAACATACTAACCTAGCTAGCTGCAAATGAACTAAGCCGCCGCGAGCTATTCCGGGTCTCTGCCGACAAAATATTCGTCGAGATCGTTCACAACCTTAACGAGCCTACCTCGAGCCTAAAATTTGAGCACAAACTTTTAACGAGTAGAACTCGAGCTTACAGTATTTGGCGTAAAGTTCACGAACATGTTCAAGCATAGACTCGCGAGCTTAGGCTCTAGTTCGGTTCATTTGCGGTGCCCGAGCCTAGACTTTGTGCCCCTGAACGTGCTCATCGACATGCTTGTTAACTCGTGTTCGAGCTCGATTCGATAATTAAGTTTGCGAACATATTCAATGTGGTTCTGTAGTTCATGTTCAAACTCATTCGTAAAATAATATTATTCCTCGTAACAAACTATATATCTAAGGATTAAGGCTGACAAAATATTAATCAAACTTACAAAATCAAAATCGAACGAGTCCAATAGTATAATATAAAATAATATAGTCTATATGTAATCACATGTATAATAATGAGGTGTACTTATAAAAGTACGGTTTTGGATATTTTAAAATTATTTGGTTTTGTTAAAAATTAAAATAATAAGAAAATAGTTTAGGGAACTAAGAAGTGTCTAAACAAACCAACAAAATTCGTATATCACACGAGACTTACCTAGTAATAATTATAAATTTAGACTTCGTGAATTAATGTGATCATCAACCAAAGATTTATCATAAAATCATAAAGATATTACAAATGTTTAAAAGAGTATGTAAATTTTCAAAACTTATAACTATCTAATAAACCAAATGAAACTAAAAGCATAACATATAATAATATAAAGTGTATATAAAAGCACAAACATAATATAAATCATATATACTAAAACAAAAAAATAAAGTTGACACGTGTCATTTCCTCATCAAACTTGGATTTTGTTAATAACCTGAATATAAGGAAAAATAATATCAACTCTAAATTGTACATAGCCGACAAATAGTTTGGAAAAGTCAATGTCGATCCATTCAAATCATTTGCATATTTATATTAACAAAGGTTCTATTAGTTCAAAATCTATATTTTTTTGTAGAAGATATTATCTCATTTGAATTAATAATATATTTTTGAATTTAGAAGATATCAAAATTAAAAAAAATCTAAAAATCAAGGATTCTATCTACACTATTTTTAAATTAGTTATCTTTTCAAGCTTAAATATTATATTATATGTATAAAAATGTATAAAACGAGCAAGAAAAAAAGGAAAAAATTATTAGTTCAAAATTGATATTGTTTATAGAATATATTCTCTCATTTGAATTAATAATATATTTGTGAATTTAAAACTATCTAATAATATATTTGATCAACCATACAAAACCAAAACAGAGTAATTCAATAGTACTATAATATATATATAACTATCTAATAAACCAAATCAAACTAAAAATATAATATATAATAATATAAATATATATAAGACAAATATAATATCAACCATATATACGAAAAAAACAAAAATAAAGTTAAAACATGCCATCACCTTATTAATATATCTTGCACACATGTCAACTTTCTCATTCTCTTAATCTCACGTGGTCACTGCTTTCACATTTATCCATGTGACATTCTATGAACAAATATAAAAGATAATAAATAATCCAAAAAATTAAAACAGATTCATCTTTGAAATTTAATTTCTTTTAATATTTACCATATTAAATAAACTGCAAAAAAACAAACAAGAAAGAAAAATAATTGACATTGATAATTTTTTAATAATCGAGAATATAAAGAAAAATAATTCAACTCAAATGTGTACACAACTCACAAATAGTTTGGAAAAGTTAATGTCGGGCCATTTTATCTCCTCTGCATATTTTATTGACAAAGATTGTATTAGTTCAACATATATATATTTTTTATAGAAGATATTCTCTCATTTGAATTAATAATATATTTTGAATTTAAAAGACAACATATTTAAGAGACAAATAATCCAAAATTCAATGATTCTATCTATACTATTTTAAAATTATATTATATTATATGTACGAATATATAGAATAACGAAAGGTAAAAATAAAAAGATTTTATTAGTTCAAAATATATATTGTTTATTGAATATATTCTCTCATTTGAATTAATAATATATTTTTTGAATTTAAAAGATAATAATTTTAAAAGATAACAAATAATTCAAAATCAAGGATTTTATCTACGCTATCTTTTGAAATTTATTTGTGAACAAATCCCATGTAACACACGGGTGTTACTCTAATTGAGGCATATTTAAAAAAGTGTTGGTTTGGAATATTTTTAAATTATTTATGGTTCGCTTTTTAGTAATATGTAAGTTTTTACAAACTCTTATGCATTTGATTTTTACTTTTTAATGTTACAACAAGTGATTTAGTCTTAATATGAAATTTGATTAAAAAATAAGGGCAATTTAACATATATTTTAAGCTTTAATGAACTCAACTCGATCTTTTAATGAGCTCGAGTTTGCTTTCACAAGCCTCGAATTGAGCTTAACCATATAATGAGCTTTTTACGAGCCGAGCTCGAACTAAGATCGTTAAAATTTAAACGAGTCTTCACCGAGTTGAGCCCATTTTAGCTTAAACGAGCCTTTTAACGAAATAACTCGTTTAAGTTTAAATGAGCCTTTAACGAACCGGGAAATTCGAGCTAAAGCTTGTTTTTAAGTTTAAACCAAATTTTACAAGAACTCGTTAAACTCGTCGAATATGTTAAACAAGCTATTTATGAGCCGAGCTCGAATCTGTTCGCAAACTACATAATTTTTAAATGAGCCAAGCTCGAACTCTATTAGGAAAGCTCGAATCAACTCTCGAGCCGATCTAAAAATTAAATGAGCCGAACTCGAGCATGTTCCTCGTCGGCTCCTGGCTCACTGCGGCCTAAACCTAGCCGCCAGCCAAATTCCAGTTGCACTTTATAAATTTCAGAAAAAAAAAAAAAGAAAAGGGTGAATGACAAGCAAAAGTTTCTAAGGATAATGGAGACTTTGAGGATAAGTGAACAGCCGACATCAATGGGATTTTAACTTGATTTAGGTAACCACCTTTTCAAAAATTTCAGAGTGACACCTACAAATTTCTACTTGTCTACAAGTCAACCATTGACTCATTATTTGAATGAGTTGACCAAACCTTGATCAATCATTAGATTCAATATTTAAGCTCTAACCCTAAATAAGAACATGATTTGCCACATCTTTTGACATTCTCTCGCACAAGATATCGACAATTATTTTAAGGTAGATATTTCTATTCACTTATTGTTTGTCATTATTAAATGCTTCATATATGTGTATTCGCTTATGTGCAATGTGAAAGGAAATCAAGTTAGCTAGGGTCGTAAAGTCCGAGATCAAAATTATCCTCGGGGTGAACCCATACTATATTAGTCCGGGATTGTAAGAATGTCGGGATTAAAAGTATCCTCGGGGGTGTACCCTTGAGCTGCTATAGAATAACCGCCAAGAGTAAATTACATGTTGAATATTTATGACTACGCCTAATTGATGTATTTAATTATGACAACGTATCTCCTCGGGCGAGTTGAAAGCTCACCCCATATTTATTAACACTTTTCGTTGAGGAGCCCGAGCAAGGATTGAAGGCGGTGGATGTGAAATAATAAATTTTAGTTAATTTGATTTTTAGAAATATTTTATTAAGTCAATTCTTTTGAATTTTCTATTGAATACTAGTAGTTTATTTTTAAAAGTTGTGTTTGGAATCAAAGTACTTTATCGTTGATGCGAACTTTTGTAATTAAACTATGTTTACGAAATCGTGAGTGGCGCAATAAGATGATGGATTATTTGAGTTATTAATAAAATGATTCCGCTTACTTTTGAGATACGCCTTATTCGCTCATTTTAAATACACTTTATTATTAGATTAAGCTACATATATATTTTAAAATTCGGGCGTTACATTAAGTCACCCAATACTAACATAATATGATCCTAAAATTGATGCCTCCTCCTCTCGTGCTAATCGTTTTCTTGTTGGATGACCTCGCCTGATGATGAAAATTCACATCTTTAGTGATGGCATTCCTTCTGTGTGGTCTCAGCAGGCTTGGTTGGAGCAAGGGAGCTTGGTAAGCTTGGTTTTCTTTGACGGTTTTTGTGTCACTCAAGTGTAGATGATTGTTGAGTCCGAGATTGTCATTCTTGCCACATGTATCAAATATTTAAGAGTTCACCAAGTTACATAATTAAATTGAACTTTGACAAAATTAAACAATGGTTTGTACCTTCAGTTTTCTTCACCGATTGAGATTTGAATTGTTTCTCGCATTATCTTTTTGCCTTTGTCTTTCATCGTGGCATTAGGTGTAAAAATCGGCCTCTTAGTTGTTCTCTGTCAGAAAAAACAAGATTAACAAATGTTAAAAAGTGCAAGAGCTACAATCAAAAAAATTGTAGGCTTGTATGATATAAAAAAGGTCATCTTTTTAGCAGGTGGTTGTTTTTCTTGATTTGCAGGTATATCCAACATTGGTCTTGGAAGAAGCATATTTATTCTTAGGCAAAATTTCTAAAGATTGTGATTCGCTTATGGCATATTGTGCAACCGGTTGTAATTCCCTTTCGACATCTTAGTAGCTTCTCCTTGCCCTTTCCCTTTTGTTTTCTTTTCTCCTCATCTTGGTCTTTCCTTCTATCATTCTTTTTGGGTCTCCCAGAAGTCTATCAAAGAACAGTGAGGCAATAAAGGTTCAACATCCACATCAGGCCACATGTCACGCTCATTCATTGCTCAATACATGATCAGTATGTCTTCAATAACATTTCCTTTCTATACCAACTTTCCACATAATCTTATGGTGTCACCCTGGAAGATAATCCACTTATCGCATGGGGACAAGGTATACATGTAAGCTTCCATCTCCCGCAAAGTTAACAAACTCTATCTCCAATGTGCACCCTAAATTTCTTACCATTCGCACTTTCCACCTCAAACTCATCACAGCCATTCAATTAGCAATGTATGCCATGGCCTCCTTTTTGTATTCTTCCAATAACTTCTCAATCTTTGGGCAAAGATCCCCAAAGGATTCATCATCTCATCTCTTCCGACATAAATCCTTTTCATCAAAATCATTCCCGATTTCCTTAAGCATTGTTACAATAGCCCTACTCGCTCTTAATCAAAGCATTGAAACTCTCGCATAAGTTATTCAACAATATGTCACACTTGAGTGGGACTAAAATGCGTCATGCACCAATGAGTTGCGTGCCTTGCACTAACCACTCATATGCAAACTTGTGTCCCTAGCTTTCATCTCATTTATTGCAAAGATTGAAATCCAAGCCCAATGCTAATTTAGGTGATCCACATTATGTCTAATCGATTCTTGCCAACCTTTTTTTGTCCAAATTTTGGGCACTTGACTACTGTACACTTTACCTTTTACATCATTCATGTGCATACCCCCACTCTACATCATTGTCTATGTTACTATCAAAAAACAAATCATCTTCATCGTAAACTTCATTCCCACTATCTAATTCCTCTCCAACCGAAGAATCGCACTCCAATTGACCGACCGCATCATTATCACTAAGTTCAAAGATCTCCTCGCACTCTAAAGACTATCCACATTGTCATCCATTCCCCCATTATCATCCTCACTACCCACATTATCATCCCCACTATCTTCAAAATCCCCCAAGAAATTCAAAGGCTCATCAATGTCGTGAAGGTTTTCAATGTCGATTGTGTTTGGTGTACGGGTTTCATAGATTTCTTTTATCAAGTGCAAGAAGTTCAATATATTTTTCATGTTCAACAAAATCCCAACCATCATATTTTCATCAATGAACTTCACCAAATTCAACACATCCAAACCAGCCTTCCAATGTCATCAAATCATTACAATTATTTATCCCGCCTTTACTACAATGAAAACATTAAACTTCCCGCAACCCTAACTCATTACCCATAGTAATTAGTTCAAGCATCGATACCATTCATCAGGTCACAAAATCAATGTGGCTCACCGTCATTTTCACCCACAAAGAATGTTGACCCATTATGCCTCGAACTCCCTGCACGATACAATCTTATGGTAAATAATTCAAAGGTCGACCCTAAGCAGCAAAAAACAAGAAATCAAATCAGCTTCTTCATCAAACCACAAACCCAATAAATGTTATGTTTTTAAAAGAGTTTTTTTCACCCCAAACATCCAACATTTTTTAAGAAAATGATTAAAAATTACCGTAATCAAGGCACATCCTCCCAACGGAATATCGTGGTTTATTCGGCCTCTAATCGCCCATCCCATTGTGTCTCTTTCTTCAATGCTTGCTGCAAATTTTTTTCAGGTTTCCATGATTCGAGATTTTTCACCTGGTTCGAGATTTTTCAAGGGTTAATTTTGGTTTGTTTAAGTTTAGTGGCTTGCAAGTTGCAATTTGGGAACCCTAAGGTGGATTTGGGATTTGTGAATTCTCGTGCAAATCATGTGAGTCTTTGAGATTAATGACAAACTAAATCGACAAAATACCCTTAAAAAAGGGTGTGCGTGTCACATGATGGAATCCTGGAATATTCCATCGTTCTTGTGTATTAGGTTGCACTTCTACAAATTCGTTTAGTTTAGGTACTACTTTCAAAAAAATAGTCCGTGCATCAAACGCAATGACCCTATAAGACAAAGTTGCAAAAATCAATAACCCATTCCTTTATGTGCTTCAATTAAGGAATAATTTTTCTTTTTTCAAAATATTGATTTACAACTAAAAAATTAGATTAGTCTCCTATCGCACCTTCCTCGATGGATCCATTCTAGCAGATGGAGCCCCAACAATGAATGCGGTCTAACTAAAAAAAAATATAAAAATTACGCAAATCTTCACTTAGTTCAAGATCTCAAGTAGTGGCATGCGTCTCTCTCTTCACCTAAGGCATTGTCCCGCCACAAGCGGTGGTACCACTGATGACCAAAAGAGTTAAGATGGAATTATTTCCACTTGTACTATTAATGTTGTCGCAAAATTATATTTAGAGTTTGAGGTCTCCGAACAAATACCTTTATTTCGATAACTTGACATTGCCCACCTAATTGTTTCTCGATCGATTCTCTTGTAAATGGCTGCCAACGTTGCCGCTTGATGAATTAAAATTTTAAGTGGCTAGATTAAAGTTGTGACACATTGTTAATTAGCTTCTTTAACTTAAGCATGGTGGACATAGAGTGGAAAGTGGGGAGAGGGGAAATATGTTAGAATTTTGGTGTGGTGCTTGGGAATGAAGTGGAGAAAATCTATCACCGTGCTATTAATATTTTTTAGGGGCTACTAATACCTTTTGGAGGACTACTAATACTTTCAATGGAAAAACCTAATATTTTTTAAGGAATACTAAATATTTTTTAGAGATTACGATACTTTTAAGGGGGGAGAACTAATATTTTTATAGGAACTACTAATACTTTTTATGAGAAAAACTAATATTTACAAGGAGAATTACTAGATTACATTTATCGAAAAATATAATACTTTTCAACGGGGGTTTTAATTAATAGAATATTGTAGATATGGGAAATTATTACTCGTGATATAGTGAATTTTAGGTTATTAATTTTATAAGTATGGTCGTTGGTCCCATAAACGACTAAAGCTTACTCGCTGATGTGATCAACAACCGGACTAAAAAAAATTAAAACCCGGCCAGGAAATTTTTATTTTTTTAAAAATTGATCCGCAGACGTTATTTTTAAGTAACGACCGCAAGGGAAATCTCAAAAAAAATATGTATCCGGCTACGGTTGTCAAATCCCGGGACAAAGGCTGAATATTTGCCGGGCCGTGATTGGCAATCACGATTGGGAGCATTTTAAAAAAATTCAACAGATATTTGCCTATAAATCGGGATACCTTCTTCAACAATTGCTCCTCCTTCTAAACTCTCTCATAGATTACACAAACACACACACAACAACTACTCTCCTCAACTCCCACACACACCAACACATACATTTGTGCACATTCAATTTTGTTGGGCTTTGGGATGCCGGGCAACAATGGTGATAAGTGAGACTACAGACAATGCATTTTTACAGTAAATTTGTCATGTAATATTTTTTAAAGCTAATTTTATGTTTTTCTTAACAACATGAAAATTTGAATTTTTGCATGAAATTATTATATTTATAGGCTTGTTTTCTATTTTATACTTCAATTTTTGTTATATTTTGCATGTTTGTTATATTGTAAGTGAGTTAGTATTATTTTGCTAATTTAGTAGTTGTATGTGTATTTTTGAAGATATGTCAAATTCAAATTTTGTCATGTAATATTTCTTAAAGCTAATTTTATGTTTTTCTCAATAACATGAAAATTTAAATTTTTGCATGAAATTATTATATGTGGCTTGTTTTCTATTTTATACGTAAATTTTGTTATATTTTGCATGTTTGTTATATTGTAAGTTTTAGTTAGATATTTTTTGCTTAATTATGGTTGTATGTGTATTTTTTAAGATATGTCAAATTCAGATAAAAATGGAGTGATTGTTCATTACGGGGTCAAATATTAATTGAAAATGTCTATCAAGTAAAGATATAGTCGTCTCCGCTATCGAGCCACAAGAATTTCCCGAACGACAAATTTGGACAATTTGATATCTATACCGCATGATATTCTGGTTTGGATAGAAATCGTTATTTGTTAAAACTATCCCGTAAATACCGTGGATAACAACATGTCACGAGTCATCGCAATTAATACCAACCGGTGTCAGGGTTTTTCTTTGATCCGTAGCCGAAAATAGAATCAGATATCTTTATCGGTGAGACTGAAGAAGATCATAATGTCGTGATTCGATATCCCTTTAGAAAATGAATATCATCAATACGTATCTTACCTTGGCTGGGGACAACACACTTGAAGCTCCTTGCTACGATTCAAAAAACTAATAATGTTGTTGTTAATGATTTGAACACACGACCTTCCTCAATCCGATCAGCCCAATGTTGATAGATTATCAAGCAATCTAACCTCGATGATCACGGGGATCGTGAGGTTTCTAATTCTTAACCAAGCCGAAGTCGGGACAGATGATGAAAATCACAAAGATGATGATGAAGATGAACATGGTGATACTTCTACACCGACTCACAACCTATCGACGCGGCAATAAATCACAACATGTCATGGATTCCGTCTGATCATATAGAGACATACCTTTTTTAATTCATCTTTCGAGGAATTCAATATTGATTCAATTGACGCTCTCATCCTAAGATTGTACTATGACACGTATAAAGGTGTGTTAAAAAGAGGTATGGTTTTCAAAGATAAAAACATGTTCAATCATTGTTAAAGATTTTTCAGTTCGCCACGCAAAACGTGAGTATTGAGTTGTTGAGAGTACTCCAACTTATTGGGAATTAATTTTTAGATTTTGATGAATGCTATGTAAAACTTAGAATAGAAAGTTGGCACCCCATTTTTGTTGTAAATTGCATTGTAATAGATAGGTGGGTCGAAATGTTAAGTCACTATGCCCGAACATGCAAGAAGTCAACCGGAGACTAAATGAAGACTCCGCTGGAGGCAGCTGAGTGTGGCAATGAAGAGAAGACAGAACTCGATCAAGGTGCAAATGAGATGCAGCTGAGTAAATGTCACCAAGTCAACTCAAGATAGCCAAGTCTCAAGTTGAATTGACAGATGAGTCATCCACGATTGGAAGCTGACTCAAGTCACCTGGGGAAGTCAAGGAAATGCAGTCAAGTCGAGACAATCAAAGAGATTCGCTGTACGTGTCAAGAGAATTACTTAAATAAGTAATACTTCCATACGCTTTCTTAAAGTGCTCAGTCCTTAAGCGCAAAAGGAATAAACCAATGGGAAGCTCGCACCTGTGTCAGAACTCAAAAGTCAAGAATCATTCATACGAGGAAATGTCAATTCCAAGGATCGCAACAAGACAAGCCAACGACCACAAGTATCTTTTTGAAAACTATCCTATCTCTTCAACGGCAAATTTTCAAAAGAACACTATAAAAGGCCGAGGAATCTATTTGAGAGAATGTTGGTTACCCTTGACAATTAGAAAACAAATACGAGCAAGAAAAGCAATATCTCAGAACCTTAAATATTCTCAAATCATTCAAGTTCAATCCTCAAGCCTACATTACGAAGCAAATCTATCCAACACTCACCGTGAAGGAAAGACGACTTCAATCAGTTGAATAGGAAACATTTTAAGAATCAAGGGGTCTACATTCCACGGAAGATTGTAGAAAGGTTCAAGGTCGAACTAGTCTCAAGTTTTGGAGGGCTTCGTGATCAAATCCAAGAAGCTTCGAGCAAGTGGGTCGTAGTAGAGTGCGCACGCCTGCGTGAAGAAGCCGAGTCGCACGGAAGCCACCTGTGTGACCAAGGCATCTCCTGACCGAGTTCCAAAGGATCAAGTCGGGCCAGTGTGATCAAGATCATGGGAAATTATTTTGTAGATTTTGATGAATGCCATGTAAAACCTAGAATAGGAAGTTGGTACCCCATTTTTGTTGTAAACCGCATTGTAATAGATAGAGTCGGTCGAGCCGAGGTAAGTCACTATGCCTAAACATGCAAGAAGACAAATCGAGACTAGAAGGAAGACTCACTGCAAGGCAACAGTAGTATGGCAAAGAAGAGAAGACGAACTCGATCAAGGTGCAAACAGATGCACTGAGAAAGATCACAAGTCAACTCAAGACAACCAAGTCTCAAGGTTGAAGTGACACGAGAGTCATCAAATGATTGGAAGTCGACTCAATTCACCTGGGATGTTAAGAAAATGCAACAAGTCAAGACCATCAAAGAGATCCGCTACGTAAATTAAGAGAATTACTTAAACAAGTAATACCTCCATATCGCTTTTCTTGAAGTGCTCACCCCGAAGCGTGCAAGAGGAATAAACCAATGGGAAGCATTGCACTCGGGTCGAACTCAAAAGTCGAAAGAATCATTCATACGAGGAAGTGGCAATTTCAAGGATCGCAACAAGACAAGCCAACGACCACAAGTGAATTTAAAAATAAGATATCTCTTCAACGGGCATTTTTGAAAGATCACTATAAAAGGCCGAGGAATAACTCGAGAGAAGGTTACCCGAACTACGAACATTCAAGCAAACATTTGAATCAGAATCAAAAATATTCTCAAATCATCCAAGATCAATTCTCAAGCCTACATTACGAAGAAATCAATCCAACACTCACCGTGAAGGAAAGATAACTTCAATCAGCTTGAAGAGGAAATTTTTGAAGACCAAGGGGTCTACATTCCACGAGGGATTGTAGAAAGGTTTAAGGTCGAACCAAGCTTAACCTAGTTGGAGGGCTTCGTGATCAAATCCAAGGAACTTAAGCAAGTGGGATGTAGTAGCAAGCGCAAACCGCCTGCGAAGAAGTTGCTCGAGTTAGAGAAGCCACCGTGTGACCAAGGCATCTCCAGATCGAGTCCCAAAGATCAAGTCACCGTGGTGATCAAGACTTGTATCTGGACCGTAACCACTCGTATATTGATCAATACTTAGTGGATTCCTCCAGAGTTGGGAAGAGAGGAGTAGAAGAATTACCCCATCTTCGAACCTCTATAAAAACTTATCAGTGTCATTTACATTTCAAAGACTTTAATTTCCACATCTTATTTTTATATCTCACGATAAACTTGCTATTCAATTGATAATCAATCGAGTGCTAAAACCAAGTATTAAAACATACTTAACCAAAGTCTTCCGCTAAAACCAATCACAATGAGTTAAGTCTTTAGTCAAAACAGTGATTGAGTTATTCTATCAACAAATTTCGCCGAGTCTGGCTGAGTGACTAACTCATGCAGATTAACTAACTTAGTTGTCCATCAAGGACACAAATTGGAAGTATTAACTCAATATTTAAAAGGACTAATTGGAAAAGTTGGTAAGGTTTATTCAACCCCTTCTAAACCTTACACTCACACCCCCTTGGGACCTACAAAGGGTATGGTATCAGAGCGGTTGGTTCATTGAGCCTTCCGCACCGGTTATCAACTAGATCTCCAAATTCTTCATACCGCTTTAGTACTTGATCTTTCAAAACTCTTTTTACCAAAGAAAAGTTATTATCATGGAAGCAAATTTGACATGCATCCCTATGTTCACAATTGAAGAATTTGATGATTGGAAAATTCGTATGTAGCTCATTTATCAAAGATTACACGATGAGATGTGGATAGTGATAGAGGATGGGCCACCGCAAATTTTAAAAGTGAACACAATCGTAAGGAGAGTCATAAAAGAAGGTGAAGAGGATGTTGCTCCTGCACTACCATGGTTGAAAACCAAGAGTCGAATGGACAAATGATGACAAAAAGATATAACTTGGACAATGTGGCCAAGGACATTCTTTACAAAACTCGATAAAGCCATGTTCAATAAAGTCAAATCATGCAAAACGGCTAAAGAAATCAGGGACAAGCTAACATTGATTTGTGAAGGCTCGTGAGCAAATCAAGGAAAATAAACTATCTGTTGTCACAAAAAATTTGAAAATTTTAAAATGCTTGCAGAGAGACCTTGGATCACCGGATGCTCGGTTCACGTAAATTACCAACGAGCTATCTCGCACTTGGAAAAGAATATACACAAGAAAATGTGTATGAAGATTCTAAGAAGTCTCCCAAATGGGAAATGAAGGTCATGGCACTAAGACATTCCATGGACCTATCCAAGACATCCAACCATGAGCTATTCTCGATCTCAAAGCCTACGAATTTGAAATGAGAAGAAAAGACCAGAGGAGACAAAATGTGCCCAAAACAAATGTCATTCTAATTGTTAAGGATGGCAAGAGAGCCGAGGTCAAAGTCATTGACCAAGAGGAGATTGCCCCGATGGTTAAAAGATTCAACAAGTTCTTCAATAAGAACTACAAAAGAAGCAAAGGTGAATCCTCCGTAAGACACTCAAGACCCTCCAAGTCTAGGGAAGATAGATCAATCAAGAGAGCAGAGCATCAAAAAGTGGAATATCAAAGTGACAATCCAAGAATGGAAAGAGCGGATCAAAAGGTTGAAAATCTATGTGAACCGCAGCAACCAGGTCACTATGCCATTGATTGCCCATATCCTCGTAGTCAACAAATACAGAATGAAGAAGAAAGAAAGGTCTTCGCAGAGAAAGAAGACAAGAAAAGAAAAAGGCAATGTTGGTCATAGAGATCTATACCGAGACAATCAAGCCAAGAGACACACCGATTCGCAGAGAGTGAAGCCGACTACCAAGTGACTCAAGAAGCCTTGATCCGTTTGATGGCCAAGGAACAAGACAAACCTCGACCAGAAGATGAGGTACACTCTAATTCATCACACTCGCATTCTAGTGATAGTGACCGTGACACACACACTTCATCACCCACTGATCTTTATGATTCATTAGGCAAAATGATGAAAGACTTTGAACACATTAAATCCTCTCACACACTACTAAATGAGGAAAACATCATACTCAAGAACTAAAAACTCACAAATGACTAAGGAGCCGAGTACTCTAAGTCAAATAGTCCGATGAGAATGAAAGTCTAAAGGCCGAAAATGCTAAGCTAATAAAGCAGAGATAGTCATAGAAAAGAGGGAAAATGACCTCAAAATGTGATTGCCTCATTCACTAAGGCATCTAAATCATTGGATGATCTTATTATGAGCCAAAGAGAATGTGGAGACAAGACAGCTTAGGATTTAATTCCTCCGTCGTTATGTCAAGCTCCAAAAGTGATTTTGGAAAAAGGATCTTCAAGCAATGAAGATCTCTAAAATCCAAAACTCCAAATGGTGCACACACTTTTATTCCAAAGCACAATCACAAGCAAACTGGCCTTGGCTATAAAGAAAAGGAAAAATTGAGTGTCTTTGAGAGGACAACAAGAGAAATCCAAATAAGTTCCTCAAAGAACTCCAAACAGAAACACTCAGAAAGAAAAAACAGAGCCAAAACCCTTAAGTTCTATATATAAAAGAAACACATATGATGGGAATGGTAGAAAGTACCCAAGCCAAGCTGATTGGGATAATGTGAACTTTCAAAGAAAGACCTATGGAATATAAGTCTAAGTGGCAAAGGCCATTCCAAAGGTATAAGAGCTTTCATCAAAGACACATATGCACCTAGCACTACACTCGAGATATCACAACTACCCAAAGAAGACAATTGCTAAAACACATACACAGCATACAGACAAAAGAGACAACCGTATGAACCTAGAACCCCAAAGAATTTGCCAAAATTAATTATGATTATGGCACTGATAGATGGCAACCCCTTGAGTCAAATCATTTGGCTATAGGTTGGTTGGATCATTTTACAATACTAACCCCTCAGACCTGCAAGTATGGGTACCTAAAACTTAATTTCCTTGATTGCAGTTCAAGGAGCAAAAGTTCCAAGGAACCTGGTACATGGATATGGATAGGTCGCTTCCAGGCACATGACAGTAACAAGAAAAATCTATCAAAATTCAAGGAAGTCGAGGTGCAAAAGTCATATTTGGAGGAAATGAAGCTCCAGGAGAAATAAGAGGCATTGGATCCATCAAGAAAAATGGATTAGAAATCACGTGATGTTGCATATGTTGAAGGACTCAAATTCAATCGCTAAGTATTAGTCAACTCGCGGACAAAGGCTAAATGTTGGATTCAACATGGGTATATGCCAAATCAAGACACCAATCCAATGAGGTTGTCCGCAAGGATGCGCATAAAAGAACATGTATGTGGTAGATTGGTCAACCGCAACACCAAGCACTTGTCTACTAGCAAAGAGCACAAATTAATCAAGTCAGTCGTGGCACAAAAAGCCGAGTCACCTAAATTTTAAAACAATTAACAAGTTTGTCGTAAGGTCTTGTAGAAGGACTTCCGACTCAAAGATACAAGAAGGAAAGTGTATGTGATGCATGTCGATGGGAAAGCAAATCAAATCATCATTCAAAGAAAAGATATGTCCATCTTCAACAAGAATATTACACCTGCTACATATGGATCTATTTGGTCCAATGAACCAAATAGCATAAGTGGGAAGAAATACACCTTGGTGGTAGTAGATGACTACTCAAGATATACATGGACAATATTCATGTGTAAGAAGAAAGAAACTCTGCAGAAACTACCACAATTGATGAAATGAATCCAAAATGAGAAGAGTCAAACCATTATCAAAATAAGATCCGACAGAGAAACCGAGTTTGTCAATAGTATAATCACTCAAGATCTTGTATTGAAAATGGTATTGGTCATGAATTATCTGCAGCTAGACTCCACAACAAAATGGAGTTGCGAGAAAGAAGGAATGAACTCTTAAAGAAGCGTAAGGACCATGTTAGTCAAGCAGGCTACCTAAAAGAGTTTGGGTCAAGCAATAAACACAAAGATGCTATACTCAAAATAGATGCATGATAAAATGATAGTGACAAAGACTCCTATGAGATTTGGACAGGAGAAAAGCCAAATGTTGCATATTTTAGAATATTTGGATGCAAATGCTTCATCCATAACAATGGCAAAGATAATTTAAAGGCTTTTGATGCTAAAGTTGATGAAGGTATCTTCGATACTCAACAAAAAGCAAAGCCTACAGAGTACTCAACAAGAGGACTATGGTTACGTAAGAATCCATTCATGTGGTGTTTGATGAGCCAAATGTAAATAGAGAAGACATAGAAGAGTCACCGATAAGTCAATCAACCAACCATGCGTTAGTCCATATGTTGAAGTCAAGTTGGAATTATAAACCCGTATGAAGATGAGATAGCCGAGTCTCAAAAACAGCTTGGAAAATCTGCGGCTAAGTGATGATGAGAAAGATGGTCAAAGCAACACACCGCAAGACGATCAATCCAAACCTAACTTACTCCAACCTCGATGTAAGATGGCCGAGAGACCATCCACCGACTAGTCATTGGAGATGTAATAGAAGGTGTCAAAACGAGATCCGAGCTCAACAAGAAGCAATGTTCAAATGCTTTATCTCACAAATAGAGCCTAAAGATGTGTCACAAGCATTGATGACACATATTGATTCAAGCCATGCAAGAAGAGTCAATCGCTTTGAAAGAAATAAAGTGTGGAATCGGTTCAAAGACCTACCCATCAAAATGTTATTGGCACTAAATGGGTATTCAAACAAGATGAATGAGGAAGGTTCTCTGTGGTAAGAAACAAAGCAAGATTGGTAGCCAAAGGATTTTGCCAAGAAGAAGGGATAGATTTTGATGAAACATTTGCTCATGTGGCAAGATTGGAAGCCATAAGGATGTTTCTTGCCTATGCAGCTCACAAGAACTTTATTGTATATCAAATGGATGTAAAAAGTGCATTTCTTAATGGTTTATTGGAAGAAGAAGTGTATGTTGAACAACCTCCAGGATTTGAGCAGAAGACTCTTGGAGATAAAGTATACAAAACTCAAGAAAGCTCTATATGGGTTGAAACAGCACCTGAGCATGGTATGATACATTGTCACAATTCTTGAATGGGAACGATTCACAAAAGGCAAAGTGGGACGTAACACTCTTCTAAATTCAAGATAGGAAGAGTATATTGCTTGTTCAAATATATGTGGATGTGTTAGGAATTTTATTGTTTAGATTTTGATGAATGCCATGTAAAACTTAGAATAGAAAGTTGGCACCCCAATTTTTGTTGTAAAATGCATTGTAATGAATAGAGCTGGCCAAGCCGAGTTAAGTCACCACGCCCTAACATGCAAGAAGACAATCAAGATCGGAAGGAAAACTCACGAGAGACAGTGAGTATGGCAAAGAAGAGTAGACGGAACTCTCTCAAGAAGCAAATTGTACTGAGATGCAAAAAGTGGAGCATCACCAAGTCATCTCAAGAAAAGCCAAGTCTCAAGTTGAAGTAATGAATAAAGAGTCATCCATCCATGATTGGAAGTCGACTCTAAGTCACCTGGGAAAGCAAGGAAATGCAAAAGTCGAGATAATCGCAAAAGAACCGTTGCACGTAAAATCAAGAGATTTACTTAAACAAGTAATATCTCCATACCACCTTTCTCGAGTGCTCACCCCGTGAAGCGTGCAAAAGGAATGAACCAATGGGAAGCACTACACCGTGTCGAACTCCGAAAAGGTGAAAGAACAATTCATACGAGGAAACGGCAATTCCAAGAACTCGCAAGCCAACGATCGCAAAGTGACTTTCAAAAATAAGCCTATCTCTTCAACAGCAAATTGTTGAAAGTTCACTATAAAAGGCCGAGGAGTTTGTTTGAGAAGAAGTATGACACACACGTGAGATAAACAAGCATATTAGAAAAAATCGAAACATTCTCATTCCTCAAGCCTACATTACGAAGTACATCAATCCAACACTTACCTTGTGAAGGAAAGAGAACTTCAATCAGTTGAAGAGGAAACTTTTGAAAACAAGGGGTCTACATTCCGGAAGGTTTGTAGAAAGGTTCAAGGTTGAACCAAGTCTTAAGCTTTGGAGGGCTTCGTGATCAAATCCAAAGAGCTTGAGCAAGTGAGTCAGTAGTAGCAAGGCAAACGCCTACTGTGAAGAAGCCGAGAGTCGCACGAGAAGCCACCAGTGATCAAGCGCGTCTCAGATCGAGTCCCTAAGGATCAAGTCTGTTGTGATCAAGACTTGTATCCGGACTGCTACCACTTTGTAAACCGATCATTACTTCGTGGATTCCTCCAGAGTTGGAGAAGAGAGGAGTAGAAGAATTACCCCATCTTCGAACCTCTATAAAAACTTTACTTGTGTCATTTACATTTCAACATTTAAATTCCTCGCACTTTTAACTCGCTTATATCTCACGATAAATTTGCTATCCATTTGATAATTTATAAGTACTAAATCAAGCTCTAAAATCTTGCTTAATCAAACTTAAGGGTGTTAAGTCTTCCAAAAAATAAAACCACAAATTGAGTTAAATTATAGCCAACAAATGAGTTACTCCATCAATGTACTCAAAGTTGATCATGAGAGATTAACTCTACTGAGTGACTAATTCGATCATCATCAAGGACACACCTGCAGTGTAATCAACTCAGAGATTTAAAAGGACTAAATCGAAAATTTGCAAGGTTTATTCAACCCCCTCTTCTAAACCTTACACTTACACCCCTTGGGACCTACAAGTGGTATCGTGAGCGGTTGGTTCATTGAACCCTCCGCACCGGTTACCGAACTAGATCTCCAAACTTTTCAAAGTCCGCTTTAGTACTTAAACCTTCAAAACTCTTTTTTAAAAGTCATTATCATGGAAGCAAATTTGACACGCATCCCTATGTTTACTATTGAAGAATTTGATGATTGAAAATTGATATGGTGCTCATCTATCAAGATTACATGATGAGATGTGGATAGTGATAGAAGATGGGCCTCTCGCAAATATTAAAGGTGAACACACCAGTCGAAGAGTTGCAAACAAGGAGAAGAAGATGTCTCCCTGCACTACCATGGTTGAAAACCAAGAACTCGAGTGGACAAATGATGACAGAAAAAGATACAACCTGGACAATGTAGCCAAGGACATCATCTACAAAACTCGACAAAGCCATGTTCAACAAAGTCAAATCATGCAAAACGGCTAAAGAAATCTGGGACAAGTTTATTACATTGATTTGTGAAGGCTCGAGCAAATCAAAGAAAACAAATTATCAAATGTCAAAAAATTTGAGAACTTCAAAATGATCTCGGAGAGAACCTGGATCAACTAGACGCTCGGTTCACCAAATCACAAATGAGTTATCCGCACTTGGAAAGGAATATACACATGAAATGTGTATGAAAATCCTAAAAAGTCTTCCACCTGAATGGGAGATGAAGGTCATCACGGCACCGAGACACTCCATGGACCTATCAAAGACATCCAATCATGAGTTATTCTCGGACCTCAAAGCCTACGAGTTTGAGAAAGAAAAGACCGAGAAGAGACAATTTGCACTCAAAACACCTCGCTTCTAATTATTAAAGATGGGAAGAGAGCCGAGGTCAAAGAGGTCATTGACCCGTAAGAAATATCCCCCGATGGTTAAAAGATTTAACAAGTTCTTTAACAAGAACTACAAGAGAGAAAGGGTGAATCTTCCGTAAGACACTCACCTCCTCCAAATCAAGGGAAGACAGGCCAACCAAGAGAACAGATCATCAAAAAGTTGAGTATCAAAAGGCGACAACTCAAGAATAGAAAGAGTCGATCAAAAAGTCAATATCTATGTTGAACTGTAGACAACCAGGTCACTATGCCATTGATCGCTCATATCCTCGTAGTCAACAAGACAGGGGATGAAGAAAAAGAAAGATCTTCGAGAAAGAAGACAAGAAAGGAAAAAGGCAATGATGGTCTGCAGAGATCTATGAAACAAACAAGTCAAGGAGACAATGATTCGAGAGCAAATGAAGCTGACTATTCAAGTGACTCTCGAAGAAGCCCCGACCGCTTGATGGCCAAAGAACAAGATCAACCTCGATCAAGAAGATGAGGTACAATCTAACTCAACAAACTCGTCGACACTAGTGATAGTGATCGACACAACCACTTCATCACCCACCGATCTTTATGATTCATTAGGCAAAATGATGAAAGATTTTGAACACATTAAATCCTCACACACACTATTGAATGAGGAAAAAACTACTCAAAAGTCAAAACTCAAAGCCGACTAAGGAGCCGAGTACTCTAAGTCAAATAGTTGTTGAGAATGAAAGGTTAAAGGTCAAAATGCTAAATTAATAAGCAGAAATTGCCGCTATAGAAAAGAGGAGAATGACCTCAAGAATGTTATTGCTTCATTCACTAAGGCATCTAAATCGTTGGATGATCTTATTATGAGTCAAAGAGAATGTGGAGACAAGACAAAGCTTAGATTTAACTCCTCTGTCTATGTCAAACCTCAAGAGTAATTCTGAAAAAGGATCTTCAAGTCATGAAGAGTCCGAAAAATCCAAAACTCTAAAATGATGCACACACATTCACTCCAAAGCACAATACTAAGCAAACCGGCCTTGGTTACAAAGGAAAAGGAAAACAAACCCGATTGAGTGTGCTTTGAAAGGACAAATTGAGAAAAGATTCACCGAGTCCTCAAAGAAACTCCTAACAGAAAATACTCGTAAAAAGGAAGCAGAGCTACCAAAAACCCTTAAAATCCATAAAAGAAATACATATGATGGGAATGGTAGAAAATATCCAAGCCAAGTGATTGAATAATGTGAACTACCAAAGATAGACTTATGGAATATAAGCCCGGATGGCAAAGGCCTGAACTCAAAGAAAGGCCATTCCAAAAGTATAAGAGCTATCATCAAAGACACATATGCACCTAGGCACTTCACTCAAAAACACCACAATTACCTGGAAGGCAATTGCTAAAACACATATGCAGTATACGACAAAAGAGACAAATTGTATGAACCTAAATCCCCAAGCAATTTGTCGATTGATTATGATTATGGCACCGATAGATGGCAACCCCTTAGAGTCAAAACATTTGGCTATAGGTTGGTTGGATCATCTTACAACTCTAACCCCTCAGACCCGCATAAGTATGGGTACCTAAAACTTAATTTCCTTGATTGCAGTTCAAGGAACAAACGAAAGCCAAGGAACCTGGTACATGGATAGTGGTCGCTCCGCATGACAGAAATAAGAGAAATCATGTCAAAAATTCAAGGAAGTCAAAGGAGCAAAAGTCATATTTGGGGGAAATGAAGCTCCTGGTGAAATAAGAGGCATTGGATCCATCAAGAGGAATGGATTAGAAATCACGATGTTGCATATGTTGAAGGACTCAACTTCAACTTACCGAGTATCGATCGGCTTCGTGACAAGGGCTACAATGTTGGATTCAACATGGGTATATGCCAAATCAAAGAAATTGAATCAAATGAAGTGGTCTTTGCAAAGATGTAGACAAAAAATATGTATGTAGTGGATTGGTCAATCGCAACACCCAAAGACTTGTCTACTAGCAAAAAGACAAATTAATCAAGTTAGCCGTGGGCACAAAAAGCCGAGTCACCCGAATTTCAAAACAATTAACAAGTTCGGGCAAGAAGTCATCTTGTAGAAGGACTTCCGGACTCGATATACAAGAAGAAGAGTATATGTGATGCATGTCGGGGGTAAGCAAATCAAGTCATCATTCAAAGAAAAGACATGCCCATCCTCAACAAGAATATTGCATCTACTTCATATGGATCTATTTGGCCCAAAGGAACCAGCTAGCATAAGTGGAAAGAAATACACCTTGGTGGTAGTAGATGACTACTCAAGATATACATGGACAATATTTATGTGCAAGAAGAAAAACTCTACAAAAACTACCACAAACGTGATGAAGAGGATTCAAAATGAGAAGAGTCAAACCATTATCAAAATAAGATCGGATAGAGGAACCGAGTTTGTCAATGGAATAATAACTCAAGATCTTGTATTGAGAATGGTATTGGTCATGAACTATCGGCCAGCAAGACTCCACAAAGAATGGAGTTGCGAGAAAGAAGGAACAACCCCTCAAAGAAGCGTTAAAGACCATGTTAGTCAAGCGGGGTTACCAAAGAGATTTTGGGAAAGCAATTAACACAACTTGCTACACCCAAAACAGATGTATGATAAATAGACAAATTGGACAAAGACTCCCTATGAGATCCGGATCGGAAGAAAACCAAATGTTGCATATTTGAGAATATTTGGATGTAAATGCTTCATCCACAACAACGGCAAAGACAACCTAAAGGCTTTTGATGCTAAAGTCGATGAGGTATCTTCTTAGGATACTCACCGAAAGCAAAGCCTACAGAGTACTCAACAAAAGAACTATGGTTACGAGGAATCCATTCATGTAGTATTCGATGAGCCAAATGTAAATGGAGAAGACATTGAAGAATCACCGATAAGTTCAATCATCCAACCATACGTAAGAGTCCCTATGTTTGCCAAGCCGGAATTATCAATTCGAAGATGAGATAGTTGAATCTCAAAAACAGTTGGAAAATTTGCAGATAAGTGATAACGAGAGTCGACCACACCAACACAAAAAACAAGTCGATCAATCCAAATAACTTACTCCAACCTGATGTAAGATGGCCGAGAGACCATCCACCGAACTTGTCATTGGAAATATAAGAGAAGGTGTCAAAACAAGATCCGAACTCAACAAGAAGCTATGTTCACATGCTTCATCTCGCAAATAGAGCCAAAAGATGTGTCACAAGCATTGGATGACACACATTGGATTCAAGCTATGCAAGAAGAGCTAAATCCGCTTTGAAAGAAATAAAGTGGGAATTAGTGCAAAGACCCATGCATCAAAATGTTATTGGCACCAAATGGGTATTCGAAATAAAATGAACGAGGAAGGCTCGGGTAAGAAACAAAGCAAGACTAGTAGCCAAAGGATATTGCCAAGAAGAAGGGATAGATTTTGATGAAACATTTGCCCTCGTAGCAAGATTGGAAGCTATGAGGATGTTTCTTGCCTATGCAGCTCACAAGAATTTCATTGTATATCGATGGATGTAAAAAGTGCATTCCTAAATGGTTTATTGGAAGAAGAAGTGTATGTTGAACAACCTCCAGGATTTGAGCGAGAAGACTCTTGGAGACAAGGTATACAAACTCAAGAAAGCCCCGTATGGATTGAAACAGGCACCCAGAGCATGGTATGATACCCTGTCACAATTCCTAACTCGAAAATGGATTCACAAAAGGAAAAGTAGATAGAACACTCTTCGTAATTCAAGACAAGAAGAGTATACGCTTGTTCAAATATATGTGGATGACATCATTTTTGGATCCACTAACAAAGAGTCAGTGTGAAAAATTTTCAAACCTCATGCAAAGTAAGTTTGAAATGAGCATGATGGGAGAGTCGACATTCTTCCTCGACTCCAAGTGAAACAAATGAAGGATGGAATCTTCATAAGTCAAACAAAATATACCGTAGATTTAATGAAGAAGTTTGGTATGGAAGAGAAGTCTTCTCAGAAAAATACCAATGAACACATCACCAAAATGGACATGGATGCGATGGCAAACCAGAGATCAAACAAGATACTGAGCACTTATTGGATCATGCTCTATCTCACAAAGAAGTTGCCGACATCACCTTTCTTTGTAGGTGTATGTGCAAGATTTCAATCTGCTCCAAAAGAGAGCCACATGACAAAGAAATAAGAGAATATTGAGATACCCGAAAGGAAGCCAAGAAGTAGGCCTATGGTATCCAAAGGAAGGTGGATTCAAGCTAATTGGCTATTCGATTCTCGACTATCTTTGGATGCAGAGTGGACAGAAGAGCACTTCAGCACATGTCAAATGCTAGAAACAAACTAATTTCCGGTTTAGCAAGAAGCAAAACTCAATAGCCACCTCTACAATCGAGGCGAATACATAGTTGCGGCAAACAAGTTGTGCCCAAGTCCTATGGATGAGACAAAGAATGAGAGACTATGAAGTGGAAGAAAAGAAATTCCAATCATGTGTGATAACACAAGTGCAATAGCTATCACTCAAAATCGGTGTTGCACTCAAGAACAAAACATATTGATGTCGATATCACTTCATAAGAGACCATGTTGAAAAGAAGGACATCATCCTGGAATATATCTCAACCGATAAACAACTAGCCGATATCTTCACAAAACCATTATGTGAGTCAAGATTTGAAGAACTCAAACATGAGTTGGGATTAATTGAACTAAGCCGACACTGCATTTAATTAAAGAAGAGAAATGGAACAAAAAAGGGGGAAAAGGAGTGAAAATGTAAATCACCAAGAATCACCAGACGGAAAGACAAATACACCGAGTCACCGATAAGCGAGTCGCTAAGAGAACTCGTGAGGAGTAGAGTTAAATCGCCTAAGAGATAAGTTTAACAACTTATGAGCAAAGTGACAAAAACGCAATCGTTTTGACTTAAGCGGGAATGTTTTAAGAAACACGTCAAAGATAATGATGATGTGTACAGACATAAAGCCGCACACCAAGCTTATGATTGGATATAAATGCTTTGCCGCATTAAATACGAGACGTGAAATGCTCAATAAAGCGTCATGAAATCCAAGCCGTTGATTTCGATCACAATTCAAAACCGCCGCACGCCCTTTCATAAACCATATTTAAACCATTTTCGTCCGTTTCTCTCTCACACTTCTAAAATTGTTCATCTCTTTCCCTCAAAAGCAAAGGCAAAAATACTCTCGAAACCCTATCAACTTTCAAATCAATTTCTCGAGTTTTCCTTGATATAATCCCGAGAAATGGCACCAACTTATGACTTTACCAAGTTAGGAAAGCAAATTCACACCGGTTCGACGGTGGATTTCGACGGAATGGTGAAGCGAGGGTCCGACGACACCCTGGTGAAGAAAATCGTTGAAGTTGGAAACGCCCGATTAAAACCGCTTTCTAACGCTAGAATATCCGATGACCTATGTGGAGGAGGTCGCACAATTCTACGTGAATGCCGAGATTCACGATGAAGGAATCAAGTCATCTTCACGGAAAGCGGTGACTATCACCGCCAAGGATTTGGCTGAATATTGCTTACTACTACCAGCCAAGCGAAAAGATCCGAGATTAAAGAAGCCGATGTAAACCTGGGCCGACGCCGAAAGAAATAGCCAAGTCCGACTTTGATAAAATTATATACACAAAGAAACAAGAGAAGCTCACCAAGGAGGATTATCACAAGTTGTTGGACATAGTTGCCAAATGTATCGACATCAAATTTGGCAGCTTTGACCACCTATCAAAGGCAAAGCCGATTGTAATGGCCGCAATCATCGAAGAAAAGAAGATAAACCTGGCCGAGTTTGTCTCACAAGCAGATCGCGAACGTGGGAACAAATCCTTCAAAGAAGATGGCACATTTGGAGGATCCCTAGGATATGGCCCGTGATTGGCCTCATTATTGGAGTTGAAAGGAGTCCCTCTTAGACATGGGAAGGCTTTCCATGTTAACAAGAGGATGTTCGAGCTAACCTCTCTCGGCGCGTGCGAGCTTACGCCAAGAGAGTCGACACCAAATGAGGGGGGGGAATCACCGACCTCGAAGATACATCCGCTTCCTCTCGGCCAAGAAGAAAGCCGCCCGCACCTAAAAGATCACGCTCCCGCAAAGAAAGAAAACCAAACATGCTCCCCCCTGCAGCCAGAGTCACCGCCCAGAAGCCGTGTCTCCCCACTGCAGGCGATCGAGAAGGACTCACAAATACCTTCTCCGATCGTCAAAAGGAGGAGAACCGACAAGCCAAGATGGCCAGCTCCTCGAAACAAACACCAAAGACTGCCCCGCGCCAAGACTCGTAGGACACCGCCTCGAACCGTAAATTCCCCAGTACAAACTAGAGACGAAGAAGACTCGTCAAGCGATCCGAATCGAGAAACCAAATGAGTCGGTTACTCACCTAGCACAAATACGGAGACTACCGGAGAAGTAGAGTCTCCGCATGTAGTTGATGAAACAAATGTCCGTTGAAGGCGATCAGCAGAGGCAACTGTAAGACACAACAGAACTCTCACAAATGGGCTAAGCACAAGAACTCCGCGGAAGCGACAAAGATGTAATGATCCTATCTCCACCTTACCCGGACATCCAAAATCGTCTGTGAGTGAGTGGAGGAAATGGAAGTTGAGCAAGTCAAGGAACAGTTCCAACGGCCTGAGTTCATAGAAGAAGAAGAAAGGCTGCTAAATTTCCTTGACTAACTAATGTGCTCCCAAAGACTTGATGAAGACAATCGCTTAGACATCCTGCAGATCTACAAGGACAGGGGAGAGAAAAGCAAGTCAAGAAGCCAAGCACGTGAGAAGGCAAGCATCCGCCCAATCTCCCACCACGTAACACACATATCCTCTCCTTGATGTCTTCTCCGACAGCGGTGACGAGGATCCGCAGAGAATGCTATTGCCCGCGAAAGAGTTGCAACTCCGGCCAAGCATTGCACGAATCAAGAATCCTTCACGAGCAAAAATTGATGGAGGGACCAGGAGAGTCATCCGTAACACAACCGAAATTGATCCAATGGGAGTGGTTCAAAGAAATCGCCAATGTTGTTGCTACCACTTCCCCACTCACTCGGAAGAAGGCAATAAGGAGTTGGCGATGAACCTGGCTAGTGGGGACCCTAGTCGAGCCAACCCCTATTGAAGGTGTGCTACCACCGCCCCAACGGCTGAACAATCAATCGAAACAATGGGGAGTTTGGAGAAGAGTGACCCCATTCAAGTCACTCACCAAGGTGCGCCCCGAGTGGGAAACTCCTCCACCGCAAAAAGGTCGGAGGATGCTTTGCAGATGACTCCACAACGAATCAAGGAGGCGAAGAAGAGAAATTACAATCACAAGAAGAAAACAAGTTGCCATCAACGAAGCTCGTAGGCTTGAGACTGCCTCACCGAGGTGTCAACCGCTCTCGAAGGTAATGACGCTCGCGATGCATCGAGGCCTGAGAAGGAATGTACCGGGAGTTAACACTGGCAGGCGATGAAAGTGCAATCCATGGGGTTGAGACTCCAATGGATGCCACCGTAGAAGACCCCAAGACACTGACACTATCGAAAGGAGGACCAAGGCCTCGCAGAAGAGAGATTACTTGGAGGTAATGAAGGCCCACGGAGGTTGAGACTTCCCGGGGTAAAGAAGTCAAGAAGAGAACATCCCTCCCGCTATCATCGACCCATCCGAGAAGGAGATCGCTGGCACTTCATGATTCCCAGGACAACCCCGATGTCACTTTTCCGGGGATCGGAAGGAGAAGAAGAAGTTCGAGTCATCCCCATGACAAATCCAAAAGACTCGATTCTGCGGATGTTCCAGCACGAGCAAGTCCGATCTCAAGACTACTCAAAACTTTTAACTTTGATGATGAGCCACCAATGGAAATCTCATCATCGTCCGATGACGCTACTGATAAGGCCGAGGACCGCCATCGAAATGGAAAAATCACCGAGACCAACGGCTGTTAAGACAAACCGAGGCTCAAAGTTCGGGTCTACTTTACAACAAAACCCACCAACCAGAGACCACCGCTCGGCTCCTCAAGCCGCAGCAGATCGATTCCCAAAAGAACTTCACGCGCACCACTCATCATCGAATGCATCCCGTTGGCGGTGATGAATCTTTGTAGAATCTTTCCCTTTTCACCGGAGATACGAACTCCACGAAGAGTCGAAACGAACAAGCACGCTATCACGACCAGCTCCTGTTTTTCACTCGTGCACCATTGTTCCAAATTGATTTTGATTTTGATGTTGTATGGCCATCACCGCAATGAAGAATCACCGGTTCGAGAAGTGTTCAAGGCACTCTTTGGCCGAGGTTGAACGGATGGAGAGGCATCGAACCTCTTTGGACATGCGATCGACAACAGAGATGCCAACTACGGTGACTTGAGAGGCATCACAAAGATAAGGAATGGTGGCAACAAAGAAGAATCAATGCGTGTGAACAGGAGATACTTGAACTTTGTTCAACAAGTCTGCTGGTGTGGAGAGTCGAAAATGCCGATGCAAAAACGAAGCCGAGAGAACACATTGAGCATATGCATGAAGCTCACACTGCAAATCAAGTCAGCTGAGCAAAATACAAATGATCTACAATGTTGGAAGAACACATGACAAGAAAATTCAGCCTCCTCATGGCCGAGATGAAGCGATTTCAAAGAGAATCCAACGCTACTCGATCTAAATTCTCATGTTGCATACAACGCAGCAGACTTGAAGCAGAACTCAACCATCGAAGACTCGATTTCATGCTTGCCAAAGATGTTCCCTAGGGTTCCTCTATCCTTTGATGATGCCAAAAAGGGGGAAGAGGAATACCTTAAAGCAAAGAAAATCAAGCCGAAAAGAAAAGAGCAAATGAGAAGGGAAAATCACCGAGAAAGTCTTGAAACGAGAAGAAAGGAAAGCTTGTTGAGGGGAAGGATCGTGGATGTGACATTAATGATTGCACAAACCCCTCAACAAGGTCCTCACACAAAATGACATTATAAGCGGCAAACTCCCGTGACTCGCCACTCCAACACTCTGTTGTATCTATGGCCGAGAAGGAAAAGCAATTGAAGCGGGGATGAAGGAAGTGGAAGGAAGAATGGATGCCGAGTGATGAACATCTCGAAAGAACACGGAGGCATTCCAAAGAGATGAGACACATATGCCATTTCGTATGTCGGGACAGAGCCACGATCGGTCGATGAATTTAAAACGCTCGAGTCCGAGGGATACTTTGCAAATATGTCTATGGCTCAAGCTTGGGACTCAGATCTTGGAAAAGGGTCTCACGTTATGTGAAGAGGCCGACAGCAACAGACTTCCAAGCGACTCTGCTAGTCACTCAAAGGAAGAAGAAGACCCCAATCAAAGATATCGCCCGAGGTAGAGAGAAGAAGCGAAGAGTGGAGGAAGAAGCTTGCACCTGGCCTCCGCCAAGAATATTGAATACGTAGATCCAGGAAAGAAAGGAGGGATCTATGGGGTAATGGGGCTTGACCAAGTGGCAAATTTAAAAGTGGCTAAATCTAACGCCGAGTATGCAAAGAGATTAGAAGAAGAAAACAAGAGACAAACTCAAATATGGCGGGAGAGACAGAAAGAATAAGAAGAGATGAAGCTGCCAGAAAGCATATGAGAAGAAAAAGAAGGCAAAGCATGACGACGAGAAAAAGAGAAGAAGAGAAGAAGAGAAGAAGAGAAGAAGATGCTTGATCTAGATGAAAGAAGGAGACAAATGAATGAGATGAAGTGTTCTTTGTCCAACCCCTCGTGTATTTTATCATGTAAATACATACAAAGTAAGTCTTCTCGTAATAAAGCTATAAATTCCCTATTTTTTTGTGAAGACAATCATATACTCGATACACCTTGTAAACAAATGTTAAGTACAAGAATGATATGATCAATAAAAAGATTGATTCTCTGCGCATACATTCTATGTCAATACACTATCTGTATGTATCTTTGTTATTTACATCTTTGTATGGTTTAAGTTTTGGCATCATCAAAAAGGAGAAATTGTTAGGAATTTTATTGTTTAGATTTTGATGAATGCCATGTAAAACTTAGCATAGAAAGTTGGCACCCCAATTTTTGTTGTAAAATGCATTGTAATGAATAGAGTGGCCAAGCCGAGTTAAGTCGCCTACGCCCTAACATGCAAGAAGACAACTCAAGATCGGAAGGAAAACTCTGCGAGAGACAATGAGTATGGCAAAGAAGAGTAGACGGAACTCTATCAAGAAGCGGAGATGCACTGAGTGGAGCATCGATCAAGTCAACTCAAGAAAAGCCAAGTCTCAAGTTGAAGTGACAAGAGAGTCATCCAATGATTGGAAGTCGACTCTAAGTCACCTGGGAAAGCAAGGAAATGCAAATCAAGTCGAGATAATCAGAAAAGAACCGTTGCACGAAATCAAGAGATTTACTTAAACAAGTAATATCTCCATACCACCTTTCTCGAGTGCTCGACCCCCAGAAGCGTGCAAAAGGAATGAACCAATGGGAAGCACTACACCGTGTCGAACTCGAAAAGGTGAAAGAACAATTCATACGAGGAAACGGCAATTCCAAGAACGCAAGCCAACGATCGCAAAGTGACTTTCAAAAATAAGCCTATCTCTTCAACGGGCAAATTTTTGAAAGTTCACTATAAAAGGCCGAGGAGTTTGTTTGAGAAGAAGTATGACACACACGTGAGATAAACAAGCATATTAGAAAAACTGAAACATTCTCATTCCTCAAGCCTACATTACGAAGTACATCAATCCAACACTTACCTGAAGGAAAGAGAACTTCAATCGATTGAAGAGGAAACTTTTTGAAAACAAGGGGTCCGCATTCCGGGAAGGTTTGTAGAAAGGTTCAAGGTTGAACCAAGTCTTAAGCTTTTGGAGGGCTTCGTGATCAAATCCAAAGAGCTTGAGCAAGTGAGTCAGTAGTAGCAAGGCAAACGCCTGTGAAGAAGGCGAGTCGTCTTGCGAGAAGCCACCGAGTGATCAAGGCGTCTCGGATCGAGTCCCTAAGGATCAAGTCGGCCGTTGTGATCAAGACTTGTATCCGGGACTGCTACCACTTTGTAAACCGATCATTACTTAGTGGATTCCTCCGGGAGTTGGAGAAGAGAGGAGTAGAAGAATTACCCCATCTTCGAACCTCTATAAAAACTTTATCGTGTCATTTACATTTCAAAGATTTAAATTCCCGCACTTTTAATCGCTTATATCTGTTGATAAATTTGCTATCCATTTGATAATTTATAAGTACTAAATCAAGCTCTAAAATCTTGCTTAATCAAACTTAAGGGTGTTAAGTCTTCCAATGAAAATAAAACCACAATTGAGTTAAATTATAGTTAACAAATGAGTTACTCCATCAACGGCTAAAACAGAAATCTCATGAGAGATTAACTCTAATGAGTGACTAATTCGATTGTCCATCAAGGACACAAATGTGTAGAATCAACTCGTAGATTTAAAAGGACTAAATCGAAAATTTGCAAGGTTTATTCAACCCCCTTCTAAACCTTACACTTACACCCCTTGGGACCTACAGGATGATATCATTTTTGGATCCACAAACAAAGAGTTGTGTGATAAATTTTCAAATCTTATGCAAAGCAAATTCAAATGAGCATGATGGGAGAGCCGACATTCTTCCTTGGACTCCAAGTGAAACAAAAGGATGGAACCTTCATAAGTCGGACAAAATACACCAGAGATTTAATGAAGAAATTTGGTATGGAAGAGAAGTCTTCGTGAAAATACCAATGAATACATCACAAAAATGGATATGGATGCAGATGGCAAGCACAGTAGATCAAACAAGATCTGAGCACTTATTGGATCATTGCTTTATCTCACAAAGAAGCGGGACGACATCATCACCTTTGGTCAGTAGGTGTATGTGAAAGATTTCAATCTGCTCCAAAAGAAAGCCACATGACTCATGACCAAGAGGATCTTGAGATATTTGAAAGGAAGCCAAGAAGTTGGCTTATGGTATCCAAAGGAAGGGCGGATTCAAGTTAATTGGTTATTCGACTCGACTATCTTTGGATGTAGAGTTGACAGAAAAAGCACCTCGTGCACATGTCAAATGCTTGAAATAGGCTAATTTCTGGTTTAGCAAAAAGCAAAATTCAATAGCCACCTCTACAAAAAGAGAATACATAGGCGTGGCGGGGCATTGTTGTGCCCAAGTCCTATGGATGAGACAAAAGAATGAGAGACTATGAAGTTGAAGAAAAGGAAATTCCAATCATGTGTGATAACACAAGTGCAACCGTAATCACTCAAAATCCCGTGTTGCACTCAAGAACAAAGCATATCGATGTCGATATCACTTCATAAGAGATCATGTTGAAAAGAAGGACATCACCTTGGAATATATTTCAACTAATAAGCGGTTGGATGACATATTCACAAAACCATTATGTGAGTCAATATTTGAAGAACTCAAGCATGAGTTAGGATTAATTGAGCTGAGTTGACACTCGAGAAGACTCAAAGTAAAGAAATGAAACACGAAAAGAGGAAAAAGAGTCGAACTCTTAAATCAGCTAAGTGAATCATCGATCGGAAAGACAGATATACCGAGTTAGGCGACAAATGAGTATTTACATGCGAGGAAAGAAGAGTTAAATCAGTTAAGGGACAAGTTTGAGTCATTTATGAGCAAAGTGACAAAAACGCAATCGTTTTTACTAAGCGGGAATGTTTTTAAGAATGACGTCGGATAATTATGATTTACTGAGCAAAAACGCACACCAAGCTTATGATTGGATATAAATGCTACCGCATTAAATACGAGACATTAAATGCAAATCGGCGTGCGAGATCTAAGTCGTTGATTTTGATCATATTTCAAAAAACCACCCGCACGCGTCCTTTCATGAACCATACTTAAACCATTTCGTCCGTTTCTCTCTCACTTTACCAAAAACCTTCATCTCTCTCTCGAAAGCAAAAGCAAAATTTTCTCTCAAAACCCTTTCAATCCTCGGATCTTTTTCTAAGTTTCGTTCGGTAAAATATCGAGAAATGGCATCCACTCATGATTTGGTCAAGCTAGAAAGCAAATACACACCGGGTCTACTGTGGGATTTCGATGGTATGGTGAAACAGGGGTCCGACGACACCCTAGTGAAAAAGATTCTTGAGAAACCGGAAACGCCTGGCTAAAACCGTTTCGACGTTGGAGTTTCGATGACCTATGTGGAAGAGGTCGCGTAGTTCTACGTGAACGTTGAGGTTCACGATGAGGGCATCAAGTCCTCTGTTCATGGAAAGGAGTTCAACATTACGCCAAGGATTTGGCGAACACCGCTTCTACCGGCGGAAGGAGTGTCGGAAATTAATGAAGCGATGTTGACCGATCACCGCTTGGAAGGAAGTAGCCAAGTCCGATCTTTGAGAAAGTAGTCTACACACTAATAAGAGGTCAGCCAAGGAGGACTACCACAAATTGTCGGGACATCGTTGCCAAATGCATAGATATCAAATTTGGCGGCTTTGACCACCGTCATCAAAGCAAAGTTGATCGTAATGGCCGCGATCATTGAAGAACGAAAGTGAATCAACCGAGTTTGTCTACAGAGACTCGCTGAAATGTTGGGAACAAATCCTTCAAGGAGGATGGAACATTTGGAGGTTCTCTAGGATACGGCCCGGTGATTGGCGGTGATGGAGGTAAAAGAGTCCTCTTCGACATGGAAAGGCGTTCCATGTAAACAAGAGGATGTTCGATTAAACCTATCTCAAGCACAAGAGAGCATCCGCCAAGAGGGTGATACGAGTGAGGAGAATCACCACCAAGAAGATAAATGCCTCCTCTCCTCCAAAGAAAAAGGTGCCCTCGCATCTCGCTAAGAAGATCAAGTGCCCAAAGAAAAAGAAAAAATCGCTCCTCCCTGCAGCCCAAGTCACACCGCCCCGCTTGGCGGTGTCTCCCCCGCCTGCGGCCCGCAGATGGAGAAGGAAACTCAAATACCTTCTCCTGGTCATCAAGAAAAGGAGAACGATAAGCCAAGACGGCCACTCCTCGAAAGACAACAAGACCGCCCCCACCGCCTGGACTCGAATAAACCTTATCCGAACCGTAAATCCCTCCGGTACAAACAAAAAGAAGAAGAAGAATTTTCAAGCATTTCGAGCTTGAGAAACCGGGCCGAGTCGACCACTCACCGAGAAGATACCCGACACCGCCGGAGAAGTAGAGTCTCCGGATGTGATCGATGAAACGGCCAAGTCTGTGAGGCCAATCAACGAGGAAAGTCAAGGACCTAGTCAGACAGAACATCGAGGAACAAGGAACAGCAGACAACCGAATCACTGTTGACAGGATCAAGTTTCTCCACCAACATAGGCTATCAAGATGTCGAACAAATGGGTCGCCTACCCTTAATCCCCGGAAACGAGGGCCAAAGAGAATTATGAAGACGATGTAATCATGTACTCTCCATTGTATCTAGACATCCAAAATCGTCTGCGAGAGTGGAGAAAATGGAAGTTGAGCCTATCCAGTGCGGTTTGAAAATCCGTGAGTTCATTCTTGAGAAGAAGAACTCTTCAGGTTTCTTGAGGTGGACACACGCGTCTTTGCAAGCCCTTGATGATGATAATTGCATCAATATACTGCAGATTCGAAAAGAAAACGAATGGGCTAGAGCAAATGAGGACGCAGAGGCACGTGAGAAGGCCAAAGATCTTCCCTCTCACCGCACCACCGATCATACACACTCTCACTTTGACGTCCCATCGTAGAAAGTGATGAGGATCTGGACCCTGTTCTTTGCCCTGTAAGAGTTGCAAATGCAAAGCAAGCAATGCAAGAATCGAATCCTTCATGAGCAAAGAATGATGGAGGGACCAGGAGAGTCCTCCAAATCACGGCCGAGATAGACCGAATGGGAGTGGTGCGGATATTGCCATCAAGTTGTTCTTGCCACCACTTCCCCACTCATTCGAGAGGAAGGTGTTAAGGAACTGGCGATGAAACCGGGATTATGGGGACCCCAAATCGAGCCAACCCCTAATGAAGGTGTCTTAGCACCTACCCCAACGGGTGAATACTCGGTGGGAAACAGTGAGTCCGGAGACGAGTGACCCCATTCCAAGTCACTCACCGTGGTGTGCCACCGAGGGAAAACTCCCTCCACCGCAGCAAGGTCGGAGGATGTTGCAGTGACTCCACAATGCATCTCGGAGGCGAAGTAGAAGAAGGAACAACGATTGAACATACAACAAGTTGTCATCGACGAGGCTCGATTGTAGCGATTGTGATCTCTGTGAAGTGCCAATCGCTCTGCCGAGTAATGACGCCGCTAGCGATGCGATCGAGGCACGAAAACCTGAAGGAACCGCCCGGGAGTTAACACTGGCGATGAAAGTGCAATCCATGGAGTTGAGACTCAAATGGATGCCACCTCGAAAGACCCCAAGACAGTGACACTGTCGAAAGGGATGTCCAAGGCCTCGCTGCAGCTTGAGACTACGAGGAGGTAATGAAGGCCAACGGGAGGTTGAGACTTCCCGGGGTAGAGAAATCGAAGCCGTAACATCCCTCCCGCTATCATTGATCCATCGAAAAAGGAGATAAGTGCTCTTCATGATTCCCGGATAATCCCGATGTAACCTTTCTCGGGATCGGAAGGAGACGATGAAGCCGAGTCATCCCCGTGACTAATCCCAAAGACTCACCGTGAGATGTTCCAACCACGAGTAAGTCGACCTCAAGACTACTCGCCAAACATTCAACTTTGATGATGAGCCACCCATGGAAATCTCATCATCGTCCGATGACGCCGATAAGGCCGAGGACCATCAACTCATTTGGAAAAACCAAAGAGACCGACGAAGCTGTTGAGACAACTGAGGCTCGCAAGTCGGGTCGACTTCACAATGCACCCACAACAAACAGAGTCCACTGCGTAGGCTCCCCAAGTCTGCGGCGGTTCGACTCCACGGGGACTTCACGAGCACCGCTTATCATTGAACAATTCGATTGCCCGTGATGATCCTTTCGTAGAATCATTTCTCTTATCTCTGGAGGTACGGACCTTCTTCCCGAAGAATCGCTAGAGATCACGAGCGATTCCACGACTTGATCCTGTTATTCCATCCGACACCATTGTTCTAGTTGACTATGACTTTGACGCCAAAGCTTGGCGTCACCAAAAACAGAGGTGACAAATAAGTTCGGGAGGTATTCAAAGCCTTATTTGCCGAGATTGAACAGATGGAGAGGCACCAGCCTCACCGACATGGACATGAGGTCGGATAACAGAGGGCCAACCTCATCTACGATTTGAGAGGCATAATAGTCGGGGATCCGTGAGTGGTGGCAACAACAAAGAAACAATGCGTGTGGAACAAGCTCGATATTTCAGACATTGTTCAACAAGTTGTTAGTCCGGCGGGCCGAGAATGCTTTGATGCAAAGACAAAATTGCAAGAGCACATTGAACAAATGCATGAATCTCATACTACGGAGATAAAGTCTGCTGCGTGAACATAATAAGAACGAGCTCCCCGCATGTGGAAGAGAATATGGATCAAAAATTCGGTCTCTCATGGGCCGAGATGAAGTTGGTAGCAAATGAATCCAACGCCACCCGCTCCGAGTTTCGTGCGCTTACTCCAGCCAGATTCGGCGAACTCAACTATCGCCAGACTCGACTTCTTGCTTGCTAGCTTGTTTCAGGGTTCCTCTCTTCTTTGATGATGCCAAAAAGGGGAAGAAGAATACCTAAAAGCGCCCGAAGGGATCCGGCGAGAAGGAAGGAAGCGATTGTGAAGGGAAAGACAAATGAGAAGTAATAAGAGAGAAGAAAGGAAGTCTCGTTGAGGAAGGAAGGTTCGAAAGATGTGACCTTGATGATTGCTAAAACCCCCAACAAGGTCTTGTCACAACCGATATTATCAAAGAAACTCCCATGACTCTGCCACTCCAACACTCTGCACCAATGGTCAAAAGAGAAAGACAATTGAAGCGAGGGATGAAGGAAGTAGAAGGAATGATGAATGCCCAAGTTATGGATATTCGAAAAAACATGGAGGCATTCCAGTGACAGAGACACCTATGCCATTTCGAATCTTAACCGAGCCAAGATCGTTGATGAATTCAAAACGCCGCATCCCAAGGATACTTCGCAAATATGTCCACGACTCAAGCCAGGGATTTGTCTTGAAAAGGGTCTCACACTATGTGAAGAAGGCGACGAGCAGACGAGACTCTGGCGATCACTCTGCCACTCTGCTAGTCACTCACTGGGAAAAAGAATGCCCCAAGATAATACACGCCTGAGGCGGAGGAAGAAGCGATGGTGGAGGAAGAGGTTTGACCTACATCTCTCGCCCAAAAACATTGAGTACATAGATCCAGGCAAGAAAGGAAGGATCTATTGGGGATTTGACGAAGTAGCCAACCCGCAAGTGGCTAAGAACAATCTTGAGTATGTGAAGAGAATTGAAGAGGAAAATAAAAGACAAACTCAGCTATGGGAGGGAAGACAAGAAAGACCGAGAAGAGATGAAGTCGCCGGAAGGCGTATGAGAAAAAGAAGGCACCAAGATGAGAAGAAAAGAAAAAGGTCGAAAGATGACAGAGTCAAGAAGATAAAAGAAGGAGGCGAAAGGAGATGAAGTGTTGTTGTCCACCCCATCATGTATTTTACTATGTAAATACACTTTATGTAAGTCTTCTACGTACATTGAATAAAATTATGCAATTTCTATACGTGAGTAGATATAGAACAACATGGTTAGTCTAAGCCCGTTTAAGCTCGATACAATTTTTTTTTCGGCTTAAGCTCGATACACTCAAAACAAACTATGTAAAGAACAAGAATGTTATGATCAATAAAAGATCCATTCTAAACATACATTTTGTGGTTCTACATTTGTCCTGTATGTATCTTTCTTTCATTAAATAATTGTATGGATGTTTTAAGTTTTAGCATCATCAAAAAGGGGGAAATTGTTGGGAAATTATTTTGTAGATTTTGATGAATGCCATGTAAAACTTAGAATAGGAAGTTGGTACCCCATTTTTGTTGTAAAAATCGCATTGTAATAGATAGAGCTGGTGTCGAGCCGAGGTAAGTCACTATGCCTAAACATGCAAGAAGACAACCGGAGACTAGAAGGAAGACTCATTGCAAGGCGGTGAGTATGGCAAAGAAGAGAAGACGGGAACTCGATCAAGGTGCATCCGAGATGCAAACAGTAAAGCATCGATCAAGTCAACCCAAGACAAAGTCTCAAGGTTGAAGTGACAGAGAGTCATCAAATGATTGGAAGCTGACTCAAGTCACCTGGGGATCTTAAGAAAATGCGATCAAGTCAAGACAATCGAAAGAGATCCGTTGCCGTAAATCAAGAGAATTACTTAAACAAGTAATACCTCCATCTTGCGCTTTCTTGAAGTGCTCATCCCGAAGCTTGCAAGAGAGAATAAACCAATGGGAAGACCGCACTTGGGTCGAACTCGAAAAGCCGAAAGAATCATTCATACGAGGAAGTGGCAATTTCAAGGATCGCAACAAGACAAGCCAACGACCACAAGTGAATTTCAAAAATAAGCCTATCTCTTCAACGGGCGATTTTTGAAAGATCACTATAAAAGGCCGAGGAATAACTCGAGAGAAGGTTACCTCGAACCACGAACATTCAAGCAAACATTTGAATCAGTAACCAAAAATATTCTCAAATCATCCAAGATCAATCCTCAAGCCTATATTACGAAGGAAATCAATCCAACACTCACCTATGAAGGAAAGATAACTTCAATCAGTTGAAGAGGAAATTTTTGAAGAATCAAGGGGTCTACATTTCACGAGGATTGTAGAAAGGATCAAGGTCGAACCAAGCTTAAGCTAGTTGGAGGGCTTCGTGATCAAATCCAAAGAACTTAAGCAAGTGGGTGTAGTAGCAAAGGCAAAATGCCCTGTGAAGAAGCCGAGTCGTCGAGAAGCCACCGTGTGACCAAGGCATCTCCGCAGACGAGTCCCAAAGGATCAAGTCACCGTGTGATCAAGACTTGTATCCGGACCGTTAATCACTCGTATATTGATCAATACTTAGTGGATTCCTCCAGAGTTGGAGAAGAGAGGAGTAGAAGCATTACCCAATCTTGAACCTCTATAAAAACTTATTGTGTCATTTACATTTCGTAACTTTAATTTCCGTATCTTATTTTTATATCTCTGTGATAAACTTGCTATTCAATTGATAATCAATCGAGTGCTAAAACCAAGTATTAAAACATACTTAACCAAATTCAAGGGTGTTAAGTCTTCCAATAAAACCAATCACAATCGAGTTAAGTCTTTAGTCAAAAGAGTCAATTATTCTATCAACAAAATCCGAGTCTTGAGTGACTAACTCTGCAGATTAACTAACTTAGCATTGTCCATCAAGGACACAAATTGTGAAGTATTAACTCGAATATTTAAAAGGACTAATTGGAAAAGTTGGTAAGGTTTATTCAACCCCCTTCTAAACCTTACACTCACACCCCTTTGGACCTACAAAGACTTGTATCTCGGGTGATAACCACTTTGTATATTGATCAATACTTAGTGGATTCCTCCGAGTTGGAGAAGAGAGGAGTAGAAGAATTACCCCATCTTGAACCTCTATAAAAATTTATTGTGTCATTTACATTTCAAAGAATTTAATTCCCGCACATTACTTTAATATCTGGCGATAAATTTGCTATCCAATTGATAATCAACAAAGTGCTATAACCAAGCATTTAAACCAATTTAAATTAAATTCAATGGTGTTAAGTCTTCCAATGAAAACATATCACGCAGTCAAAGTTAAGTTTTAGTCAAAACAAATGAGTTATTCTATCAACATTTCGGTGGAGTCCGTTGAGTGGCTAACTCGCTAATTAACTAACTTAGTCGTCCATCAAGGACACAAATGTGTGAAGTATTAACTCGAATATTTAAAAGGACTAATTGGAAAAGTTGGTAAGGTTTATTCAACCCCCTTCTAAACCTTACACTCACACCCTTGGGACCTACAAGTGGTATCGGAGCGGTTGGTTCATTGAGCCTTCCGCACCGTTACTTGAACTAGATCTCTAATCTTTCAAAGCTTTCTTTAGCACTTGATCTTTCAAAACTCTTTTTAATCAAAGAAAGTTATTATCATGGAAGCAAATTTGACACGCATCCCTATGTTCACGATTGAAGAGTTTGATGATTGGAAAATTCGTATGCGAGCTCATCTATCAAAGATTACACGATGAAATGTGGATAGTAATAGTAGATGGGCCACCGCAAATCTTAAAAGTGAACACAATCGCAAGGAGAGTCATTACATGCGGTGAATGAGAAGAGATCTTTGCTCCCGGACCAGCTATGATTGAAAAACCAAGAGTCCGAATGGACAAATGATGACAGGACAATATATAACTTGGATAACGTGGCCAAGGACATTCTTTACAAAATGTTGGACAAAGCCATGTTCAACAAAGTCAAATCATGCAAAACGGCAAAAGAAATATGGGACAAGCTAACCTTGATTTGTGAAGGCTCGAGCAAATCAAGGAAAATAAACTATCTGTTCTTTGTACAAAAAATTTGAAAACTTTAAGATGCTTGCGGAGAAACCTTGGATCAACTGGATGCTCGGTTCACGTAAATTACCAATGAGCTATTTGCACTTGGAAAAGAATATACACAGAAGAAATGTGTATGAAGATTCTAAGAAGTCTCCACCGAATGGGAAATGAAAGTCATGGCCCCGAGACACTCCATGGACCTATCAAAAACATCCAACCATGAGCTATTCTCGGATCTCAAAGCCTACGATTTGGTGAGAAGAAAAGACCAAGAGGAGACAGTTGTGCCCAAAACAACCGCTTTAATAGTTAAGGATGGTAAAAGAGCCGAGGTCAAAGAAGTCATTGACCAAGAGGAGATCGCCCGATGGTTAAAAGGTTTAACAAGTTCTTCAACAAGAATTACAAGAGAGGCAAAGGTGAATCCTCCGAAAGACACTCGCTCCTCCAAGTCAAGGAAGATAGACCACCCAAGAGAGCAGAGCATCAAAAAGTTGAATATCAAAGAGCCGACAATCCAAGGATGGAAAGAATTGATCAAAAAGTTGAAAGTCTATCTGAACTGCAGTAACCCATCACTATGCCATTGAATGCCCATATCCTGTAGTCAACAAATACAGAATGAAGAGGAAAGAAAAATCTTGAGAGAAAGAAGACAAGAGAAGAAAAAGGCAATGTTGGTCGCAGAGATCACGAGACAAATGTCAAGTCAAAAGACACAAAGCAGAGTCGGAGAGTAGTGAAGCTAGTCACTCAAGTGACTCAAGAATAAGCCTTGATCCGTCTAATATCCAAAGAACAAGACCAACCTCGACCAAGAAGATGAGGTACACTCTAACTCATCACACTCGGATACTAGTGATAGTGATTGTGACACACATACTTCATCACCCACTCGATCTTTATGATTCATTAGGCAAAATGATGAAAGACTTGGAACACATTAAATCCTCACACACACTACTAAATGAGGAAAACACCTACTCAAAAGCCAAAACTCACAAACCACCAAGGAGCCGAGTACACTAAGTCACATAGGCGATGAGAATAAAAGTCTAAAGGCCGAAAATGCTAAGTTAATAAAGAGAGATAGTCGCTATAGAAAAGAGGAGAATGGCCTCAAAATGTGATTGCCTCATTTACTAAGGCATCTAAATCCTTGGATGATCTTATTATGAGTCAAAGAGAATGTGGAGATAAGACAAAGCTTAGGATTTAGTTCCTCCTCCGTACTATGTCAAGCTCCAAAAATGATTTTGGAAAAAGGATCTTCAAGTAATGAAGTATCTCAAAATCCAAAACTCCAAATGGTGCACACACATTTATTCCAAAGCACAATCACAAGCAAACTGGCCTTGGTTATAAAGGAAAAAAAAAATGGCCCGAGTTGAGTGTGTCTTTGAGAGGACAAATGAGAAGAAATCCCGAGTTCCTCAAAGAAACTCCAAACGAAATACTCAAAAAAAAAAGAAACAGAGCTACCAAAAGCCCCAAAAGTTCTATAAAAGGAACACATATGATGGGAATGGTAGAAAGTACCCAAGCCAAGCCGATTGGAATAATGTGAACTATCGGAAAGACCTATGGAATATAAGCCTAAGTGGCAAATGCCTAGAACTCAACAAAGGCCATTCCAAAGGCATAAGAGCTATCATCGAGTGTAGGTCCCAAGGGGTGTAAGTGTAAGGTTTAGAAGGGGGTTGAATAAACCTTACCAAATTTTCGATTTAGGCCTTTTAAATCTACGAGTTCTACACAAATTGTGTCCTTGATGGACAATCAAATTAGTCACTCAAGAGAGTTAATCTCTCAACAGACTCAAATTGAGTCAATTAATAGAGTAACTCAAATTGCTGGCTATAAATTGACTCAACCGTGGTTTTGTTTTTCAAAGACTTAACACCCTTAAGTTTGATTAAGCAAGTTTTTACACTTGATTTAGTACTTATAAATTATCAAATGGATAGCAAATTTATCGGAGATATGAGCAATTAAAAGTGCACGAAATTTAAATGCTTTGAAATGTAAATGACACAAAAGAAGTTTTTATAGAGGTTCAAGATGGGGTAATTCTTCTACTCCTCTCTTCTCCAACTCCCGGAGGAATCCACTAAGTAATGATCGGTTCTGAGTGAGTGGTAATCCAGATACAAGTCTTGATCACAACAAATTGACTTGATCCTTTGGGACTCGATCGGAGACGCCTTGATCACTCATCCTGGCTTCTCGTGCGACTCGGCTTCTTCACAGGCAGGCCGCTTGCTACTACAGACTCACTTGCTTAAGCACTTTGGATTTGATCACGAAGCCCTCCAAGAACTTAAGACTTGGTTCACCCTTGAACCTTTCTACAATCCTTCCCGGAATGTAGACCCCTTGTTTCATTTTTCCTCTTCAACTAATTGAAGTTCTCTTTCCTTCACAAAAAGTGTTGGATTGATGTACTTGAGATGTAGGCTTGAGGATTGAGAATATTTCGAGTTTTGATAAGCTTGTATATCTTCACGTGTGTGTCATTCATGCATTTTTTCTCAAACAAACTCCTCGGCCTTTTATAGTGAACTTTCAAAAATTTGCCCGTTGAAGAGATAGGCTTATTTTTGAAAGTTACTTTGCGTCGTTGGCTTGCGCTTCTTGGAATTCTTTGTTTCCTCGTATGAATTGTTGTTTCACCTTTTCGTAGTTCGACACGGTGTAGTGCTTCCCATTGGTTCATTCCAATTGCACGCTTCCTCGGGACTGAGCACTCCGAGAAAGGTGGTATGGAGATATTACTTGTTTAAGTAAATCTCTTGATTTACGTGCAACGGTTCTTTTCGCTTATCTCGACTTGACCGCATTTCCTTGCTTTCCCCAGGTGACTTAGAGTCACCTTCCAATCATTGGATGACTCTTCCGTCACTTGAGACTTGGCTTCTCTTGAGTTGACTCAACTGATGTTCCACTCACCAGTATCTCACCGCTTCTTCTTGATCGAGTTCCTGTCCGCTTTTCTTGACTGTACTCACTTGTCTCTCAGAGTTTTCCTTCAAGCCTTCAGTTGTCTTCTTGCATGTTAGGGCGTAGGCCGACTTAACTCGCTTGGCCACTCTAATTGTTACAATATACATTTACAAAGAAAATTGGGGTGCCAACTTTCTATTCTAAGTTTTACATGGCATTCATTAAAATCTAAACAATAAAATTCCTAACAATCAAAGACTCATATGCACCCAAGCACTACACTCACAGATATCACAACCACCCAAACACAAAGAATTGCTAAAACACATACACAGCATACGACAAAAGAGACTCGCTATATGAATCAAAAACCCCAAGCAATTTGCTAAAATTAATTATGATTATGACACTGATAGATGGAAACCTCTTAGAGTCAAATCATTTGGCTATATGTTGGTTGGATCATCTTACAATACTAACCCCTCGGGACCTGCACAAATATGGGTACCTAAAACCTAATTTCTTGATTGCAGAGTTCAAGGAGCAAAGAGTGCCAAGAAACCTGGTACATGGATAGTGGTCACATTCCGCACACGTGACAGAAACAAGAAAAATCTGTCAAAATTCAAAGAGGTTAGAGGTGCAAAAGTTATATTTGGAGGAATGAAGCTCCAGGGGAAATAAGAGGCATTGGATCCATCAAGAAAAATGGATTAGAAATTACAGATGTTGCATATGTTGAAGGCCTCAATTTCAACTTATCGAGCATAAGTCAACTCGTGACAAGGGCTATAATGTTGGATTCAATATGGGAGTGTGCCAAATCATGAACACTAAATCTAATGAAGTAGTGTTGCAAGGATGCGACAAAAGAACATGTATGTAGTAGATTGGTCAATCGCAACACCAAGCACTTGTCTGCTAGCAAAAGAGCACAAAACTGAATCAAGTTGGTTGTGGCAAAAGAAGCTAAGTCACCCGAACTTCAAAACAATTAACAAGCTTGCAAGGAGCAATCTTGTGGAAGGACTTCCGACTTAGTATACAAGAAGAAGAGCGTATGTGATGCATGCCGAGATGGGAAAGCAAATCAAATCATCATTCAAAGAAAAGACATGTCCGTCTTCAACAAGAATATTGCACTGCGACATATGGATCTATTTGGTCCAATTGAACCAATAGCATAAGTGGGAAGAAATACACCTTGGTGGTAGTAGATGACTACTCAAGATAAACATGGACAATATTCATGTGTAAGAAGAAAGAAACTCTGCAGAAACTACCACAAAATGATGAAGAAAATCCAAAATGAGAAGAGTCAAACCATTATCAAAATAAGATCTCGACGAGAGGAACCGAGTTTGTCAATGGTATAATAACTCATATTGTGTTGAAAATGGTATTGGTCATGAATTATCTCTGCAGCAAGGACTCCGCAAAGAAAATGGAGTTGCGAAAAAGAAGAAGAACTCTCAAAGAAGCGAAAGAGGATCATGTTAGCCAAGCAGGTCCTAAAAGATTTTGGGTTGAAGCAATAAACACAAGATGCTATACTCAAAATAGATGCATGATAAAATGTAGACAAATGACAAAGACTCCTATGAGATTTGGACAGGAGAAAGCCAAATGTTGCATATTTTAGAATATTTGGATGCAAATGCTTTATCCATAACAATGGCAAAGATAATTTAAACGCTTTTGATGCTAAAGTTGATGAAGGTATCTTTTTGGGATACTCAACCGAAAGCAAAGCCTACGAGTGCTCAACAAGAGAACAATGGTTACAGGAGAATCCATCCATGTGGTGTTTGATGAGCCCAATGTAAATGGAGAAGACATTGAAGAGTCACCGACAAGTGAATCAACCTACCATGCGAAGAGTCCCTATGTTGAAGTCAAGGCGGAATTATAAACCCAAATGAAGATGAGATAGTTGAGTCTCAAAGACAACCGGAAAATCTGCAGCTAAGTGATGATGAGAGAGCTGATCAAAACAACACAAACCAAAGACGATCAATCCACTAACTTACTTTAACCTTGACGTAAGATGGGAGAGACCATCCACCGAACTAATCATTGGAGATGTAAGAGAAGGTGTAAAAACTAGATCCGAACCCAACAAGAAACTATGTTCACTTGTTTCATCTCACAAATAGAGCCAAAAGATGTGTCACAAGCATTGGATGACACACATTGGATTCAAGCCATGCAAGAAGAAGAGTCAATCGTTTGAAAGAAACAAAGTGTGGGAATTGGTTCAAAGACCTACCCATCAAAATGTTATTTGCACTAAATGGGTGTTCAAACAAGATGAATGAGGAAGGTTCTGTGGTAAGAAACAAAGAAAGATTGGTAGCCAAAGGGTATTGCCAAGAAGAAGGGATAGATTTTGATGAAACATTTTCTCCCGTGGCAAGATTGGAAGCCATAAGGATGTTTCTTGCCTATGCAGCTCACAAGAACTTCACCGTATATCAAATGGATGTGAAGAGCGCATTTCTCAACAGTTTATCGGAAGAAGAAGTGTATGTTGAACAACCTCCAGGATTTGAGCAGAAGACTCTTGGAGATAAGGTATACAAACTCAAGAGAGCTTTATATGGATTGAAACAGCACCCAAAGCATGGTATGATACATTATCACAATTCCCGATCGAGAACGGATTCACAAAAGGCAAAGTGGATAGAACCCTCTTGAGAATTCAAGATGGGAAGAGTATATTGCTTGTCCAAATATATGTGGATGACATTATCTTTGGATCCACAAACAAAGAGTCTGTGTGATAAATTCTCAAATCTCATGCAAAGCAAATTTGAAATGAGCATGATGGGAGAGTGACATTCTTCCTTGGACTCCAAGTAAAACAAACAAAGGATGCAACCTTCATAAGTCGACTAAATACACCAGATCTAATGAAGAAATTTGGTATGGAAGAGAAGTCTTCCGTGAAGATACCAATGAGTACATCACCAAAATGGATATGGATGCGGATGGCAAGCACATAGATCAAATAAGATACTGAGCACTTATTGGATCATTGCTCTATCTCACAAAGAAGCGGACAGACATCACCTTTGATGTAGGTGTATGTGCAAGATTTCAATCGCTCCAAAAGAAAGCCACATGACTGCAGCCAAGAAGATCTTGAGATATTTGAAAGGAAGCCAAGAAGTTGGCTTATGGTATCCAAAGGAAGGCGGATTCAAGCTAATTGGTTATTCGACTCTGACTATCTTTGGATGTAGAGTTGACAGAAAACACCTCGAGGCACATGTCAAATGCTTGGAAATAGGCTAATTTCTGGTTTAGCAAAAGTAAAATTCAATAGCCACCTCTACAAATGAAGCAGAATACATAGTCAGGGCGGTTGTTGTGCCCAAGTCCTATGGATGAGACAAAGAAATGAGAGACTATGAAGTTGAAGAAAAGGAAATTCCAATCATGTGTGATAACACAAGTGCAAATCGTAATCACTCAAAATCCCGTGTTGCACTCAAGAACAAAGCATATCGATGTCGGATATCACTTCATAAGAGATCATGTTGAAAAGAAGGACATCACCTTGGAATATATTTCAACTAATAAGCGGTTGGATGACATATTCACAAAACCATTATGTGAGTCAAGATTTGAAGAACTCAAGCATGAGTTAGGATTAATTGAGCTGAGTTGACACTCGAAGACTCAAAGAAAAGAAATGAAACACGAAAAGAGGAAAAAGAGTTGAACTCATAAATCAGCTAAGTGAATCACCAGATCGGAGAATCACCGTGATCGAGTTAGGGCGACAAAATGAGTGCTTATGTGCATAGAGAGAAGAGTCAAATAAGTTAAGGAATAAGTTGAGTCATTTATGAGCAAAGTGACAAAAACGCAATGCTTTTACTAAGCGAATGTTTTTAAGAATGACGTCGGCATAATTATGACGTGTACACCAAAAGTCGCATACCAAGCTTATGATTGGATATAAATGCTTTGCCGCATTAAATGCAAGAAATTTAAATGTTAATCGGTGTGCAAAATCTAGGCCGTTGATCTTGATCAAATTTCAAAAACCACCCGCACGCCCTTTCATAACCCATACATATACCGTTTTGTCCAATTTTCTCTCACTTTGCCAAAACTGCTTCTCATCTCTCTCTCGAAAGCAAAGAAAGAAATTTTCTCTCAAAACCCTACAAATCCTCAAAGTTCATTTTCAAAGTTTCGTTCGGTAAAACATCGAAAATGGCATCTACTCATGATTTTGTCAAGTTGGGAAAGCATATCCACACCGGGTCTCTTTGTGGATTTCGACGGTATGATCAAACAGAAATGTCCATGACACTCTTGTGAAGAAGATAGCAAAGAAGCCGGAAAAGTCCGGATCAAACCGTTTTTGACGATGGAGTTTCCGATGACCTACGTGGAAGAGGTCGCACGCTTTCTGCGTGAATGCTTTGAAGTTCACGATGAGGGCATCAAGTCCTCTCGTTTATGGGAAAAAGTTCACCATCACCGCCAAGGATCCGCAACACTTTTTTTTGCCGGAAGGAGTGCCGGAGATTTATGAAGGCCGTGATGTTAACCTGGCCGCCGCTTGGAAGAAGTAGCCAAGCCCGACTCGTGTTGCGAAGGTTGTCTACACAAATGAGAAAAAGTCGCTAAAGGATGATTACCACAAGTTGTTGGACATTGTTGCAAAATGTGTGGACATCGATTTGGAAGCTTTAATCACCGTCCAAAACTAAGCCGATTGTAATGGCCGCGATCATTGAAGAAAAGAAGGTGAACTAGGTTGAGTTTGTATACAGCACTCGCGCGAATATTGGGAATAAATCCTTCAAGGAGGATGGTATGTTTGGAGGATCCGGGTACGCGGCTGGTGATTGGCGGATGATGGAAGTGAAAGGAGTCCCACTTCGACATGGAAAGGCGCTCCATGTCAACGAGAAGATGTTCGGTCTAACCTTTCCGAGCACGTGAGCGAGCATATGCCAAGAGAATCGATACGAGTGAGGAGAATCACCGCCCTGAAGAAACAGCTTGTCTCCTCCTCTCCCTGTAAGAAGAAGGCGCCCTGCAGCCTACAAAGAAGATTGCGCCCCCGCAAAGAAAGAAAGAAAAAGAAAACTAAGGATGCACTTTTCGCAACCGTAGCGGAGAAGGAGCCTCAAATACCTTCTCCGATTATCAAGAAAAGGAGGATGATAAGCCGAGACGGCCACTCCTCGAAAAAAGACAACAAAGACCCCCCGCCGCCTGACTCGAAGAAACCATATCCGAGCCGTAAATCCCTCCTCGTAAGGACTAAAAAAGAAGAATCTTTAAGCGTTCGAGCTTGAGAAACCCGAGTCACCACTCACCAAAAGAGATCTGGAGATCGGCTGGAGAAGTAAAGTCTCCGAAATTGTAGATGAAATGTAAATGTGAAGTTTGTCAAGCCGATCAGCAGAGGCAAGTCAAGACACAATTGTATCGAACAAAATGAGACACAAGCGGTGAGAAAGCAAACTCTCCCGCTGACAGGGTTGTATCCCCTCCCGCAATGACGCGCCGAGGTGTGGAGCATCAAAGTTTGCTACCTTCAATCCCCGAGAACGAGGGACAAAGAGGGAGAAGATGATAAAGATGATGATGATGTAATGATCCTATCCCCACCATATCCGGACATCCAAAATCGCCTCTGCGAGAGTGGAGGAAGTGGAAGCGAGTCGATCCAGGGAATAGTTCCAAAGACCAGAATTTATTGAAGAAGAAGACGAATCGTTGAACTTTCTCTGGATTGACCAATGTGGTCCAAGCATTGGATGAAGAAAATCGCACATATCTTGCATCTTCAAAGACAAGGAGAAGCGGAGAGATCGCGAAGCTGTCAAGCTCGTGAAAAGGCCGATTTGTCCCTTCACCGAACCATCGATCATACACATCCTCATCTTGACATTCTCTCTCGGGAGTGATGAGGATCTGGACCCTACTTCGCACTCTGAAGAATTGGAGATGCAAAAAGCCATGCGAGAGTCTAGGGTCCTACATGAGCAAAGGTTATTGGAAGGACCAGGGAGTCTTCCACATCACACCGAGATTGATCCGATGGGAGTGGTGCGAAGATATCGCCACGATTGTTCTTGCCACCACTTCCCCACTCACTCGAGAAGAAGGTATTAAAGAACCGGCGATGAAATTGGGATTGTGGGGACCCTAGTCGAGTCAACCCCTAATTAAGGTATCTTACCACCCCGCCCCAACGGCTGAATACTCAAAGGAACAAATGAGCCTGGAGACGAGTGACCCCATTCCAAGTCACTCGGTTGGTGTGCCACCGAGGGGGAAACTCCCACCAGCTGCAGGCAAGGTCGGAGGATCTTTGCAGTGACTCCACAACGAATCTTGGAGGCGAAGTGGAGAAGGAACAACAAATGGATACACAACAAGTTGTCACTAACGGGCTCGGGCAGTTGATATTGTCTCCGGTGAAGTGCCATTGCTCTGCCGGCCAATGACGTTGTTGATGCAAAATCGAGGCACAGGAAGGAACCGCCCGGGAGTTAACACTGGGCAATGAAAGTGCAATCCATGGAGTTGAGACTCCGGTGGATGCCACCTCGAAGACCCCAAGACATGACACTCGCCGAAGGGATCGTCCAGGCCTCGCCGCAGCTTGAGACTGCGAGGAGGTAATGAAGGCCAACGGGAGGTTGAGACTTCCCGGGTAAAGAGACGGAAGCACGTAACATCCCTCCTACTATTATTGATCCATCCGAATAGTAGATAAGTGCTCTTCACGATTACAAGACAATCTCGATGTAACCTTTCCGGATCCGGTGAAGACGGACGAGTCATCCCCTATTGTCGACCCAAAAGACTAAGCTAAGGATGTTCTCCCAAGCATGAGTAAGTCCGACCTTAAGGCTACTCGCCAAACCTTTAATTTTTATGATGAGCCACCCATGCAAATCTCATCATCATCCGATGACGCTCGATATGGCCGAGACCACCAACTCATATGGAAAACCACCGAGTCCGACGAAGCTATTGAGACAAATGAGGCTCGGCCAGTGGGGTCAACTCCACAAATGCAACAGCGACAACAAACAGTCAATCGCATAGGCTCCCAAGCTGCCGCAGCAGATCGACCCCACCGGACCATCACGTGCACAAGTTATCATTAAGCGATTCCCGTTGCGTGATGATCCGTTTGAAGAATCATTTCCCTTCTCTCCTGGAAGTACCGACCTTCCCAAGAATCAGCCTAGAGATCAAGAACGCTTCCATAAACTCCGATCTCGTTATTCCAATAGACACTATCATCCCAACATGACTTTGACTTTGACGTTTGGCCTTTGGCCGCCACCGAGACAAATAACAAACAGGTTCGAGAAGTTTTCAAGGCCATATTTGCGAGAGATAGAGAAGATGGAGAGGCACCAGCCTCACTGGACATGAGATCGACAACCGAGACGCAAATCTTACTCGCCGATCCGTAAGAATAATTGTCGATCCGGGAATGGTGGCAACAAAGAAGCAGACAATGCGCGTAGAACAAGCTCGATACTTAACATTGTTCAATAAATTGCTAGTCCGGCGGTGAGAATGCCGATATGAAGACAAGAATGCAAGAGAACATCGATCGAATGCATGAATCTCACAACACGAGATGCAAAATTGCTGCGTGAATTTAACAAGAAAGAGCTTCGGGTAGAGGAGAACATGGATAGGAAGTTTAGCCTCCTCATGGCCGAAATGAAGCCGTGACAACCGAATCTAACGCCACCCGCTCCGAATTCGTGCAAGATACTCCGCAAGAGATTCAAGCATAACTCAAATGATCACCGCTTAGACTTCATAATTGCTAGCTTGTTTCCAGGGGTTCCTCTCTCCTTTGATGATGCCAAAAAGGGGGAAGAGGAATACCTAAAGGCATTGAAAGGATCCGTCGAAAAAGAAAAGCAATGAAGGGAAGGGAAGACAGTTGAAGAACTAAGAAGAGAGAGAAAAGGGAAAATCTTTGAGGGAAAGGTTCGAAAGGTGTGACCTTGATGATTGCTAAAACCCCCAACAAAGTCTTGTCACAAATGATATCATCAAAAACTCCCAATGACTCGCCACTCCAACACTCCGCAGTACCCATGGCTGAAAAATGAAAAATAGTAGAAGCAGGGATGAAGGAGGTGGAAGGAAAGATGGATGCCCGAGTTATGGATATACTGAAACAACATGGAGGCATTCCAACAGACAGAGACACCTATGCCATTTCGGACGCCTGAATCGAGCCAAGATCTGTTGATGATGAATTCAAGACGCCGCATCCGAGAGTTACTTCGCAAATATGTCCATGGCTCAAGCCTGGATTTGTATTGGGAAAAAGGCCTCAAGCTATGTGAAGAAGGCGACAGCAAAGCAGACCATCGGCGATCACTCTGCTGGTCACTCTGCTAGTCACTCACCGGGAAAAAAAGGCCCCAAGATAATACATGCCCGAGGCAAGGAAGAAGCGATGGAGGAGGAAGAGGTTTCAGACCTGCACCTCGCCCAAAAACATTGAATATATAGATCCGGCAAGAAATAAGGGATCTATTGGGCTGATTTGACGAAGTAGCCAACCCGCAAGTGGCCAAGAACAATGTTGAGTATGTGAAGAGGATTGAAGAAGAAAATGGAAGATAAACTCACCTGTGGGAGGAAAGACAAGAAAGAAAAAGAAGAGATGAAGATGCTAGAAAGGCTTATGCGAAAAAGAAGGCGGTGAAGAAGAAGAAAAGAAAAGAAAAGAAGAAGGTCAAGGTCGAGAGATGACAAAGTCAAGAAGAGGAAAGAAGGAGGCGGCGAAGGAGATGAAGTGTTGCTATCCACCCTTCATGTATTTTACTATGTAAATGCATTTTTATGTAAGTCTTACGTACATCGAATAAAATTGTATAATCTTTACTTGCGTAGATATAGAACAGACATGGTTGCCTTAAGTTCTTTTTAAGCTCGATACACTCAGAACAAATTGTGTAAAGAACAAGAATGTTATGATCAATAAAAGATTGATTCTACGCATACATTCCGTGATTCTACATTGTCTGTGACGTATCTTTCTTTGTTTAATTATTGTATGAATGTTTAAGTTTTGGCATCATCAAAAAGGGGGAAATTGTTGGGAATTAATTTTTAGATTTTGATGAATGCCATGTAAAACTTAGAATAGAAAGTTGGCACTCCATTTTTGTTGTAAATTGCATTGTAATAGATAGGGCTGGTCGAGTGAGTTAAATCACTATGCCTCGAACATGCTAGAAGTCAACCGGAGACTAAAATGAAGACTCATTGTGAGGCACCGAGTGTGGCAATGAAGAGAAGACAGAACTCGATCAAGGTGCAAATTCAGATGCACTGAGTAAAGTGTCGACAAGTCAACTCAAGATAGCCAAGTCTCAAGTTGAAGTGATGATGAGTCATCCAATGATTGGAAGCTAACTCGAAGTCACCTGGGGAAGTCAAGGAAATGCAAATAAGTCGAGACAATTGAAAGAGATCCATTGCACGTGTCAAGAGAATTACTTAAACAAGTAATACTTCCATATCGCTTTTTCTTAAAGTGCTCACCCCGGAAGCGTGCAAAAGGAATAAACCAATGGGAAGCTCGCACTGTGTCGAACTCGAAAAGTCAAGAATCATTCATACGAGGAAATGTCAATTCCAAGGATCGCAACAAGACAAGCCAACGACCACAAGTGTCTTTTGAAAACTAGCCTATCTCTTCAATGGACAAATTTTCAAAAGAACACTATAAAAGGCCGAGGAATCTATTTGAGAGAATGTTGGTTACCCTTGATAATCGAAAACAAATACGAGCAAGAAAAGCAATATCTCAGAACCTTAAATATTCTCAAATCATTCAAGTTCAATCCTCAAGCCTACATTATGAAGGAAATCTATCCAACACTCACCGTGAAGGAAAGACGACTTCAATCAGGTTGAAGAGGAAACATTTGAAGAATCAAGGGGTCTACATTCCACGGAGGATTGTAGAAAGGTTCAAGGTCGAACTAGTCTCAAGTTTTTGGAGGGCTTCGTGATCAAATCCAAGAAGCTTGAGCAAGTGGGCTGTAGTAGCAAAGCAAGCGCAGCATGCCTGTGAAGAAGGAGTCGTCGAGAAGCCACTGTGTGACCAAGGAATCTCCAGACCGAGTCCCAAAGGATCAAGTCACCGTGTGATCAAGACTTGTATCTGGGACTGATAACCACTTTGTATATTGATCAATACTTAGTGGATTCCTCCAGGAGTTGGAGAAGAGAGGAGTAGAAGAATTACCTCATCTTCGAACCTCTATAAAAAATTTATTGTGTCATTTACATTTCAAAGAATTTAATTCTTGCACATTACTTTAATATCTCACGATAAATTTGTTATCCAATTGATAATCAACAAAGTGCTAAAACCAAGCATTTAAACCAATTTAAATTAAATTCAAGGGTGTTAAGTCTTCCAATAAAACATATCACGGTCATGTTAAGTTTTAGTCAAAACAATTGAGTTATTCTATCAACAAATTCGGTGAGTCTGTTGAGTGGCTAACTCGTGTTGATTAACTAACTTAGCTGTCCATCAAGACTCAAAGAAGTATTAACTCAACGTTTTAAAACGACTAAATCGAAAAAGTTGGTAAGGTTTATTCAACCCCTTTCTAAACCTTACACTCACACCTCATTGGACCTACACAATCGTGTGAAAGTTGTATGCAAACAAAATCGGGGAGGAGTTATATTAGCAAGTTTGTCATCCGAACAATGCAATTGGTGGTTGTGGTCTAGTTTTGTCAAAAGATTGTCTCGTGTGTGAAATCACAAAGTTGGGGCCTCCTCACGCTGTCTTGTGAATTCTGTGCGTAAGGATCATAAGAATTTGTGTAAAAATAGGATTGATGATGATCTAATAGGCATGGTCGATCTTCAACCAACATATGACATCAAATACGTCCAATAGACGGTTAAGGTAAATATGGCTACGATATTTCATATCATAAGGCATGGCATAGTTTGCGGCATACTCGTGAAAATGTGTACTGCACTTGGGAAAGTTCATCCGATTTTTGCCTAAGTATATGGAGGCATTGCAAAAGTACAATTAAAGGGACAATGGTTGAGTGGTTTCATAAATAGTCATGTCATCAAGGAATTCATATGTTGGGTTATGTTTTTGGGCATTCAAGCCTTGCATTGAGGGATTCAAGTATTGTCGCAAAGTCATTAGTGTGGACGGGACACATCCGTACTCAAAGTATAAACACAAGATTGACACATATTGGGAATGACACACCTAGGGTTCAGTTGAGCAAGATGCCCGAGTATGCGTGCCTCGATTTTGTTAGGTACTTTGATGATACCCGATACAACCGGTAATAGTGTATCATTACTATACCTACAACACTTTGAGGATGTTAGGATGGGCGCAGGTTCAATTGGGCTAGTGTTGTGTTATCTTTTTGTATTGTCGGTTGTGCAATACTTCGGGACACGGAAAGACACTATATGTGGATCCATGGCGTTCTTTGATTTTGGCTTGGTCTCGCATTTCAAGTATCGTGTGCCCCAACCAAGACGATCTATGATAAATATGGGTCATGTATTTTTGATGATGAGCTTGAGTTGCCTCTCTCCCGCCGCGGTGTTAGGTATTATGTGTTGTTTTTGCATTTTTATTAAATCTACATGTTCACAATGATGCATTTCACTTATGCATTTATTTAATTTATTTCAGACGGGTACAACATTATAACTTTACTCATCATACTGCTAGTTCTCGCTAGCCACTCAAGACTGAGATATATAGGGAGATGTTTGATCGGTTAATAGAGGCACGAGTAAGTGTTTAAATTGTTTCGTGTCATGATATTTTGATCTTATTTTAAGATATGGTCGGTCCATCTCATGTGTATGGTGGAGATTATTACGTTCCCCAAGATTCACGAGACAAACTCATATTTTTCATGCCTCCGATTCGGACTATCATGGACATCATATACATTACTTCTACAATCCGATATTGGCATGTCATTCCAATATTTCTCGAGTTTTGATCAATCCGAATGGACGCCCGAATTTCATACATCGCCCGCTGCATTTCGCCCAGATTAGTAGTGCTAGTACCACACATGATGATGATGATGATGATGATGATGATGATGATGATGATACACACTGCTCAAGCGAATGACCATGTAGGTGCAACTAGACGTGAAGTACACGTCGATACAACATCCTAGATGTGGCAATCGGGGGCATAGGTATTAAGATTTTTTTATTGTGTCAAGACAAATATTGTATCAAGACATACTTTGTATCATCCTATTATTGTGTATTGTCTCGATATTTAGATTTCACATTTATATTAATGTGAATTGCCAAGACATAAAATAGTGATGTATTTTCGATTCACGATTATTATTAACGGATAATAAAATTTACTTGTAATATTAAAACAACATTTTTTAATTATAGTTTATAATCATTATTTTGATTAATGACTAGAGAATTAACGGATAAAAATCATGATTCTCTAGTCGTTAATCAAATTAACGACTAGGCCGTTTTTTTTTTTTAAAATTTACATCGTTATTCTTAATAACGATCAGGGTGGGTTTTTTTAAAAAAAAATTTATTGCTTGGTCGTGATTGTGATCAACGACTAAGCTTTAGTTGTTGACACAATCAACGACCATACTTATAAATTTAAAAACTCCAAAATTCACTATACGTTTGTAATAATTTCCTTATCTACAATATTCTATTAAAAACCCTTTTCAATGAGATTACTAATATATTTTAGGGGATTATTAATACTTTCGATGGGAAATAGTTGATATTTTTCATGAGAACTACTAAAAATACTATTTAAGAAACCTTTAAGAAACCACTAATAATTTTCGGAAGAATCGCTAATACCGGTAAATCGCTAATAAAACAAAAAGTACAACTGGATCGATTTTGGGATCCTTTTAACATATTTTGACCGTTAAACGGTTCGGATGTTTTTTGTCAAAACATTATGTAAATGAATTGAAATTAAAGAAAACCAAGCCAATTTCTTTTTGACTAAATTGATTCTAATTCCTAAAAAGTATTTGATAATCATCGATTTTAATCATAATTGTTTTTGACGGAATTTAATTCGAGAAGTTAGACTATTAACAATAAAAGAAAACACAATATCAAACTTATGCACCCCAACAAGCTACTAGTAACTTTTTTTTCTCGCCATCAAAAAAAAAAAAAAAAAAAAAAAAAAAAACTTTTTTTTCTCTAGAAATTTTGAGCATTATATCCTTATTTACGTATTCTCGTCTTCTCGATTGATTTAATTTTTAAGTGAATTGCATTTGAATGAGTTTTAAACTTTTAATCAAATCATACTAGTACAAAAAAGCTATATAATGGAATTTGTTAATTGAATAATCTCAAAACAACATTTTAGCATTTGCCTTTTGAACCAAAAAAAAAAAAAAAAAAAGAAAATTGTTGTAAAATAAACCGGTCCTGGTATAGATATTATGATATATCGAACTCCATACCAAGATGCGGTAGTACCGTCTGAACTAGACATGTCCAAAGGTTCGAACCAACCGTGAATCAGCGGTTTGCGAACCGTGGTCAACGGTTTTCGAACCGCTTGACCCTGGTTCGCTGTCGTTTCGGTTCAACCGAACCGTAAACCTTAATTTTAAGGTTAGGTTACGCTTCGAATTCTCAAATAAAACCGCCTAAAACCGGTTCAACCGCCGTTAACCTATGATTTTCTTTTTTTTTTTTTTTTTTTTTTTTTTTACAATTTGAAATTGAAATTGAAATTTCAAACGGTCACTTTTGTGACCGTTAACCGCCTTGTTTTACCTTTATTTTTTTTTTTTTTTTTTTTTTGAAAATTCAAAATTTGAAAAAATTAACGGTCAAGATCATTTGACCGTTGATCATCAACGGCCAAGATCATTTGACCGTTGAAAACCGCCGGTTTAACCGAAACCGCCGGCTTCGGTTAAAACCGCGGTTTTCGTTTTTTTTTTTTTTTTTTTTTTTTGAATTTCATTTTTTTCCTATAAATACCCCTTCCAATTCATCCATTTTTCCTCACACCAAATTTCTAATCTCTCAATTCTCTACATTCTCTATATTCAACTTGTTCAAGTTTAAATTCCAAGTTTCAATTTAAGTTTTAGTAGTTTCATACTTTTAATTTCATTAGCTATTTTAAAAAAATGTCGAGACGTGGAGGATCTTCCCATCAATCTAAGGGCAAAGGTTTGGCGTCCGACTCCGAGCAACAACCACCACCACCACCACGTTTTGATGAAGCTTTCGATTTGAACGAAGATGAAATCGAAGCTTGTTTTGCTAGTTTGCAACAAGAAGGTGAGGCTCAACCGAATCGCAATCGCCAACTCAAACTCAAAGTCGCGAGCTCCGCCACTTAGATCCGATATTTTTCGGTTCATTTTAAAAAATTCCGGATCCTACAACCGGCGGTTTCAAAGTTACTTGCAATTATTGCACTAATTCCTACAAGTTTAGAGAAGGGGGCGGTTATGGGGCGCTCACGAACCACCTCAACAAAAAGCATCCTGATAAAGTTGGGCTAGATCGTGCTCAAACACAACTACCGACGGGATTCACGGGTTCTTCAACAGGTGGAGTCTTCTTCTTCTTTATTTAAATATACCGATTTAAATGCTAGAAAAGAGACAAACTTTATTTGTTAGTGGTATGTCACTTCCTTTTACCTTTGCCGATAATAAAAAATTTGAAAGGTATACTAGACGTGCTTTTAACCCCGCTAATAAAATTTCACGTTCTACATTGACTCGCGATATTAAAAAAAATAGGTTTGTGAATATAAGTTTCAATTAATTAACTCATTTGCTAATTTACAAACAAAAGTTTCAATTTGTTCGGATGTATGGAGTGATCATTGGCAAAGAAGTTTTTTATGGGAATTACTTGTCATTGGGTTGATGATTCATGGACTTTGCAAAAACGTTTAATTGCATATAGAGATTTTAATGTTGAACATACCGCTATTAATATTTCTCATAAAATTCATACTATTTTACAAGAATATGGTTTAGTTACAAAAATTTTTTCAATTTCATTTGATAATGCTAGTGCTAATACGGCTAGTTTACCATCACTTATTAATATTTGTGAACCTTCTATTGGTGGCAAATTTTTTTCATGTTCGTTGTATATGTCATATTATTAATTTATGTGTTCAAGATGGTTTAGCTACTTTAAAAGAAGAAATTGCACCTATTAGAGATGCACTTTTATATTTAAACAGATTTTCTTCTTTTTTTGAAAAAATGGGCGAGATATTGTAAAGAAAATGGTTTATACCCAAGAAAATTCTCGGTCGATGTGCCAACTCGTTGGAATTCTACATATAAAATGATAAATGATAGTTATGCATATAGAGAAGCTTTATGTTCATTTTTTGCCGATCAACAATGTGGCATAGTTTTATTTCCCAATCAATGGGATGCATGCTCTAATTTATGTCAACTTTTAAAGGTTTTTAAAGATGCTACCGAAGAATTATCCGGTGTTTATTATCCTACATCAATTTTAGTTGTAGATCGTTGTGTTAAAATTGCACTACTTTTTAGATCTCTCATGCCTTGTGCTACTATAGACCAACTATTGCCCAAATGGGATTAAAATGGTTAAAATATTTCACTTATATTCCTAATGTATTTTTAGTTGCAAAAATATTAGATCCTAGAGTAAGATTAGATGGTTTAGAAGAATTGTTAGGAATATATTATGATGCTTTGTTTCCTATTAAAGAACATGACACTCCCATTCCAAGTGTTGTAGTAGAGAATGCTAAATCATGTTTATATGATATTTTTAAAGAATATTCAATAAAATTTGGTGATAGTTTTAGAGGCTCATCTAGTTCGCTTATTTCTACACCCGATGTTGAACATACTAGTGATATTGGTGCGTTTAGTGAGGCGTCGGTATTTGCACCATTAGATAATTTTTATGACGCGAGGATACCAAAACGCTCGAGAGGAGGCATCCCCTTATCTTGAACTTGATACATATTTAACATCTCCTTTTGATTATACTTGAATTTGTAGTAGGAATTCAAAGTTCGATTTGTTAAAGTGGTGGTCAAAGAGGTCTTCCTCTTTTCCTATAGTAACTTTAATTGCGAGGAAATATTAGTCGCTCCCGCCTCAACCGTCTCCGTAGAGCAAGCATTCAAATGAGGAGGTTATATTCCGGATCCTGACGATCTAGATTAACAAAGAGAAAGTCTAGAGGCTCAAGTATTGCTCCACGATTGGACAAACGCCGAAACACGTGAGCAACAAGTCGATTTTGATGATTCCAAGAAAGCGATAATCTTGATACTGGATTCAAGCAACGGTCACAAAATAATTGAAGAATCACGTTGCCAATTGCCACCTTCCCTAAGGTAAGTAAAAGGTAAGAGAACTACGTAGGGTTTTGATTCCTCTATGAGGATACGTAGGCAATTTTATTTCAATATTCAAAGTTAAATTTCAAATTTTTAACTTAGAATATTAAAATAAAACTCAAACCCATTTCTTTTTTTTTTCTTTTTCCTTTCTTTGTGGTTTGTACTTTGTACTTTGTAATTTAAACTTTATACGAAATTGTATTAACATGTAATTTTATTTTTAAATTGTACTTTGGAATTGTAATATATTAGAATTTTTCATTTTGTAAATTGTAAGTTGTAATTTTACTTTTAAATCAATAAAATTATTTTTTGTGTTACTCAATTTTATTTCCTTCATCAATTGTGTTAATTTATCAATGGTGTTAATTTATTAATATTAAAAACTTAAAAATTCAAAAATTCAAAAATTCAAAAAAAAAAAAAAAACCGGAATCGAATCGGGGACCGGAATCCGGAACGGCGTTTCGAACCGCGTTCGAACCGAACCGAACCGAAACCTTCTATAGGGCGGTTGGAGGTTACGGTTCCACCCTTTGGGCGAATCAGAATCGGGCGGTTCCGAATCCGTAACCGGCGGTTCGAACCGTTGGACATGTCTACCTGTAACCTCTAGGGTTTAAGGTTTATCTATTTCTCGCCAAACAAAGCCTCCGCTCTAAATTTTTCGTCTCCAGAAACGCATGTATAAATATTTGTCTTCTTCTCTATCAAAGCCATGAAAAACTTGACCTCAAGAACCCTTAATTTGAAGGTTGAACATGGTGGGTTTTTTGCATAGTCCCACCATTGAAGGAGCAGTAGAAGAGGAGAAAGAAGAGCTTAAAATCCAGCCTCTATCAGATTCCAAGAAGCCAACTACACCAAACGACCCACTTGACCTCTGTCACCTAGAGCTTGAAGACTTTTCCTCGTCTTTTTCTGATTCTTTTTCGATTTTGACTCCATTTCCGGTTGGTTAATGGAAGAGAACCCCGAGCTTTGTGGTGATCCAAATATGGCTGATTTGGGAGGCAACCCAGCTGATTTTGGCTCGTGTATAGGTGAATTAGAGATTCCCAAGGAGAATCTTGAAGTAAGTGGTGATGGGATTTCCCAGAAAGTTGAAGTTAAAGAGGAGTTATTGGGTTTAGGCCAAGAAAAAGAAGAGACTAGGGTTGTTGAGAGGAGTGTTGAAATGGGTAGTGAGAAAATTAATGTTGAGGGGGTTCTGAGTGGAGATGAGTCTGGCAGAAAATTGGGGGACTTAGGGTGTATGATTGAAAAACAGCTGGAGAAAGTAAGTTTAGATGGGAATTTAGGCAGTGACATGAGTTTTGTGAGTGGTGGTGATTTGTCGAAGAGTGGTGAAATGGTTAACCTTGACGGCAGTATAGTAATGGGAATGAATGGAAATGGGATGAAAGTTGATGAAACTGTGGGTGATGAAGATGAGAGTGATAGTAATGTGGAATCTGACGGTGAGAGTTCATCGTCATCATCTTCGTCATCTAGTAGTGGTGATTCCTCTTCTTCGTCTAGTAGTGGTGAAGAGGAGGAAGAAGATGAGGACAGTGGAGCAATGAGTGGTGAAAAGACAGCCAAGAATGAGGAAGGCATTGTTGAAGAGCAGATTGATATAGAAGAAGGTGAAATTATGTTATCTGATGCGGAAAACACGATTGCTTGGAGTGATAATGAAGATGTTGAAGATGATGGTGGTGGAATTGGTGTGCTAGGACCAATCACATCTAAGAATGAGCTCAAGGTAAGTGATCATTGCTTTTTAATAATACATGGTTTTGCCTTGTGTTATAGGTAGATTATCAAGCCATGTAATGGGTGTTAAAATCTGCATTTCCAATATATTACCCTCCTACCCGTGATCGTGAACTTGGGGTTCTGGTCTTAAAAATCAAAGAGAACTTTTGCAATGTTTATTGTGATGCCAGATAGACTCTCAAATGCCAAATATACTAGTATGACCTATTGAGTGTTTGGATTATTTTAATCCGAATGTCTGAATAATTTTTAATAGGCAAAGAGAAAGGTAACGACAATTGCATTTCGGATCTTTTTTTGCTTCACCCTCCATTGGAAAAATCAAGACTCTAAATTCAGTTGTCGAATTTTCTTAATTTAATTACAGTTGATAAAAGTAGTGTTGGTTATTAAATTGCAGCTAGTCAGCTACTGACATAAATAAGAATTGCAGCCACTGATGAAAGATGTGATGAATTTGATGATGTTGAAGTTGATCAATGCATTGATTAAGAAGCTAACAATTTTGTTTTCTGGTCGTTGATAGAGGAATTGAACCTTTTGTCTGCTGTAGTAGTTCTTTTTTTTTTTTGTGGGGGGGGGGAGGGGAGGGGTGTTTCTCTGGCTTGTCACATATTTAAGACTGAATCTCCTATAGGCTATAGTCTCCCTGATTATAACCAAAGAAGTTGAAATCAATTCCCTCTTTTGAAACACCTTCATATAGTTATTTCTGTATGCTGTTTCACTACCTATCCTAATATGCGTTACAAGTATTTACTTGGTTTCAGACCATATTATACATAGGTCTCCTTCCCATAAGGAAAATTCATGTTCAGTCAGATTTTTCATGCTCCACATAACAACTAGAGTGAAACGGTGGCCATTACGACATTCCTTTTGCAGACTTGTCATTGAATCACAATTTATGTTGGTTCAGCATATCTGATTCCTTTAATGGTGGGGATTGATCATTTACTTAACAGATAACAGTTCATAATCATCTGAAGATGGAATATATTTTCATGGTTTTTATTAAATTTTAGTGTGATACACCCCACCCCCCCTTTGTTTGCTATGCTTCAGACATGTCATGTGACAGAAACTTACATTTTTCTACTTTTTCAATTGTGCAGGATCTCCCTCCGGTTCCTCCTGTCACTGTCACCTTGCAACCACACCATCAAACCCTTCCAGTTGGAGTAATTTTGTCGGTAAAGTTTTTTAGCTGGAAAGCTACTAATTACAATATTTCATGCGAAACATGATGCCTTTATTCCTTTGTTTTTGACATTAGTATTTCTAATAGAAGTTTCTACGAAGGTAACTTGTTTAATTGATGGTTCTTATATTAAGCAGATCATAGGCGCGCAAGTCATCGTAGAAGGGGTTGAGAAACACAATCCTCTCAACGAGGGTTCAATTCTTTGGATTACTGAAAGCAGATCACCACTAGGGATAATCGATGAAATTTTTGGGCCCGTCAAGAACCCTTATTATATCGTAAGATATAATTCAGAGGATGAAGTCCCTGGCGGAATCCAGCAAGGCACTCTGGTCTCTTTTGTTCAAGAGTTTGCAAACCATGTACTGAACGACAAGAGTCTTTACCAGAAAGGGTACGATGCGTCTGGCGAAAACGATGAAGAGCTGTCAGATGAAGTAGAATTTTCGGACGACGAAGGAGGCTGAGCACAGGAGGATGCTTAAGATGAAGAAAAGGGGAACAAATGAATCTAAGCCTGGAATGAAAAGAAAGGACAAAAGGCAGCAGAAAAATCAGACTGGAAATTGGAATAATCGTAATCGAGCCCCTGCGCCACAAACTCCATCAAGTGGCGACAAGATGCCAGTTACTGAAAACCAACATTTTGTCCCGCCTATTACAGCATCATTAAATCAAGACAATTTTTCAGGCTCGTCCGGCTTAAGACAGGACTTGTCTGGTAATCAAGCCATGATTCCTCCATTTCCACACATGGCTCAGGCGCCCGGTTTTCGCCCTCCAAATGGAATTTGGAATAACGGGTTTCCACATCAACAGCAACAAAGTATGGGCCTTCCAAATGGCATGCCGGCCAATGGTATGCTTTGGATGCAACAAAACGGACCTTTTCAGTTATATCAAACACCTTTCCAACCCAACATGGCGTTCCAACAGCAAATGAGTACGATTCCTGGGTTGCCTTTAAACTTTAATGCATTGGGTGGACAATCGAATTTTGGTGGGGGCCCAACGCTACACCCCTGGCCTACAAGTATGGATCAGAATATGTTAAATACGTCCCAATTTGGAATGGGTTTGCAGGCCCAGCATGTTCCTCTGCCTCTGAATGGGGGCGGAGAACAAGCTGGTCAGGCTCAGGGATCACAAATTAGTCATAATTCCCAGGAATCTTCTGGGACTTTGAATTTCAACCGAGGCCGTGGTGGTGGTGGAAGAAGAGGGAATCACAGAGGTCGTGGACGTTTTGGTGGCGGGAGAGGTAGGTATCAAAGCCGTCAATGATTAATTTTGTGTTCTTGGAGCCTTTTACCAACAAACTATGAAGTGGCATATAAATACATCAGTAGTTCCTATATTTGTTTTCCAATTTTGTTCTCTTTTTTTCCAGTTTCTTGATGTATAATGCTTTCTTTGTGTAGTTTGAGGATAATTTTCATGATTCAGTATCTGGCTTGTGATTTTTGGTGTTTATCCGCTCATCCTTGTTATGTGTTGCCTAAATTTGCCAGTGAGCCTTAAATTGCCAGTAAGCCATAAATTTGCCTCTGAGCATGGCTTTAAATTGTGGGAGTTTAGCTTACGGCACCAGCACTTTTGCATTTCGGTTTTGTCGACCTAGGGAGTGTTTGCAAATGCTTTTAAAAAAGTCAGTTTTTTTATAAACATTTTTCACTTTTCAGTTTTTGCAAAGTGGTAATAGATCAAATTGGTCATTTATGTTTTCTGACGATATTTTCCAAAAGTATTTTTTAGCCATTTTGACTAAATACTGAGAGTATCTTCTTGTATTATTTAGTGAGGTCCTTGTCATTTTTCAAAAAAATGATGCAGTACATTTCTTCGTATCGAGAAATGAATCTCGGTCCCGAGAAATGAGAAAAAGGGCAAAATAGATAATTGAACTAAAAATGGCAAAAAAAAAAACCTTTGTTTGAAAAACACAGATATAAAACATTTTTGTTATGGACAAATTTTTGCTTTTATTGATACTTCATTTAATTAAAATTTAAAGGCAGAGGGTGTGATGCTTGTGATTTAGTCAAAGTATTTTTGGTATTTTTGTATAGAGGTAAATTTAATTTGTGTTGTCGACTATGCGGGTTTTTGTCACTTAACTTTAATGTTCTAAGATTTGGGTGGGAAAATCCTCTTCCCAAACACTCTTAGCTCCTATCATATTTTCCAAATGAGCTAAGAAACGTGCTTCCCCATCTTAACTCTAGGAACAAACTTAATATCTGAAACATGCACAGCTTGTACTAACTCAAGAATGTCACCAACCACCATCTCTCCATACACATTTGGTTTGCGTCGCTGATTGAGACTGTCTACCAGGATTTTGCTATCCGAGTATACCGCACGGTCCTGAACTTCATACTCTATCGCACGAAAGTGCCCACGATAATGCCAATCCCTCTGCTCTGCTAAAGTACTACTTCCAAACAGAGCAACCCCTTCTTTAGGTAATGTCGAAATCATTTCCCAGCAGAGGTTTCTGAACGAAGCAGCTGCAAGTTTCTGGGGAGAAATACCAATCTAAGTTTATGTATCAAATTTACTCTTATAATTTACTGTGAAAATAATGCATGCTAGGTTTGAGAAGTTATTTGCAACTTTGCAACCGGACGTTTGAGTTCTTGATGACTATTTTTCTTCATCTGATAAAAGTTTCACTAAAAATTTTCTGAGCATCAAAGATCCTTTTTTTTTTTTTAAAATGAAAGTAAGCTTCATTACGAATTATGAGAAGTACAATTTCATCAAGATAGGCAACCACAAAGGCCGGAGACTCTACCCAACGTAGTAGGACTAGCATGAGAAATAGCGGCTCTAGCAATAGCATGAGCTACCATATTTGCTTGTCGTCTAACATGTTGAACCGAGAAATGAGGTTCAGAAGAAAGAAAACTCACACATTGACGGATTATTTTTCCAAATTCGGTTAGATCTGTATCAGTCTTTTTAAGTGCATCCACAACAATCTTGGCATCCATTTCAAATATTACATTTTGAAGTCCCAGCCCTTTGCTCCATTTTATCCCTTCTAACAGGCTTAATCCTTCCCCTTCACTTACGGTAACACCCCCAAGAAGACATAAGCATTTGCAAGCAATTAATACCCCTATTTCATCTCTAATTGACTTTTCTCCTGGGCTTACTTCGGATGAATTTCGTGAATGCCTAGCCAGGTAAGGAAGTTCGCTTCCTTTAAACTTGACGCCACGGGCTAAGCTATTATAGGTGTCAGTCGTCCGAAACCCCGCTTCTCAAAAGGCGTAAGCGCAGCAGTTAGAATTTCATCCGCATCTGTTGTCATAAAGTAGGTCTTGGTCTATTGACATGCCCAGACCATATTTGTTCTCAGATTTGAAGAACGAAGCATCCACATTACATTTGTACATTCCAGCAGGAGGTGGATGCCAACTGCTGCACATCTTTGTCTGATCGTTCCCCTGGACTGTGCATTTCTTCCTCGTCACCGTCCAATCATTTAAATGTGAAATCGCATAATGAACGGTCACATTCTCTTGTAGCTGAGTATTATTCCAGAATTTCGAATTCCTCTGTTTCCAGATACTCCATAAGATCATACTCAATCGATTTGCCACTAAAGGTTGGAGATCAGTTAACATAGTCATGAACCATTCCAAAAAAGACTCAACTCCATTAGAGCATCCCCAGCAGCTCAGCAAAATAGCGCAGAACGCTAAAATTCATCCTCCAGCAGTGCGCTACAAGTTGCGCTAATTTACTTCTTGCTACAGTGCAGCGCCATCATGCGCCAGATTTTTCCTTTTTTTTTTTTTTGCTTTTTTGAGTTTTAATTCTCTTTAAAGAAAGTATTGTTACAAAATTTGAAATTAGTAGAAAATAATATAAAAATTACTTCAATTGTATGTGATATTTTTTTCAAATAATATGATGTGTAATTTGAATAATACTATGAGATACAACACACAAAATTATAAATCTTACAAAAAATACATACAAAATATTGAAACATAAAATTATTTTAGATTTACGATTTTGCGCTTATATTTAAATGAAATTATTAATGTAATATTTTTATCAATTATAATGTAATAAATTCAATATTAAATGAATAAAAGAAGGAATCTTAAACAATATTCCTTTTTAGTGCGAGGAAATAGTGAAACTCATTTGAGATGAAATGTTGATTTTACACTAAAATAGTGCAAATTACCGCATCAAAATAGTCAAGCAGACTACCTGAGAGATGGTCTTAGCCCTAAGGTTTGGGTTAACTACAAAAATAAAATATAATTACAAAAACTACCCCTAAGGTTTGGGTTAACTACAAAAAAGACCAAAAGATGTTTGAAAATTACGGAAAATTCTTTTGAGGTTTGATTATGTGTTAAATATAAAAAGTAATTGAAATAGTTCACAAATGTAAAGGCGGGTGTTTGAAATATTTTTGCTTATAAACGGAATAAAGTATGACATAGAATCAAATATCATGGGATGTTTTTGTAATTATAAAAATCTATGTTTCTTTTTTTTTTTTTTTTTTTGTAATTAACTCCAAACCCAAGAATAGTTTTTGTAATTATACCAAAAAATAATTCCCATGAAGAAAAGAAATGAAAGAGTCAACTTTAAAGTTTCCAGAGACTTTTCAAAAGGTAATAAGGATTAAGGAGTATATAATTTAACACAAAAACTCTGTCGACCGTCTAACGGGTCGACTGTTAGACGGATATGACCCGCGGATCCAGGTGGTATTTCCGTAATATTAACAATGGTGTTTTAGTAGTTTTCGGGAGCATCGGTATTAGCGGCCCTTCCGAAATGTATTAGTCGTCCTTCTAAAAAGTATTACCGCTTAATACAAATGTATTAGTAGTTTCTGAATAGTTTTTTAGTATTTCTCCTAAATATACTCCCGAAATGTATTAGCAATCCCTCAAAAAGTATTAGTAGTTCATCGAAAAAGTATTAGTAGTTCCTTGAAATAAATTAAATTTTTCTCCCGAAATGTATTAAAAGTCCTTCAAAAGTATTAATCGTCCTTCTAAAAAGTACTAACATTCTTCCAAATGTATTAGTAGTTCCTTGAAGAGTTTTTTTAGTATTTCTCATTAATATACTCCCGAAAATGTATTAGTCGTCCTTCTAAAAAGTATTAGCGCTTCTTCTAAAATGTATTAACAGCTTCTTCCGAAATGTATTAGTAGTTCCCTTGAATATAATTAAATTTTTCTTACAAAATGTATTAACAGATTCTTCCGAAAAGTATTAGCGTCCCTTCTAAAAAGTATTAGCAATTCTTCTTAAATGTATTAGTAGTTCCTCAAGAGTTTTAGTATTTCTCATGAATATACTACTTAAATGTATTAGTTTTCTATCGGAAAAGTATTAGTAGTTTTTCGAAAAAGTATTAGTAATTTCCTAGAGAATATTTTAGTAGTGCTCCCGCAACGTATTAGTTTTTCTTATAAAATGTATTAGTATTTCTCCACAAAAGTATTAGTTGATACTAAGACTTATATCATTTAGTGCAATATTCATTCTTCATACCACCTCAAAAAAAAAAGCAGAGCATCATCACCACGAGCCATCACCAACCATCGTCATTTTTCCTTTCACGTTGGTGTTGTCCATTGATTAAACATTTGAAAAAGAAAATCTCTCGTTCAAAAAATCCGCTTATTCTCCACGCCTAATTCATGGACATTCAACAAATCTCGTTCTTATCCACCATTTCCACGCCCCGATTCAATCGAAAATCTTTTCGATTGGAAAATCCCCGGTAACCACGCCGATTTCGGTTCTTGAATCGGGTGGAGGAAACAAGAACGGCGTCGTAACCCCGACCAAAGCGATCGTGAAAGAAGAGAGAGGTAGGGCGACGATGAGTGGGTGTGGGGACGAGATCCGTTTGTTGAATTATTTTTTCGGATACGGGTCGGACTTGCGGAATGGGTAGGGTAATTAGATCCGTCTAACTGATAGATCCGTTAGACGGCCTGGATGAGACTAGCCTCATAATTTAAATATCAAATATAAAGAATCATTCTGATTCTTACGGTTGTACATACTACATAGTTCACGAGTTTATAAATGTATAATAAATATAATAAAATAAAATACTCAAATTTAGCTGCAAATATCATTTCTAAAATTGTAACAAATCGTACAGTTTATAGATAAAAATATAGTTGACTTGACTTGAGTACCGAAAAGCGTGTATCGGCCCGCTCCCAACCCAATAATTTCTCTAAGAAACCCGCTAACTATACAACCCAAATGGTCCCATTTATTTAAGCTTATTCCCAACTACCCCAAATGGTTCGAGGAGAGTTTTCAAACCCATGATCATTTCCTCATACTACTGGCTGCTGATGAATCCATGTCCTTGAAGATATTTGTTTTTCATATCACAGTGAAATAGCTTTTCTCAGGTCAATCTCGTTTTTACCCAGTTTTTTACATTTCCTTATGCCTTCCTACTGGTGAATATGTTCGTTGTTTGGGTTCATTCTAACTGGTTGAGATTCAATTTCTCAGCAAGAATCATTTGTAGGGTGTGTTTGAAACAGGTTAGGATTTTCTTAGTTTAAAACTACTGATGATGTTGGATTTGATTCGGGATGATCATTTTGCATTTATTAGTAATGGAAAATTAAAACTTAGCTCAAGGTTTTGAGAAGTTCATTTGTACTTGGTAACGTTTTTTCTTTCTGGTTCTGTTCCCTTTTCTTTTTCCAGTGAAATAATAGTGAAAATTTTGTAGGTGAAGATATTTATTTATCGATGACTAATTAAATACAGATGACCACATAAAGAATGAATAAGTCTTCTGTTAAAAAAAAGGATTTACTGTTAGTTATGGAGTGTTGAGGTCTTGGCGATTATACTATTTAAATTAGATTCAATGGATTTCCTGTTGCCTAGTAAAATTGTTTAAAAAATAGCAAGTTCAAGAAGCATTACAAGCCTGAAGCTGTCATTGAATACAGTAACAAAGAACACAGGTATTAGCTACGAACATATATTATTTTTAGTAAGGCGTGGACTTTGACATCGTTTTTAACTCGTATATATGTCTTACTTCATAGCAGAAAAATGCTAGCCAGCAACTGTGTGATTGATATTGCCAGTCAAGATATTTTATCTGCCACTTAAAAAATTCAATAATGATGTTTCATACATGATGTTGCAATCCGGTCTATGTTGTTTTGAGAAACTGATATTTGAAAGAAAGAATTACCCAGTTGTGATACAGCATATCCCCTACTCATGCATGGATGCAAAAATGTATGACAACACAATTCTTGGCATTCAGCAGTTTTAAATGAATCAAGTTGTTTTCTACTGAAAATAAAAAATTTACATTAAGAACACCAAGGAATTTAGATGGAAATCTTATGTTTGAAACACGGAAGGAAGGTAGTACCCATATAAAGATGCATACTTTCTCTATTTGTTCCAGAATTATTATGTGCCAGAGAAAGCCAACTAACAAACAGTTTTTGGTCCAAGAATGGACAACTCATGGTTAATGCGAGTACATTTATCTCATTAATTTTCGTCATGGTTAATTTTTTGTTGATGGTTGTTTTGAACTAATTATTGATATCTTGATGTAATAATGTAATCAATAACTTCACTCTTAAAAAGAAAAGAGAAAAAGACCTTTCTACCATGTCTGTATGAAAAGAATAGCCCTTGTATATAGAACGACAGCAATGTTTCTTTGGTTAAAATATCACAAATATTAAGCTGAGACTTGACTTGCTTAAAACTCGTGATATTAACAACCTTGCAAGTTTTGAGCTTCCTCAAATTCGATGATAGTCCTAGCAGCATTTCCAATCACCAAAATATCAACACATTTCCATGATTGATATGATATGAAAGATGCTTTGATTGTTTTATGTGCAATAATTTGCAATAATTTATTTAATTGTAGGAATTAGTTGTATATATTACTCTTAGTAGGATTACTCATCTTATTTTAGAGAATTAAAATTCTAGTATAAATGTATAATTAGTTATCTGTAACGACTTACTCATCTGAAAATACATTCCCTAAGAGAATCTTCATGAAAGATTTTTGATTTCTTTTTCGCAGAATCTTTTCTGAAACTCGGGAAGTGATTCCGAACGTTCTCTCCATTTCATTTGTAGCCATTTCGGGAAATTATTTGGTAGTGAAGTATGGCATGCCTCACACGTTTTGAAGTGGCAAACACGTTTTCTCTTGGGACAAAGAAAATTTTGTTTCGTATTTTGGGGTGTGGGATCAGGGTACTGCTTCAATTGTAATTTGATACTTGCCAATCCGTGAAAATCTGAACATCATTAAATAGGTATGACCAGTTTCAGCACATGATTTTATAGTTTCAAGTTTCTAATTCCGCTGAATCTGTCTCCAGTTATATTTGGAATGAAATCTCTTCCCATTTTCATTTGGGTCTTATAATTTGGTTTATTACTTGTATAAGTAGTTTCTATTCTTCTAATTTTTGGTAGTTACTGGCCATGGAAATTGCTGGCGCTGTTGCAAGCATGGTGCAATGCTTATTTGGAGAATGCTCCTCAACTATGTCAATTCCTGAGCAATGCAGCTATCTGAGAAGACCTAAAGATGCAGTGCAAATATTGAGAGAGAAAACTGAATTGCTTACTGCTCGAGAGGCTGATGTGAGAACAAAGTTAGACGAGGAAAAGATGTTTCGGGGATGGATCCCACAGCTGAGGTTAACTTGTGGTTGAATAATGTCCAAAAGGTGAAAGTTACCTTAGCTAGTTTTGAAGGGGAAATTCAAGCAAAGAAGAAATGTTTATGTGGATTTCCTAACTATTACAGTAGATTAAAGTTGGGGAACTACGTTAGTAGAAAGATCCATGAAGTTGATAAGCTCCTTGAACAGAGCAATTTTCCTGGGAGCTCATTGGTCAGCTTGCTGCCAGAGAAGGGAAAGGCCTTGCCCTCAAGTGCACTCGTAGGGGAGACAGCAACGATAGTTTTACAGCGAACCTGGGAGTATCTGATGGACATAAATACTCAAATCATTGGAATTTATGGGATGGGAGGTGTTGGGAAAACATCTATAGTCAAAGAAATTAACAATATGCTTTTAAAAGAAGACACACATTTTGATAATGTCATTTGGGTCACTGCGTCAAGGATTCAAACATGGGAAAACTACAGAAGGATATTGCAAAAGAAATAGGTTTGTGCTTCGATGATGAAGATGGTGAGATGAGAAGGGCTCGTAAATTATTTGAAGCATTGTGGCGAAGACGGAAATTTTTACTGATAATTGATGATCTGTGGGAAGCATTTTCACTGGAGAACATTGGAATACCTATTTCTACAACTGTCAGAGCAGGTAAATTATTAATAACCACTAGATCATTAAGAGTGTGTCGGAAGATGGAAGCAGAAAGAGAGATTGAGCTTCATGTGCTTTCCCAGCAAGAAGCGTGGGACTTGTTTAAACAAAAGGTTGGTGAAGAGGTACTGTCATCCCCAAGAGTACAAGATATTGCTAAGAAAGTAGCAAAAGAATGCGGTGGTCTACCTCTGGCACTCATCACAATTGGACGGGCGATGAGAAACGAAACAAAAATTAAATACTGGCAGACTGCATTAAGTGAATTAAGGAATTCTACTGCAAGCATTGAAGGGATGACGAATCAGGTATTTGCTCAGTTAAGATTTAGCTACGACAGGCTAAAGGATGATGTGACTCGTTCCTGTTTTCTATACTGTGCTTTATACCCAGAGGATCATCTTATCGAAGCAGAAGAGCTGATTAAATATTGGGTATGGGAAGGACTTCTAGGTAGATCTGGGAGTCAAATAGATAAGATGAAACTGGGAGAGATGATTCTAAATGAGCTAGTAAGTACTTGTATGTTAGAGAGTGTATACCAACATGGAAGCACTGACAAATATCTGAAGATGCATGATTTGATTAGGGACATGGTTATCGCACTTACTAGAGATAACTCGAGTTTTATGGTTAAATCTGGCCTTGTTTTACGAGTCCTACCAGTGGAGAATGAATGGCATCCGGATCTGGAGAGAGTATCATTAATGCGAAATGATATAAGCTCTTTATGTTGTGAACCAAAATGTCCTAAGCTTGGCACCTTGCTACTGCAGTATAACTCCATCGATAAAGGTATCCTTCCTACTTTCTTCAGGCACTTGCAAAAGCTTGAGGTTCTTGATTTATCTTATACCGGTATTGATAATTTGCCCGAGTCACTTTCCCATCTGGAGAGCCTTCATGCTTTACTGTTACGCAGTTGTTGGAACCTGTGGTGTGTGCCAACGCTAGCGAAGCTCATGAAATTGCGTGTTTTGGACCTTACTTATACACCAATACAACATATGCCGGAAGGGATGGACATGTTACAAAACCTTCGCACTTAAGCCTCTCCTATACTAGAATTTCTGGAGCTCCAAATCTTCCTTTGATAAATTACAAATTCCTGGAGAGTCTTTCCTTAATATGCCTACTTGAATCCACTGGCAGACCAACTCTTGTTGATGTTCTACCAAGCTGCAGCAGTTTGTTAGAACTCAAGTAAGCTTCAGTTGCATGCAAGAGTTTGATCGGTATATCATGTCTGGACACTGGAGCTGGCTCGAGAATTTCAAATTCTTGATAGGCTATCCTATATCCTCCATGCATATCGGGAAAAACAGCGTTGCCTTTTTCGGGGTTGATATATATGAAAGATTAGATCCAGGTTGGTTACCAGATAGGGTTATTGAGTTGGCAATCCATTCTTGCCCAAGTATCGCTCACTTACCCGTCTTCTTAACTGCAGCAGCGTCAAAGCTACAACGCTGTACGATTCAATATTGCGAACAAATGGAATCCATAATGGTTGCTGAATCGGGCACTTTTCCTAACTTAGAGTGGTTGGAAATTGACGGTTTGAGCAAGTTAAATGGACTTTGCAAGGGAATTTTGCCTGCAGGCACTCTTGCCAGCCTTAAAGTATTGCATGTCAGAGCATGCAACAGCCTGAAGACCCTCCTCCCACTTGAGTTGGGGCGGCACCTAAGGAACCTTGTAGAAATAAAAATCGAGAACTGTGAAAAAATTTCAGAAGTAATTGCAGCAGGAGAAAAAGATGGAGTGACAGAATTACATAATGGTGATATAATCCTCCCTGCTTTACAGATATTGAAGTTAAGTTCTTTGCCAGAACTTAAGCAGATAAGCAGAGGAGTAATGATTTGCGACTCCTTATCTAGCATGGAGGTTTACAGATGTCCTGAATTGATCACACTACCCTTCCTTGTGGAAATCAGGGACGAGCTAGTTGACTCTCTCAAGCAAGTAAGAGGAAGTAAAAAGTGGTGGAAGGCAATAATGAGGAATCACGGAAATGCCATCAACTGCCTGCGTCCAGTCTTTGAAGAAATACCTGAAAACTCTTTTGACGGAGAAGATTCTGAAGATGATCATTCCATGGTCAGTGATGGATCCGGAAGTTCTCCACTCGCTCCAAGATAATGTGGTATTGGCGGAACCTTAAAGAACTTAAAACTTTTTTGAGCGGATACATTTGAATTTTTTTCAGTCTTGATTTTGTGTGACACAATTAGTTGTCTTACCGTTGATTTTATATTTCCATATATTCAGTTTTGAAGAGTGTAATTAGAAGTTGGCATCGATAACAGAGTGGAGTAACAATATGCAAAAGAAACTTGTGCCATCTTGGTCGTGCAACTTGCAACATAAGCCAGGTAGAAGTATTCAACTTTTAGATTTTTCAAAGGAATTTTTGCATTAAATTCTCATGGATAACATTATAATATCCTCTTTATAGTAAATGACTCCTATCTATTCTTAATTTCGGGTCCCATGCACCATGCTTCATTTAGCTTGTAGATGAAGGCATCATCAACTTCCAAGAATTCCCAAATCTCCAGACCTTGCTGGGGAAAGACAGATTATGTCTCAAGAACGTCAATGGACTCGTGATTTCATCAGAACTGCAAAAGCTCTTCAATATGTCTAATCTCACACTTGGGATGTTTCAAAACTGTAAAGGTAGCCGGGATCGACTGCATCACACATGCTTTTCATCGAGGTTAGTCTACTCCCATCCACTGAGCCTGCTTATAAATTTGTGCGTCTATCAATCAAATATATGGGGCTTTCTTGGGCATTTAGATAAGGTTACAGCGAGATAGGTGGAGGGAAGCTGTTTATGTGCTTTCCATTAACAAAGAAACTTCCTGGGGCAGCTAGTGAGCTGTTCTTCTGAATTCTATCACAAGCTCTTTTCATAACACACGTATGTCCAAATGCCCACTTGATTAGTAAAAGAAAAATGACAGTAATTTCCAAATAAGTATAACCAAAATCTTTCCGAAGCCTCATATATATATTTGGGGATAGGGTATTCACAATTCATTTAGCTGATCAAACTGTACGAAAATGTGAAACATGCTAAAATCAAACTTGTAAAATACTATGTATATTTTTGAAAAAACTAATATTAGGTATAATACTGACTTTTAAAGTAGCAAAATCCTTTTTAATAATATATGAGTTGTAAACATATGCAAGTAAAAACTGTAATAGATTTATTTAGGTTAACTAGTAAAAACACGTGGTCGCACGTGATCCACATGACTTTACTTAAATAATTATATTATTTAATAATGTTATTAATTAATAATGAAATATTAAAAAGTGATTTATTAATAAATGAATATTAATTAAATTTAAATATTACAAAGTATTTAATATATTTTTCTATACTTTAATTATAGATCGATATGAATTGTTGAATAATTATTTTCAAAAACTCAATCCAACAAAAATATTTAAGATTAGTTTAACAACAATATAAGTTTTATATTAGCTTACAAACGATATTCATCAACGTTTTATTTCATTTTTATGGCTAGAAAAGTATTTTCTTCTTAACTAATCTTTGAATTCTTTTAGCATTGGATGTATTTCACATAATAAGACAAGCAATTTAGCTTATAATTCATAAGCTAATAATTAATAAATCACAAGTTATCAAATTAATTAAAAAATTAATTAATTAACTTTTATACCAAAAATCCAACATAAAGTCATTATTTTATTTGTTATGTTATTCAGTTCAAAAAATAAAATAAAGGTTAATCAAATTCTTATACTTCTCGTGCTTACTTCTTTTATTCTCTTTTTCAGCTTCTTTGATTAAAGAATTAAAAATAAAATTACAATATAATATATATGTAAAGAAAAACTTGTTCCATATATTATTTTAATTCTAGTAACAAAGTCAATATTTTATCATAACACTTAAACTTAAAGTTTGCAGTCTTCATGTTTTCACTGTCTTAGAAATAATAAACATTAACCTAATATATATGTTAATCCATTATTTTCATCGAGAGTTAGGTATTAAATAAAACTATGAAAAATGATAAGTCTAAATTTGAGTTTTGAAACTCTATTCAATTGCACGCAGAATAACTTCACCTAATAAATAATAAAACCAAAGATAATTTTATGAAAGAAAAATAAGCTAACAATTTTCATGTGTCAGTTTTTAATAATTAAATATAATACTAATTTAGTTTATGTTTGAAGATTATTGCAAACACTTAAGATTTTAAAAGTTGTATAATAAACTAAAAACTAATTTAGTTTTTTTAAATTTCATAAAATTTTAGAAAGATACGTTATGATATTAGAGTTTGTATGTGCAATTGAATTTGGCTATTTTGGTCCATACTAAAATTTACATAGTTAGTGGATTTTGTAAGACGTATAGTCAAGAAAATAACAATTATTATTAGTATACTATAAAACTAATCTATATTTGTTTGAAGAGAATGTACATTTAAAATTGATCTCTTTTAATCTCGTTTACAAAATCATATTATTTATTATAAATTATAATTATCAATCCATTTTTAGTTCCTTTTTGCGAAAAAGGTATATAGTTTTATTGAATTTTTTATCAAATAAGAAATATAGTCGCCAAAAATTTAGATATCAAGTTGTAAAAACCCTTAACTATTCTCTTATGCCTCTTTATGCCCGTAAGAATTCATATTACTTAGCATTAATCATGGTCACTTCACTCTAATTTATTTTTGTATGGTTTGACAAGAAATTTGATACATAAATATTATTTTGAATATTATATTGGCATTGAATTAACATGTAATTTAAGAAATATTAAACTTTGACATAGATATCAAATTATTTCATATTAAATAATATTATTTCATTTATTTATTTTAATACAATTTTACATACATACAAAGATTTTCCATTTCGATTCTAGTTTCAATTTTTTCATAATATTTCATTTTGTAAAAATAAGAAATAATTTTTACCGAATTTTATAATAATTAATTTTGTTCTTGAATTTTTATAAGTCATAAAGGTGTACTTTTATAATAAACTCGATATTTTACCCAAAATGTCAAATTATACATATTATGAAAGTCATTTTTTTAAGAATTTCCGATATGACACACACATTTTTTCAACTATTTACTTTTATTCTTTCAACTTTTTATAATATTTTTCATTTGATTTAATCCTGAACTATCTATATATATGAAATTAACCCTTAAAATTACTTTGGCCAGTTTCAACTCATTAATATCAAATTAACCATTTTTTTTAAAATATATTTTATTCTTAGTTCTCACTTTAATTTATTGTAATTATTTAATTTACTTAGTTTGTTATGAATGTTATATTAGTATTTGAATTACAGACAACTTAAGTAATATATTAATTTCTTAACAAATGTTAACTTTGTATATGTTAGATAGGTTTATTTTTTTTCGTTTGCATATCATATATGATCTTTTAGACTTAATCCGATTTTAGCTTTTGTTTCACTTTTTCATATCATTTTATTAAACTTTAATTATTTTGGTACATGTTTTTATTATAAATATATATCATAATCAAAATGTTAAACTTATAACCTTTTAAGGGTGTAATTTTCAAACGACATTCATGTTTTATCATAAATGTCAATTTACTACATATGGATTTTTTTATTAAGTTTTTCTCATGATTTTTTTATATAAATATATTTATACATAATTTTTAATATTTTTTTGCACCTCCTATTTTATTTTATAGGAAGTAAAACAATTAAAAGATTGAAATCATAACATATTCAAAAAAATAATAAATTAGAAACTCAAATTTATAATGTAAGATATAAAAATTAAATAAAATTCATATTAACACATATAATTAGAATTTAAAAGGTAAATATTTTTGTTGCGACAAACTTGTTTTGGTTCTTATTCTCATTTTTTTCATGTTAATCTCATTACTTTTATTTTATAATTTTTATTTTACGATATGGCTAATTAAAGAAAAATATGCTTGAAATTTAAATAAAAATAAAATAAGAAACTCTCTTGTTTTCAATATTATTTATTTAACAACCATAAATAAAATTAATTTTTAAAATTACATATTACTAATTGAGGGAGTTTTTCTCGACAATGGAGGAATTATGTATTTTCTCTACTTTTTTTTAAATATCAAAACCACTAAAATATTTTTTATTTTATTCTTTCTTATCATGTATATTGTATTTTGATATGTTTCTTATAAATTATAATAGACATATTTAATTATTGAAACAATTCAAAAAAATATAAGAAATATACAATTTTTCATCATACTAAACTTTAAACAATTAAAATTCTCTTCTATAACGATATATGTTTAGAATATATCATGACGATTTATTGAAACCAAATTTTAATTTGAAAATAATTTTATATGAAATTTAAAGTGTTCTTAGTTTAAGATTAAAAAAATATATTTTTGGTTTTTTGAAAGAAAAAAATGAGTATAAATGAACATTTTAGAAAAGTTTAAATAAATAACAAAATTATAAGAAAACATAAATTCTTAATTCTACATAGTGCTGAACTTTATAAGGTTAAAAATTTCTCATGTGAAATCCTTATATATGTTTATAACATATGGTTAGAAAGCTCTCGAAGTGTAGTTTAATATGAAACTAATATTATTTCAATATTCAGAATATTTTAAGAGTTATAGATGAAAGAATAATACTTTTGATGTGTAGAATATAAAAGGTCATTTCTCTTGTAATTGAACAAATATAAGCCAAATAAATATCCAATTACTTAGTTGCCCTTAAAATTTTCCATGTCAAATGGATATTTTTGTCAAATCAAAAATTCTAAGAAACATTTACACTTTTAAGATAGTATAGATATAGATATAGATATAGATAATGGATCTTCTTGTAATAGTTTTACTTCTTTCGTACTTAAAAAATGACCTTTCTTTAACATATAGATTATTAAATTTTATAAGGTAATTATATATATACATAACGCCCTCTATTAAACAATACATAAATAAACATTTTCAAACAAATTTCATTCCATATATATATATATATATATATATAGGGATAGGATCCTCAGACCACCCTCCTCCTGGTTAGTCCATAAGACCGAATCTAAACCATCCAAATAGTAAATCAATGGCCGAGATGCATTACAATCTATACAAAGTTTTCGAAAGTAACTATACAATAGAAGGGGTAAAATTGGAATCCATAAAATCAGACATGGTAACCTCCTCCTACATTATAGGGACGTGATCTGTTATTGATCACGTCCCCATAAATCACGCAATTCACCATATACAATCAAATGTATGTCTCCTTCTCAACGTAAACATTGCATCGCCATTATCAAAACCTCTGTAATCGCCATTATCACTCAAAAATTGGTCTCCAATTGATCCGCAAAAATTAAACGCGACGGATTTCTAACAATTTGCAAGGAGTTATCATCCATTTGATTGGAAAGATTTATACAATGGCAAAAATATTGATTTCAACGCAATCAAGAATGTCCTCCGGTAATTTCTAACGAAAACTTGCTACAATATTCATACGCTTCAATCAATAAATTGATTATTGAATGAAATATATGCACCTCTGTTATTGTTGGTTTGTATGTTTAGTATACAAATGTTGTCTATTTAGTGTGTCAACATTGTATAGATAGTTTTATATTTTTGTGGATCAACGACTTGTATGAAGATTGCATCTCAATTAATAGTTTGTATGTTTAGTACGGATAGTTTGCCTATTTAGAATATAAGCCTTGCGTATATAGAATTATGTATATGCATACTTACGCCTTATCCGCATATAGTACATTTCTTACCAAATTCGTTTCTTTTATTTAGTATTTACAACATGTATATATTCATTTATTCGTAGTATATTTATAATATAACACTTGTATATTTTAAATCTGTAATTTGTTCAATTAAGAATCTACTCATGCTTATTTCATTGTATGGTAGAAATTGTCATTCATAATAAATTAATCAGTTTGATCCAAAAACAATTGAATATCAACTAAACGTTCTTTGTATACTTATAAATCAAAACGTGCATAAATAGACTGTTAAAACGTATATTTTATACATATTGATTATTGTATTCTAACAAGTCTTTGAGAACAGAGAGGATGCATTTTGTATTATTAGGTAACAAACGTGTATGAATGAAATTATATAATCGTATGTATAATATATCCATTTTGTATTATTGTGTAATAACTTTTGTGATGTCAAAAAAAACGTAGGACAATGGCTCAAATCTCGTCGGGATCAACAAAATATTGGATACCGTAGGTGGAACAATTAGAAAAGATTCCACGAGTGGGAATGCATTTCGCTACGTTGAAAATCGGTGTACAATTTTACCAAACTATGGAACCATTAAAGCAAGCACAAAACTCAAAAGATGACGTGGAACATGCGGTGAGATCGTAACGCATAACAAATTAACGTGTCCAAACCGCGACACCACACCCTAGTGCAATATTTTTATTTTTGCAAAAAAATAATGGGTGAAACAAATGTGAAGCCTGTTAGTTTATTGTTTAATAATTTTTTTTTTTTTTGTAACATTGTGTGAACTATTAATTTATCTTTAATGTTATTTTTTTCTCCTAAACATGTATGCATATAAAAATTACATTCAACTAAATATGCAAAAAAAAAAAAAAAACGCTAAGCATACATAATTATTTTATTATGTATACAATTACACCGTATATCGCAACTGCCTTAAGATTCATGCAAATGTATTAATCTAGTTATCCAACAAATAATACAATTCAACTAATCCAACAAAATAGACAAATGCAACACATTAAACATACAATTCTACATATCTATTTATACAAGTCCATAAGCACCTAAATACAATTCAACTGAAAACTAAAATCAAATAAATCACCCATACAACTAAATATACAAATCCACCAAATAAATATGCAATTCAACTTAACTAAGTAAACAAATATATTAATATACTAATCAAATAATACAATTCATCTAATCCAAAATAAACAAATGATACACATTAAATATACAATTCGACATATCTATTTATACATGTCACTGCAACTGTATACAATTCCACTGAACTAAAATCAGTGAATCACCCACACAATTATGTATACAAATCTACCAAATAAAGATACAAACCCACGTAACTAATTAAGCAAATATATTAAACTATTTATACAACAAAAAATACAATTCAACTAACCCAAAAATAAACAAATGGAACCCTTAAATATACAATTCGACATATCTATCTATACAATTTGCTGCATCTATTGTACAAAGCAAAAAAATAATTTCATCTTCAAAAAAGATCACTCTATATAGAAAAAAATCGGGAAACTGATAGGTATCAGTTTTGAAAAGATACGATTGAAATCTATGATTTTTCCCCCTAAAAATCGGGAAACTGATAAAGGAAGTATTATGTTTTCCTAATAATTAGCAATTAACGTGATTTACTTAAAAACTGAAAAAATGTAAAAATACAATCATACCCTTATATCCCAAAAATAACTAAAGAGATCTACACCATTAAAAAATTAAATCAAGGGTCTATATGCGGTCTTATAGACTAACCTGAAGGGATTTGTCTCATTTGAACCAATCCCTATATATATATATATATGTATGTATATATATATATATCAATCCCCCAAACATTAAAATAATATTTAGAGAAAAACTACTAGTCGTAACTTGGCCTTTTTTACTTTTAACCTTTACAAGGTAGTTCTATCAATTTACATATAAAACTTTGGGTTGAACTTCACCAAAAAAAAAAAAAAAAAAAATTGGCCTGAAAATATCATTGGCATAAAAATGACAACTTAAACTCTGGAATTTTTTTAAAGTAGTTATGTGGAATTATCTATTAGTTATTTTGGAGGAAGAATTCTAAATCTCCTTCCAAATGAATTTACAACAATTTCTCAAAAGAAATGGAAATAAAGAAGAAACTGAGCTAAAATATTATATATATGTATATGATTTTTAGTATGATATTAATTTTTTTATGATATTTTATCTCTATTATATTCTATTAAAATCTTTAAAATGCTTAATAATATAACTATAAATAAATTTAAGTTTTGAAAATCGACTAACTATATTGTAAGATGCTATGAAATATATATGTATCATTTTTTAATTGTTTGATCATAATGAATAAGATTTAAGAAATATTTATTGAAACTTTAACATAAACCAAGTATATTAGTTTACTTTTCAAATACTGTCTAATATTATTGTCTACCATACAGTAAATTAACACTTTAATGATATGTAGAATATGAGTCATCTTAAAGATATATGTATAGTTAATGAAATGTATATAAGACTTTTTTTCGTTCATAAAAACTCATTGAAATGACTATCCAAATTGAATTTCAAGTAGGACATTTCTTCATTGAACTACATATTTTGATAAACGCTATATATTATAGGGTTATTGATTTTTTAGTACCTGATCTATAAAAGACTTTCTTTGGTTTGGTACACGACATTTTCAAGTTACCGATTTAGTACTCATACTTTACATTTTTATTAAATTGGTATCTATTCACTTTTAAGGACAAAAATACCCCCAAGATTTTTTAATTTTTGTTCAAAAATTAAGTTTTAATTAGAATTATTAAATTTAAAAATAAATTTAATTACAAAATACAACTTATTGTTATTTAAATTTAATTATTAAATTCTTAATTGAAAAATAAAATAAATTATTTTTTTAAATTCGATTAAAAAACTAATTAAATAGTAATATATTAATAAAAAATTGCTATAATTTTCTTATTTATTATCTTAATTTTAATTTTTAAATTATTTAATTTTTATTTTTAATTTTGAAATTTAATTAACTAAACTAATTTTTCCTTACAATTAATTAAATTTTCTTTTTATTAATTTACTAAGTTAATGTAATAAATTTTATTTTTCTAAAACTTCATTAATATTTTTAGAAACTGTTTTTTTTTATTAATTAAATTAATTTAAATTTTAGTTGATTTTATAATTAAATAAGTATATTGAAAAAATTATTTTTAGTATACTTATGTTTCTTGGGGGCATTTTAGTCCTTAAAAGTAGATAGGTACCAATTTATAAAAAAAATGTGAAGTATGGGTACTAAATCGGTAACTCGAAATGTCGGTACCAAACTAGCAAATTGTCTATAGGTCGTACTAAAAATCAATAACTCTATATTATATATAATTTTCGTTTTCCTTGTTCATTTTCAATGTGTTGAGGAGAAAATTTTGTGAAAGTTTGGAGAGAGATTTTTGACTCTATAAACATCATTATTGTTCATTTAGTTTAGAGAAATTCCCAAATTCATGTGTCTTATACTATGTATGTGATAAAATTTCGACTAGACGTGCCAAAGTTTGAAAGATGATAAAAAAGTTAATTGTCAACCAACATTTTAAAGATCACAACCGAAGCAAGCAAGTTATGGGGTCAAACATACATTTTCTCATTGTATTTATATAACAATATCAGATTCAATGATACATATGAAGTCTTTTTTAGTTGATTTTAGTTCTGAAAATCAACTAAAAAATTCCACAACAATTTGTTCCTTATGGCTTAGTGTGTTCTGAGATGTTTTAAGTTGTATGCAATTCAATAATCAAGTGCTTCATTTAGGTGGTGACTAGATATGAAATGGATTCCATTTTCGTTCCGCTGGAAAATTATTTTTGACCAAACATGCGATTGTTTATGAAAATTTTCAGAAAATATACTATTCTCTTACTTTCACTTTTTCTTATTTTTTCTATCATCAATCACATCTACACATTTTTTCACAAAAAAGTAATCATTATAACACATTCTCCCACAAATTTCACTATTCACTCACTCACACATTTCTAACTACCAATCGTATCCAATCATTATTTTACTATTTTTAAATCAAATCAACTTTCATCATTACTTTTTCATCTCACATCCAATCACACTCTCAAAATTCATCTTTTTCTTCTAAATCTTTTTTACCACTACTCTCTAGTAAAATGAAAATTTTCAAAATGAAAATATATCCAATCGCGCCCTTACCATTTCAAATTTAATTTAATTTTTTTTCGAATTCTTGAGCGATAATGTTTTATGTTAATTGTATAGAATTAACTGATACTTATATTATTCAGATTGTAATTCGTTGTTATATTTTTACAAGAAGAAGAAATGTTTGAACATTTTTTAGTGAGGGAAGGGAGATAATGTAAAGTTTAAGAGGAAATATGCTAAAAATTCTATAAAACCAAATAGAAATAAAATAACATGAATTGTCAAAAGAAAAAAATACAACCAAACCGACAAAGGCTTAAATAATTAAATGTCACAACGCTGCTTCACACTGTAATAAGTTCAGAAAAATTAAAATTCCCACACAAATATACTCCCTAATAATCAACTTGAATACAAAATTGCAGGTGGGAAGATCTACTCTAGTGCACCTTTTCATGTGGGAAGATTTGCTCTGGTCTCAGGTGCATATCATGCTTTAAACAACATACATGATATAAAAAAGCTTTACTTGAAATAGAGGAGAGCATTCAAATGGAAAAAGAGGGAAAAATGAAGGAGAATGTGGTGGAGAGTACTCAGAATTAAAGAATCCAATGTCTATGAAATGTAAACTATGTATTATATATATGATAACATTAACAAAATGTCTGACTTGATGAAATTAGTTTGTGAATAACCGATGGTAACAAAACTCGTAACTAGCCCGCTTCTATTAATGTGTCTTATGTGATACTGGTACTGTATGATTTGGTTTGCAATTCATTTCTCTGTCATTTTGCTGACTTTTAATCAACATTTGGGTTCAAGTCGTTGAGATTGTCGATCTTTAAATACTTAAGTTTGCATGAGATCTTGGATGTATTACGAACATTTTTTGTTATTTGCTTTGTATGTAACTTGAACTATCAAAATTTGATTCTTCCTCATAAAGTATTATGTTCTTTCCAAATTCATTTCGAAAGCGATTGTAGCCCTTCATTATATCAAGTTCAACAGACTTATTGGTCCCTTATAGATTTAGGAATCATGATGAAGTCACAAATGCACATTTACATTGCACTATCACAACATTATAATTTTTGGAGGTACATTGTGTGTTGTTTGATTTGTAACAAGAAGTTATATAATTATGAAGAATAAATGTTACATACTAAGGCGACAGAGAATTATATAGATGTGTCGTGTACCTCCTTAAAAGTTTAGTGCTATGATAGTGCAATGCAAATTGTGCCGCTGTGACTTCATCATGATTACTGAATCTAAGTTCAACGAGTCTTTTGAAATTGGTATAATTAAGGACTGTAATTTGCTTAGAAATGAATTTAGAAAGAACATAACGCTTTATGTGGAAGAATCGAATTTTAAGAGTTCAAGTTACATACGAAACTAATAGAGAAAATATCTCCGTGGTACCAATATCTCATGCAAACTTAAGTATTTAAAGATCAAAATTATAACAACTTCAAAACCCAAATCTTTGATTAAAAGTCGAAAAATAACAGAGAATGAACCACAAACAAACCAAGTCCTACAAGATCAAAGACGACATAAGGATACATTAATAGGAGTGTGCTAGTGGCGAGTTTTGTTACCATCAATTATTCACAAACAAATTTCATGAAGTCGAGATTTTGTTAATGCTACTATATTTATCGATAGGTGTTGGGATTTGGTGCAAAGATCCCGCCCGCAATGGGCTTTAAAAGAGGCGCGGCGCGCGCTGCGATTCGAACTCGTGAGCGCCTGGATTGCACATTAAAGGATAGCTTAAAGGATATGATTTGGACTACCTATACCAACAGATGCATCTTCTTTTCCTCGTGCCCATTACATAAAACTCCGATGTTAAGCGTGCTTGGCCCTGGAGTAGACATGGGATGGGTGACCCCCTGGGAAGTTTTGTCGGTGCGCATGAGTGAGGACAAAGTGCGCTAGAAAAGACTCGTGTTGGTTTGTGGGGGACGTCAATCCAAATAGCGCTAGAGGTCCAACAACCGGTATCGAGCAGGTCACGAGTTCGAATTCCCTTGGAAAGACGCCGCAGCCGGAGGTTGCCGGAGCGGTGGAACGAGATCTTTGGCGCAATGAGGTAAACGGACCGAAGCGAAGGGTAGGTTGCCAGGTGCCGGGCGAATCGAGATAAAACGGATCGAGTCAAGGTGTAGGTTCTTTGGGTGGAAATCAAGCGGGGTAGGTTGCCGATGTCCGAATCGCGAGATAAAATAGATCGAATCAAGGTGAAGGTTCTTTGGGTGGACCGGAATCGGCGGGTAAGTTGCCAGGTGGCGGAATCGAGGTAAACAGACCGAACCGGGTGTAGGTTCTTTGGGTGGCGAATCGAGAGGCTTGCGTGACGCGACGCTTGAATCTAAGTTGGCGTTAGAATCGCGCGGAAGTTTGGCGGCGGCGGAGGTTGCCAAACACTGAGCGAGATCTTTGGCCGGGAGTCTTTGGAGGGGGATTGTTGGGATTTGGTCCAAGATCCCCGCTGCAATGGGCTTTAAAAGAGGCGCGGCGCGGCTGCGATTCGAACTCGTGAGCGCTTGGATTGCACGATTAAAGGATAGCTTAAAGGATATGATTTGGACTACCTATGCCAACGGATGCATCTTCTTTTCTCGTGCCCATTACATAGAAACTCGATGTTAAGCGTGCTTGGCCGGAGTAGACATGGGATGGGTGACCCCTGGGAAGTTTTGTCGGTGCGCATGAGTGAGGACAAAGTGCGCTAGAAAAGACTCGTGTTGGTTTGTGGGGACATCGTCAATCCAAATAGCGCTAGAGGTCCAACAATAGGTAATTTCAATTCATAGACACTGGATTCTTTAATACGAATTCTCTCCACCACATTCTCTTTTCTCTTTCCCTCCTTTTCCACTTGAATGCTCTCCTCCAACTTCACATATTTCAGCTTCCCTTGTATCATTTATGACGTTTAAAGCATGATCTGCACCTGAACTTGCAATTACAGTGTGAAGCCCAATTACTTTTCCCCTTGGACTGCCAGTGATAGGTATGTTGTGGATGCAACAAAATGTACTCAAACAATTTCAAACACCTTTACAAACCACTTTGGCATGGCTTTTCGGTGCCCATTACATAGAAACTCGATGTTAAGCGTCTTGGCCGGAGTAGACATGGGATGGGTGACCCCTGGGAAGTTTTGTCGAGGGTGCGCATGAGTGAGGACAAAGTGCGCTAGAAAAGACTCGTGTTGGTTTGTGGACAAAGTCTTGCTTAGAAAAAGACTCGTGTTGGTTTGTGGGGACATCGTCAATCCAAATAGCGCTAGAGGTCCAACAATAGGTAATTTCCAATTCATAGACACTGGATTCTTTAATACGAATTCTCTCCACCACATTCTCTTTTCTCTTTCCCTCCTTTTCCATTTGAATGCTCTCCTCCAACTTCACATATTTCAGATTCCCTTATATCATATATGATGTTTAAAGCATGATCTGCACCTATGTGAAGCCCAATTGCTTTTCCCCCTTGGACTGCCAGTGATAGGTATGTTGTGGATGCAACAAAATGGACTCAACAATTTCAAACATCTTTATAAACCACTTTGGCATGGCTTTGCAGGCCCAACATGCTTCTCTGCCTCTTATGGGGGCACAGAATAAGCAGGGGGGTCACAAATTAGTCATAATTCTCAGTTATCTCCTGCGACTTTGAATTTCAATCGAGACTGTTAATGGTTAAATTTATATTCTTGGAGCCTTTTATAAACAAACTATGAAGTGGCAATAAATACATCAGTAGTTCATCTAGATGTCTGCCAATTTCGCTCTCCTTTTTCCTGCAATTTTTTTTTTTTTTTTTTTGTTTCAATTTTTGTAGTTTCCTGATGTATATAGTAGGGTAACCTTAATGCTTTGATATCTAGCTTGTGATTTTTTATGTTTATAGACTGTTGACTGATTATTGTTCCGTGTTACTTAAATTTGCCGTTGATCCATGGCTTTATATTATGGGTGTTAGCTTACGGCACCAGCACATTTGCATTTCGGCTTTATCACCTAGTCTCGGCTAACTATTGAACTGGACATGAGAAATTTTGAAGTTGAATAGAGCATGCTTCTTCTTTCTTCATTCAGAGAAAACAGATGAAGGGTTCCAGTTTAAGATTTTGAGGCTCCTATCTGGATTTCTACACTGGCCAAGAACCAGGTTTCCTCCAAGTCCCAAACCATAATCTTATTCATGAATTCTTCCCTTTTAAACCATTAAGCCATTGTGTGTTTGTTTTTAAGGTTGTAGCCTGAGGTTAGTATTGTAATTCCAAGATTTTCAATTGGTCATGCTTAACTAAACTCATAATTGTCCATATTACAAATTACAAATGGATTGATGGGAAGTCTGAAAATCCTCAAGAAACTGGATGATACATCAACTTGCCAAACAGGTATTTCTTTGTCTTGTTTTTATATGATAATGGTACCCCCTGTTTTGCTTCTACTGCACTTTCTTTTCTGTTTTTTCTGTAATAAGATGCATTTTCCATGTATTAGAAAAAATAAATTGACAAAGCACATATATAGTTTTAATTTTTATAATTGCACCGTTTGTACTCGACATATTTTTACATGAATAAATTTGAAAGATATTATCAGTTTGGGCCTTTGCAGCTACAAAATTTATAGCAATAATGCAACATTAAAAATTATGTTTACATAATATTGTGAAAAAAACAAGGGGAGAAATAAAGGAATGAGGAAGAATATATTGTCTCACAACCTTCTATCCCAGAAGTTGGTCATGACTATATGTGGTATTTTTCATAGTATACAAAACTCCACTTTTGTTTGAATTTAATACTGCTTTAATATATAATTGTTCTTGTTTCAAAAAAATATTATTTTTCATATCAATTTTAAACTTAAAGTTAATATTTTAAAGTCTGCATAGTAAGTTTAAAAGATTATTTGCACTTGAGTTCTAAATCTTTGACAATCATGTTCCCTTAATGTATTCAAGTTCTATAAAAAAACTTGTTTAATGAGCGAAATAACATATTGCTTCATTTTCTTTTAGAAAAACATGTACTTGTTTAATTTGTAATATTATAGTACATGCTTTAATTACATTTAGTAATATAATTTCATTTAATGCAACATCAAATGTCCCTTTATATCCAGAATTCTTCTTCAGAAACTGAAAATTTGCTATAACGTTTTAAACACTTTGAATTAATAAATAAATTTAGGTTCATTACTAAATAGATTTCAAAAGTTACTCATGATGATAGAATTTTAGTCATTTAGATTTGCATATTATGCACAATTATATTATAATTTGGTATAAAAGTTTTGAGTCCATTGGTTTTTTTGCCACTTTTCTATAACAAATATGTCTTAGTCTTGTTTTAAAAATATATTTTTTTGCCATTTTTGAGGGAAATTGCCCACTTTACTTTTTTTTTTTTTCGGGACTGACATTTGTCACTACCGAGACTCATTTCTCGGTACCCAAAAATATATCGCATCAATTTTTTAAAAATAGTGAAGTATCTCACCGAGAATACAAGGAGAGTACAATTGTCAAATTTTAATCAAAATGACTAAAAGTAAGCGGCCAATTTGGCCTATTCCCACAAAAGATTTTCCATTGATCTTAACTATTTTTTGTTTATTTTTTTATAATGCTCCTTTACCCTTTCACGAGTGAGCCAAGTCCTTTGGATGCAGTCAAATCACTTAAATTCATCAGCAAATGCAACTTATGAAGCTACGAATTAGCTTTATACACTCACAAATGTGCAAATTAACTCCAACTCCAGTGATCATTTACACACACAAAGGACTTGGGGCGAATACATACTGATCAGTGTGGCTAGTACCTCATCATATTGCCACAAGAAATTTGGACAACATGAATTCAAGAAGAGTCAGCAGATATCAGTTTCATGTACCGTTCGACTATCATTTCAGGAGAAAGATCGGTAAAATAGCCCTTTTCCACATCCAGCCCTTCTTGTGCTGCCAGCATTTCGACCTGTTTTTGGACTCGGTCGGCCCCAATTTGGTTCGGTTCGAGTAACATACAAGCTATCTCAGTCGTGTCTTCACCGTGGACCAATCCCAGCGTCTGCACCGTAGGCAGGCCTCCACCGCGAGCACTCACCATCAGAGCAATCCGCCTTGCGGCTGAGACGTCTACGGACAAGATGGGCACGTTGTAAGTGGCGATCCACGGACGAGCACCGATCATCACGACCCCTCTTGTCCTAGAGGCTATTTCCGGACCTTCGTTGGGCTTTTCGGGAAGTGTTTCTGGTTGTGCCCAACCGGCCCACTTGTTCCCCATAAAGTTAGGCCGGTAGTAGCCGAGTTCACGCCTGATCGTCTCCAAGGCCTTCCCGGTTGGGTGCGCTGCAGCGTATAGATATACTGGCACTGTAATGACAGGAAATCGTCTAATGATTAATGGTTCATGAATCATGATAAAGAAAGAATCAAGAATGAAGGTATCATGATAAGTAGGGTTAATTACAAAAAGTACCCTTAAGGTTCAGCCTAATTTTATAAATAAATAAATAAAAACACGGTTATCTTTCAAAATTAGAAATACCGACTTGAGATTTGTTTATATTTCACAAATTACACCTCCGAGGAGGGTGTATTTGCTAAATAAATATGGGTAAATTGCAATTTTAGTCCTGAAACTTTAGATGATTGGCATTAATAGTCCAACAAAAATTAAAATTTGCAAGAAAATCCAATAACTTTGAAAAAGCTCTTGATTTCAATCATTTGGTCGCTGGAAAGTCGGAAAATTTGCGAAAAAATATACATGTCCATATTTCCTGGCCAAACCCATTGACATGGAATCCAATTTCTTTTATGTGGAATATCTACGAGTGAGTTTTCTTTTTCTTAGATTTTTGTTACAATCAACAATGCCAACTCACTTGTAGTATGCCACATAAACGAAATTGGTTGTCACATCAGAGTGTTTGCCCCAAAATGTGGACGTAGAGTTTTCGAGCAAATTTTCCAACTTTTGGTGGCTAGAGGATTGAAATCCATAATCTTTTTGAACCTTGTAGGACGCAGGATTATTATCGTCAATCTTCTATAGATGATTTTTTTTTAAAACTATGCTTAATTCGTTTAAGTTGGCTTTTAATGGGTTGGCTACACACCCTGAAATCGGTTCCCGACGTCTGAGGCAATTGTCTTTGCAAGCCAAGCTGCTTCATCCAGCGAAGCCCGAGCCAGTGGATGGCAAACTATATCGTCGATGACACCAAGCCGAGGATGGGCCCCACAGTGAGACTCGAGATTTATGGCTTCATAAGCAACTTCAGCCATGGCTACAACACTTTGCTGCAAAGGGGTGTAAACTGGACACCCCGTGCTATCGTGAGCAACGTACGACACGAGAGTGTATCCAACTCTGTTATAATCATGGTCCTTGAACTTGTTCACTATGACAGTTTCTGGGTCGCGCCTAGCGCCTCGCTCGATCGAATCGAGGGCTTCTTTGTTTCTTGATTCAGAAATGTATACCTTACAGCAGAGTAGCATTGATTGCTTCATTGTTTTCTTCTTGTCCTTGTGCAAACAGGAGAAAACGGTGGGAGATTTCATTAGTTCATTTTAGTGATGGCTTGTTACGGACTAAGTTCTACGTAAACGGAAAATGAAAATGATATAATCCGTAAAAGGTTAGGGTAGTCACTCAAGTTTAGCGAGTCGAGTTTTTCTTGGACACGCACTCAACCTGAACTTATGTCAAAACCGGGTATTTGTTCGAGCTTTTTCTGAATCTGCTGATGATAAATATAAGGGACAATTACAAAACTACCCTGAAGTTTAGGTAATTACAAAAAAAAACACAGGCTTTGGAAAATTACAAAAATTCCGTGAGGTATGGTTCTGTATTACACTTTACTTCGCTTCATAAGCAAAAAAATTTCAAACGCCCCTTGTACATTTGTAAAAATATTGCAATTGCCTCACTGAATCAAACCTCAAGGTTTTTTTTGTAATTTTCAAGCATTTAAGGGTTTTTTGTAATTAACCCAAAGTTTAGGGGTGGTTTTTGTAATTATCCCTAAAAATAATAGTTTCTCTAAAATAAAAGAAAAAAAATCTTAAATAAACTCAGTGCTTCAGATAAAATTTGAACAAAAAGTTCAATAAAGTCCCATTCATATCTGTAATTCAAATATGGCGTTTGGATTTTCTTGGTCAGTTTTTTTAAGTACACTAGTAAGGTGCGCGCGTGCGTTGACGCGTGAACCATATAATTTTGATAATTTAATTTAAAAATAATTATTAATATAATTTTAATATAATTTAGTGTTATTTATGAATATTGTTTATATCATGCATTGAGTATAAATATGCAAGATTATAAACTTTTAATTTGTAAAATAAATTTCAATGGGTGAAACTCAATGAAAACCTTGTCCATCAAAAACTCATGCAATGAACCATCACATCCTGTTAGCACATATACCTGGGTTCAATTCCCACCTAACTCTCTCACCTTCCAAGATTTGTACTAAAAAAATGTGTCTATTATATAAATTTATTTTTATCGTTCTTCAAATAAAACGTCTTCTGCAGAAGAAAACTTTGGTAACAAATTTAATATAGCGCATTACAGTTTACACAAGAAATTAGTATTTTTTTTTTTGAAGAGATAAATTCATTAGTTATGCACATTGTTCTTGTATACTTATTTCTTGGCAACAAGCTTATTAATGTTTTGATACCATCCGATCTCACTTTTGAAAAAAGAAATAGTTTCTTTAAAGGTCGTAACATCCATAATAGTGTTTTATTCTCTGTTTGTATCCTAAGGAGCATGGACTACAATGTCTCATTCCAATATTGTGTTATTATTATTTTCTTCAACCCGTGCAACCACAACTTGATTAACTGTTGGAGAACTATACGCTAGTTCATCTAATTTTCATAGTTTGAGATATGGAACTGAACATAATGATCAAGTTTAATCATTCATGCTGGAATGAGATTTGAATTGAATGCTTATTCCCATGTCAAGCCTGTTCCCATTCAAATGATTGGTATAACTTGATAATGCAAATATCTATTCCCATGGGAATTCTTATTCCCCAAAATGTGGAGTAGACATCCTTTTGTTCTATCATGGATTTAACTATTCCTAATGAATCAATAATATATTTTACTTGTTTTTCATGAAATTATGCTTCTAAAAATAACTAAGGTATATTGGGTAAAACTCAAAACTCAACTCGTAAACATTTTTAAAAAAATAATTATTCATATTCGAAGTATTTATGAATTAAATTTTCAAACATACTTATTACTTATATGTATAATATTATGATGACCATTTTATTAATTGTATTATACTATTATTATAATAATATCATTTTTTGTCTATATGTCATGTATATATATCACATAATGAATACATAATAAATAAACATCATATATGTGCAATATTTAAATAAATCATATTTAGATTATCAAAATTTAAAACTTATAATCCAAGACTTGTTCTAAGAATCATTTATTGAATTTTCATTTTTTTAACAAAAAAATATTTGTGTACAATTTTATCTACATCTTATATATATACACAAACATATGTATATTGTTTAACACCAGATATAATATTTGTTTTCACATATACCAAATATAATTTTATTTAAATAAAATCTATTGAATGGTAATTTGGTCTTCAAAGTTATTTCTAATCATATGGATTTTGATTTAGAAAAGCATGGAATATAGAAGTTGTCTTTTCTTATGCTTTCTTAGTATATCAATGTGTTTCTATATTTTCATGTGTAGTATTTACATTATCATATTTTCTTGGGTTACTAATTTATTAATATCTGAACTATATGCATTTTGTTGGTTTGGTACCTAGAGGCTAGAGTTGTTAAAACGGGCTAGTGGGGTGGGTTGGCCCACCGTTAGGGCGAGCCAGAAATGTGCTGACCCAACCCAACCCACCGCAGGCTAGACGGGTCGGGCCACCCAAAAAATAAAAAAATAACAAAAATTATGTGTATTATTAATTTTAATGAATTAAATATAATAGTGGATGACAAATACATTTTGTAAAAAAAATATTATATACACTTTTATAAGAGATAAAAATATAAAATATCAAGTATACTATTTTTTTCTTCTATTTCATCTTATTTCATCTTATTTCTTCTTTTTTTGTTTCTAGGGGGCTAGCTCGCCGGCCTGCCTCGCCAAGCTCGCGGCCTGCGGCGGGCTAGTCTATTTAGGCCTGCCTCTTGATGGACCACTAAACACTTAACCTTACCTTAGGCGGGGGCGGGCTAGCCCGATGAGCCTGGCCCGTTTTGACAGCTCTACTGGTACATGACATTTGCTATTTACCAATTTAGTACATATACTTCACATTTTTTATAAATTAGTACCTAGCTATTCACTTGAAAGAACGAAAATGCCCCCAAGAAAAATAATTATACTTAAAATATTTTTTTGGAAATTAAATTAAAATATAAAAGCAATTAAAAATTTAATCAATTAAATTAATAAAAATAAAAATTTCTAAAATTATTAATAAATTTTTAGAAAAAATAAAATTAATTACATTAAATTAGTAAATTAATAGACATAGATTAAAATTTAATTAAAACAAAATTTAGTTAATTTAACTAAATTTAAAAATTAAAATAAAAATCAAATAATTTAAAAATTAAAATTAAGATAGGACTAAGAGAATTAGAGTAATTTGTTTATTGATATATTAAATTTTAATTAGTTTTTTAGTCAAAATTTTAAAAAATAATTTATTTATTTTATTTTTTACTATTATGAATTTAATAATTTAGTTTAATTAATTTATTAATTAGTTATTTCTTAATTAAATTTATTTTTAAATTTAATATTTTTAGTTAAATTAGCTTTCTATTAAAAATAATAATCATTTTTTGATTTAATTATTTTTTTAAAAATAGAATTCTTGGGGCCATTTTTGTCCTTCAAGTGAAAATGTACCAATTTATTAAAACTGTGAAGTATGAGTACTAAATTGGTAAATCGCAAATGTAAGTACCAAACCAGCAAGTGCATATAGCTCAAGTACTAAAAAAATAATAACTCTAGTTTCTTTTCATGCTATCACAACTCATTTATCGATAGACATCTGTTATTACAACATAAAATCTTTACAAATTTTTATAAAAACGTCATACATATAATAGTTAAAAAAACTCTTCTAAAATTCTAAACACTTTTCCTCAAAAAAAAAAAAATACATTCTAAACACTTAAAAATGGATATTAAATCAATTTTATCTGATGATAAATTTGATATGGATGTTTGCATATTATAAAATACTCCAACGTCAAATATTAATTCACATATCTATAACAGAACAAAAGTTCATATGTTTTTTTATAGTTCTATAGATAACTAAAAGAATAGAAGAACAAAATCTAAAATTTAACATAAAGTCATAGTAATCATATTGTTGATATTCACACAAGATAAAGAAAGTTTATGAGGGATTACACTATCATTCGAAGCTGCTCCGAGTAATCCTAAATCCTAATTCTAGTTGTCAGCACATGCAACCTAAATTGCTCATTTCACTATGGATTGAGCTCGTGTCTGGTATCTTAAGCATTTGACAACCGTGATGTAATTGTGCTAATATGTCTTGCTTTCAACCTTGCCATCTTGATTTTTCCTGGCCATATGGAAATTATATAGCTTAGCTTCTATCAAACATTCCACGAATTGAGCCCAAATTAAGACATTAAACCTTTAACTCAAATGTCCTAAAGTGATCACGTTAAAATCTAACCAATGTTTTCCCCAATGTTGCATTTTTTTTTTGTCATCAAAATTCATTCATATAAATTCAAAGACGATTTTTGCTAATAACACTGAAATCAACTAATGACGATATACTTCGTTATATCCCACTCAAACAGACGGTTCAACTGACCACGAGCAATGCAACAATTTCAGGATCCAAAATGTAGAAAAAAGGCCTAATTTTACATTCATAACATGAAAATCAATAAACAAAACCGTTAGACTCGCTGCTAATGCATGTTTAGGAAAATCAGTCTTCACTTTTCCTCTTCTTTTTCTCTTTCTTTTTATTTGGGGTTTCATCAGCTTCCCTATCAGGCTCAGTGTGTTTTCTCTTCTTTTTCTTCTTCTCGCCTGCGTCAGCATTATCCTGTTCATTCGACAACTCGGATTATTTTTTCTTTTTCTTCTTCTCTTCTAAATCAGCATTGTCATTTTCATTCTTCTTTTTCTTCTTTTCCTTCTTTCCGACTCCTTCGCTTTGAGGTTCAGCGCCATCAACTCCATTTAGCATGTCAGCATCTTCTGGATCATTATTCTTCTTCTTTTTCCTTTTCTTACTCTTTTGCTCTTCATCAATAACAGGCACATCAATCCCTGTCTGCTCAGTCTGAGCTGGTACAGCTCCATCGTTATCTTTCTTAGACATGATTTTGTTAGTCCTAGGATTGGATCAGCTGCTGGATTGTAAGTCTTGGCTGGAGTAATCAATCCCCAGATCCTTTTTTCAGGTCCTTCTCATAAAATTCAATCTTCGGTTTGCCTTTTATGGACCCAGCAGAACGGCCCAGTTCTCTGCCTTCTAAGTTCCTCAACCGGGCTTCAAGATTAGCCCTGTTCTCCAAACCCATAGTATTATCTTCACCATCTCCAAGAGCATTACATCGAATTGCCAGAGCAGCTTTTGCAGCGAGAGACCTTGATATTTTACCCTTGTGCATAGGTGCTGCTTGGCTAATTAAAGATGCATGATATATAAGTCCATATTTAGGAGTTGCATGCTTTGTCTTCAGTGCTCTGAACAGGGCCTTCTCTGCACCAAGTATCTGAACTGTACTTCAAGGTTGCTTAGCTAGATTTAATATCTTTGATGTTCTCTAAATCCAGGTCACTAACTTCAGTCCCCATGGATATCATGGAGGCCTCTTTCAATTCAGTCCCTAATGTTGCATTACCAAGCTTCCCAATATAACGTACAAATAGAAACAATACAAATAAATAGGTTAAAAACTTTCAATAGAAAACACAATAAATAAAGGCATTTTTTACACTCAAATTACATGAATCACCCACCTTAACACCAACCATCTAAAATAGAGTCCTAATGACCTTCCCATCCCAATTTGATATCCTCAACCCAACGTCGAATATGATAAATCAATGCATATTATTCTCCTTACACAAAAAAATTAAAAGTTATTCTACAATCACATCATCATGTTAGCACCAGTTCCACCAAAGCCAACAGACCCAACAACATATAAGTGCAACAACCCCAATCATAAATTGATACAAAAAACAATATTTGGAAGCTTTCGTGAAACCGAAGAAACACAAACATACGATGCATAATAAGAAACCCGATTTTGTGGGTTGCATACCTGAGAAACTATCAACAAGCCCATACACCAGAACCAATGAAAACGCATAATACAGGCCTAATGCACAAGAATAATCTTTATTCTTTAACGGTGCATTTTTAATGAGAGCATAGAGGAAACTGATAGACTGTGAACAACTTCCCCCAACCCTTCTTTTGAAGCCTTGATTACAATTTCCGCTAATCACAAACCCCATACCCACCATCCATCAAATATATCCAAAAATAGTACTTCAGGGAAATCAGACCCGTGCTACTGGTTACCTGAAAGTAAAAAAAAATAAAATGAAAATCCAACACTAATTTTCACATCACTAAGAAAGAACAATGGTTTTGTGTTAGAGAGAAAGAAAAATAAGATGAACAATTAACCAGAAATCCCCTGGGTCGGCAATAGAAAATCGTATCATCAGAGAAGAAACCGATCTGATGCAAATAACTTTATGTAATAAGTATAGATACAAATATAGATAAAGGGCTATATGATTTATAATGGTGATGTTGTAACTATGATAATAAAAGATAACAATACTTTTATTTTTGATAATACCAATGTTTTTGCTATACCACCAAAAATATTGACGTTTTTCTGCTCCCAGCTCCTCTGAAAAAATCCCCTTTTTCCAAAAGCAAAATTCTTATTTTACAGTACTCTCATCCTGATTACAAATTATGCAGTCAATCATGTCATTAAACATATATTTTTACAACTAATTAGTAGGGAAATGGAATCAATGATCAATGAAAATCTCATTATAAAACCTAAATTGCTTAAGTAAACTCAAAATAATTATGTTATAAAGGTATATATAATTTTTTAACATAAATAATTCAATAATTTCACAATAGATCAATCATGTATAATATTTGAGCTTTGAATTTTATACACTTCATCACATCCCAAAAAAAAGGAAAAATTAAAAACAATAAAAATAATAAGAATATAAAAAGAAGTATTTATTATTTAAGTCAACAAGAAGTATGCCGAACAATGTACTCATCACAAATCAGTAGTTGAGCCAACTTCCACAACCTTTGAAAGTAATTTGTTGAACATATACTCTTATATGAGATCGCTCCCAGTACACTCTTAAAAATTTCCCCACCTTCCTCACGAATGTAAAAAACAATCAAGGTTTCTCCAAGTTGAATAATTATTAGGAAAAAATCAGTATGGAGGAACAGAGTAACAAAGAATTAATTGGATCATGATACTATTTTGTGAAAATCAAAAACCTTTAGACTCGCGAAATTGTTGTTGTGCTCGTTGTAAATAGAGATGACAATAAACCATTGGGATCAAAATCGATACTAATTTATCACTATACACGGCAAGATAAATCCATACTCAAAGTCTTATTTCTTTAGACAGTTGCAACAGAGAACCTTCTTCCCATATGAACTTGTCTTGAGCATTAAAACATGAATAAAATTTGTACATCCGAGTCTCATTCTGTTCAACTTTCTCCTGCTTACATATTGTTATTCTGCTTTTAAATCTTATGCCTGTTGAGCCTATCGGCTGCTTTCCTTTTTCTTTTAGCTACCATATAAATTTTATAAAATAAGAAACAACAAAAAGCATCAAATTCCCCAAACTGCAAACTCATATAAGTAGGAAATCTATGCAATTGAAGAAGGTGGATAAAAACAAACAAAAATTTCAGGAAAAAGAAAAATCAAAACGGAGAGATAGGAGTTGGATCAAACCTCACTGAAGATGTAGTATTTTAAGGATATTAAATTCAATATTCATGATCATTAAGACCTTGCAACCTATACTTCAGTGTGAAATAGCCAAAGATATATATATATATATATATATCTACAATTCATCACAATCCTCACTAAGAAAATACAAATCCCAAATTATTTTTTCTTGGCTAAAGAACACTTGAAAATCTTATTAGTATCTAAGTGCAAATAATTATTTCCCATGAATAGAAAATTTATATATGTAACACCTGGCCAGACAAAGTTTGATAACAATTCCGGTTACTACAAAGAAACGCATCATACATATGGTATTAATAAGAGAGTTTCAAGAATGTTATAATAGTTCCAGGAACACTTGTTGGCTTTATTGAATTACTTGCAAAATAATGAGATCTCCATAAACTTGAAATTGAATAACCAAAGTCGAACCATATTAGTGAAGTCGGAATTTCGTATAATCCCTTATCTTTCCAGCGAGTGAAACAAAAAGCGATGTTTAATTAAAAATTCTTACCTTAGAGATGGAATCCCACGATACATCCCCTACATCTGGAAGATGAAAGAATTCCCTTGTTGGCTTTATTTGTGCCCGAAGAAGACAAATCCCCTACAACAGGAATAAGGAAGATGGGAGAATTTCAAATTAGCGAGGTCAGATTTCTTTTGTTGGCCAAAGAAATAGCAGCAGAAACATACTGAAATTCCTTGTGTCAACTGAGGAGACGCGGGAGGGTTTTCTGAACTGAAGAGACGCGATTCAACGGGAGAGTTTTCTCAACTGAATGGATGGAAGTATGACAGTTTCCCTAAATTAGGTTATGACAGTTTCCTTACAATAAACAAATATATATACATACTCGTCGCCTCCGTGTTCACCGACGCGACTCCCAAACTGGATTTTTCTGCCCGCGAGAAGCCCACGTTGGGCTTGTCCTGTTACCACTTTGTTGTCCACCACCCATTTCTTCCACTGCTCTTTCACTCTGGCGCTAAATTCTGCTCACCGCTAATTTTTCTTCACAATTTTCTTGCTCGTCTCCGTAGTATTAAATGATAGATGCAATAGAAAGCATTAAATCCCTTTGAAGCCCATTAGTTGATTTCTGCCTTTGAAGTCGTTCGCTGGATTTGGCTATTTGCGCCCGTTCAATCTATTTTTCTTTTTTGCCTTTTCGATGCCCATGGATGTCGCTTCGCAGCCTGGAGGTCCTTTTAGAACGATATCATGAGTTTCAATGAATATCCATCAAGTAAGCAAATGAGAGAAATAGAATACATAGGGGAAGGAATAGAAAACTGGTTATCTGCATTTACTATAGAAGATTGAAGAAACATTGAGAAACCCCCGGAAAATACATTTTTAGCATTTAGAGTTAGAATTAGAATTAATCCACTTAATACTTTAATTGAGGGTATTTTAGTCTAACTATATTTTTACAGAAATATTCAGCCTTTTAAGATAGTAGTAGATAGTAGATAGTAGATTTTCTTGGTCTGCTAAGAATTAATGTAACACATAGATGAATAGTAAAATATTATTTTAAGTAATTTTGTATGAATTCAATTCTAATTCAAGTTGAACCTGCAAAGACTCATGGTTGAAGAAGTTGAATAGAAATTCAAGCATGATTTGCTAGTTTCTAAATGACTTAAGGTTGTATTTGGATGGGAGAATTTGGATTTGGAGAGGTGATTTAGGGAATGATTTTAAATGACTCAAATAGGAAGACTAAATTCTCCAAAACGACCCAAAAATAAATTTTGAAGATTTGAAATTCATTATAAATGACTCCATCCAAACAACCTCAAATGATTTCTTATTATGAATTTAAAATTCATTGCTTCAAATCCTTCCATCCAAACGAAGGTTAAAAGGTTAAGGATAAAGTATCATTGATCCATCTGTTGACCTTCAAACAAACAACAAATAAATCCAAAAACTAACAATGCTAAGTACATCAGAAAATTCCCAATTTCCCATAGGCCATAGAGGAAAACTGAACAACTCTTCAAAATGCCATTCGATTTGGCTTACAAGAAATTTGGCGAAAAAGGCATTTTCTTTCGGGAAATGCAGCCCCAGGGTTAAATTAGAAATGAAAATAATTAGACATGCAATTTTCTAAATCTTTCTTCTTTTTATAAACTGTTCCAAAGTAATCAATTTCTTTTTCTTTTTAGGTTGTTCTAAAATAAATTTCCATTTACGATTTTCCAAAAATCATCCTTCAATAAAATCAATATTGTAGTATTTCTGACTTAACTATTAGTTTTAACTACTGTTTCTGACAAGAAGAATACAAAAATATAAAACATTCACACTTCCAACTCCCTCTAAGAAATGTGGCATCAAATCAAAACGAGTTGGAATAGACAAAACAGAGAAATCAATGACATGCAAAACAGAGAGAAAATGAGAGATTAGTTTCTTACATTATTGTAACTTAGGATGGAATCCATTTTCTCTGTTTCTTTTCTTCAAATTGCTCTTGTTTCTCTGGAAGTTGTTCTTATTATGAAGACTGATCAAAGACTACTAAAAGCCAAAATCTCATTGATATTTTTTATGAGGCCTTCAGGTAGGTGTGTACGTATTCTTGACTCAGCATTTATGCAATACATGTTTAGCCAAATGGCCTTAAACAATCTCTAACGTGTCACTTTCATTTACATATTGAAAAGAGGTTCACATGCAACACATGTTGATCGAGACGTTTTGTTTTTAGTTTATATTGAGACATGTGATCTTCTGTTCTAAAATAATGAAATTATTAGTGTCATGGAATAAGAGATGATACACTATTTTGGAATAGATGATCACACCTGTTACATTAGGGTCTCGTTTAGTTTGATGGCCCAATTAATTAATAAGATAGATAGGAATTAGGATAGAGTAGACTGCATTCATGGATTATATAATTATAACAAAGAAAATTTTTTGAATTTTAAAATTGCAATTTTTAGTTTTTCTTTTATTAGGATAACAATTTGTCATTTGCATAAATGATTAGATATGATAATTTTGTTAAATATCTAACTCAATATGAGATGATACTTGGTCTCTCTTATTAGAGGTGAGGTTAAGGTTCAAATTTCATCCTTCCCCTACAATCCTTTTTTGTTGGGTTAAATTTACTCTAATTTTTTTTAAAATAACTAAATTGCATGTATGCATAAAATGACAAATTAAAACAAATAAAAGGTGGTACACACATGGGCCAGAAATGTACTTTCACATTTAATTGAAATCTGGCACATTAGATTACATTAGGTTGCATTGGGATCGGACCGAAGAATTTGGATTTGGGAAAATAATTTGGAAAAATGATTTTAAATGACTCCTTTTAAGATAGATTTAAAATTTGGCACCAAAATAACTCAAAAAATAGCTCAGAGTAAGACTAGTTCAAGGATTTGAAATCCATATCACTCAAACAAGCTCGATAGATTTGTTATATTGTTATGAAATACTTAACTTCATATCCATCAATCCAAATGAAACCTTAGAGATTATGAGTTAATTTATCATTATCTATTCTATCTATATCTATATCTATCTATCTATCTATATCTATATCTATATCTATCTATATCTATATCTATATCTATACTACTATAAAAGTGTGAATAGGTTGAAAAGTTTCTTGAAACTTTTGATTGGACAAAAGTATCCATTTAACATAGTTAATTTTAGGGTAATGAAGTAATTTGGTATTTTATTATTAGTTTTGTTTAATTACAAGACAAGTGACCTTTGTTAGGGCGATTTTTTTATTGCCCAAAAATAATTTCCTAAATTATAAAGATTGGTTTTTTGATTTGTTTTGCCTTTCTGACTTATGATATAATTTGGACTTTTTAGATAAGTGAAGAAATCATATTGATATGGTATTGATATATTGGATTCTTGGATAGTTATCTTGTTCCTAACATAAGTGATTTACTTGTCATATATTTGTATATATCTTCTTTCCTTGTGTATTAGGTCTCTTGAAGGGTTTGGACGGCTATATAAAGGGAAGAGGACGTCCATAATATATACACAAGAAATATACCCTGAGATAAAAGAGTCTTGAGAGAGTTAAGAGTCATACAAGCACAAGAGAGTCTCGCCCGAATGCGATCTCGAATGTGACTACATCCGTGATCACATTCACCCTGCAGCTTTGTGTTTGTTAGGTTTTTCATCCATTGTTTTTTGTTTAGTGATTAACGAAGTCCACACATGTCTATTGTTGGATGAGTTGAATTACATAGATCGATATACTCTAGATAGAGTTTTTCGTTGAGTTTCTCTAGTTGGATTTGAGTATTTTTGTATACGGAATTAATCGCTTTTACTAGTGGAAAGTTTTGCCATATTGGCACGTCTACAAGCTTGTTGGCTTGTAGACAATTTTTATTTCGTGTGTCTCTTTATTGTTTTCAAAATTCCCGCATGTGATTGTGAATGTGACCACATCCGCAATCACATCCTTACTCGCAAAACTTTTGGTAAATATCCGTCTATAATTCTTTCAATTGGCATCTGAGCCTACACTTGATGACACTAAGTGTTGATCCCGAGTGTTTGTTAGCATGGATACTCAAAATAACCCCAATTTTTGTCCCCCCATTCTTGATGGCTCCAATTACTATATTTGGAAAATCAAAGTTCGAGCCTACATCAAATCAATTGATGAAAGGGCCTGGCGTACAATCCTTACCAGGTGGTCACCTCCAAAACTCATCGATATGGATGGTGACTACAAGGACAAAGGAGAAATCGATTGGACTAATGATGAATTAATTTTGTCCAATTACAATTCTAAGGCTTTGATGGCAATCTTTGGTACTGTGGATCAAAATATGTTCAAAATCATTGCTAATTTTATCGTGGCCAAAGATGCATGGGATACTCAGCAAAGTCACGTGAGGGGATCTCGCTAGTGTGCGAAAAACCAAACTTAGGTTGCTCACCAATAGGTTTGAAAACCTGAGAATGCGTGAGGATGAGAATATCACCACTTACAATGCCAAACTGTGTGATATAGCCAATGAAGCTCAAGCCCTAGGTGAACCCATCTCAAATGAGAATCTTGTGAGCAAAATGTTGAGATCTCTTCCCATTAGGTATAATATCAAAGTTTCATCCATAGAAGAAGCCCATGATGTGTCCACTTTAAGTCTCGAAAGACTTGGCGGCATTCTTCAAACCTATGAGATGAACATGGCTCAACAGATGGAGAGTTTGGGTCACAAAATCGCTTTTCAAATTGAGTCTCCTTTTCAACTCGAGTCCCAAGTTACAAATGATTTTACTCGACCTTACCAATGAGATCGAAAAATCGATCTAGGAGATGATTCTATGGCCATGTACTCGAAAAAATTTGATAAGATTCTTAAGCTCAAAAGTCAGAAAAAGTCTCAAAATTTCACCAAGCCTTTTAAGTCTGAGTCAAGCAAGTTTCCTCAAAAGCACACCTTTGATAAAAGTCAAGAACGTTTTTCTGGTGATAAATCGAACAAATCTGACAATAAAACTCTTGACTCCATTAGGTGTAGGGCATGTACTGGGTATGGTCACTATGATGCCCAATGTGCTAATACTCTTATGAAAAAGGGAATGAGCCTGACTGTGACCTTGAGTGATAACGAATCGACAGTGAAGAATGAACAGGAAGAAACCAAGGTTCTGACCACTTTGGTGAAAGATCGAAAGTCTCTCCAAATAAATCCTTCAGGTGTCGCCAGAGGTGTGGCCCGAGATGTGATCACACCTTCACTGATCACATCTGAGGTCACATCTGATGAATGCACTCTTATATGTCTCTAACCTTTTTGTTTCAATTCTACCTGCTCGATGATGTTGAACAGGATGATGAATCCGATGATGAAAGTCTGGAGGACATACGCAAATCTTTACAAGGATTGGGTGAAAAGATTAAAGTGAACGAGATGTCTTTGAAAAAGGAGAATGATCGACTCATGAAGGATAATGATGATCAAAGAGAAGTGGTAACCAGGTTGGAGGCCTCTCTTACAAAGAAAGAACTTGAGTTCGAAAAGGTAAAATCTAAACTTGAAGAGTCTCTCGAAAGCATGAAAAAGTTTAATTCAGGGAAAGCAAAACCGAAGATATTCTTTCCATGGGTAGTGATGATAAGATCGACTTGGTTATAAAACTCCGCTTTTGTAAAAGCAAAAGAACAAGGAGAATCATCGATTCCTCCAACAATCAAAAGATTTTTTCCCGTAAGTCTAAACCACGGAAATGACACTTTATCCGTCATTATTGTCGCCCTGGACACATAAAACCATTTTGTTATAAACTCAAATCGGATTTAAGTTCGACGCCGATGTCATCGCAGATGTTACGACATCCTCGTAATCATCTTTCAAAATTTGTCCGGTCAAAAATCGATGTTAAATGTCATGTTATCTATACTTCCTCGAGATCTAACGTTGCAGGATCTTGGTACTTCGATAGTGGATGCTCACGACATATGACAGTACGACTTGAGTATTTATCCGACTATGAAGTCTACAATGGTGGCAATGTTACCTACGGAGGTGGAGCCAAAGGGAAGATTGTTGGGAAAGGGGCGCCGAACATCAAGGACTACCCAAGCTTCAAATATGCTTCATGTAGTTGGTATTAATGCTAATCTCATCAAAGATAAGTCAACTATGTGATGATGATCTTTACGTAAAGTTCAACAAAAATTCTTGTGAAGTGTTTGATGAAACCGACAAGTGTATCCATCGGGCTTGAGGTCGTCGACAACTACTATCGCATTGTAATGAGCAACTCTATAATAGGGCACACACTAATGACACTCGATTTGTGACATCAAAAATTAGGTCACGTTAGTCATAAAAAGCTAATGGAACTTGTGAAATTTGAAGTTGCTATTGTCCGCCTAAACTATCTACGAAAAGTGTAAGTGTGTGTGTGAAAGTTGTCAAAGGGGTAAACAAAAGAGAGTGTCGCATCAAATGACATCACATTTCCACACCACTAGATGTCCTGAGTTAGTTCATATGGATCTCATGGGTCCTATTGAGGTTGAGAGTGTGGTGGTAGGAAGTACTCTTGTCAAGCCCCCTAATTTTCATCATAAAATCCGCCGTAGTACAACTCGAAATGTCAAAACTTAATACTAAAATCATACTAACATCCAAAAAGATTTACATGATATTATTACATAACTGAAGTCTAGCCAAATTAACTTAAAACCAAAACATCCTAAGTAACAAATTCTTAAATTACAAACCACACTAAGTATCTGAGCCCAAAATAGTTTAAACCTATTACATGTCTTGCAAACTTCTCCGTAAGAGATCCGCAATCCACTTTGACGCGGATATTCACTCCTTGTTTTCCAATGTGTCGTCTATCACCTCTGAAAAAAATATTTAAAAATGTGGGGTGAGCAAAACGAGCTCAGTGGGTTGGGGAATGGTGGGTATATTTATGAAATACAAAGATTATATTTCCAAAGTTGAGCAAGTACATGGGTTGAATTTATAAAATGAATAATTTGCTTATGTGAATCACTATGCACGAAAATCGTATACACAAGCAATTTATCAATTATGTGCAGTTAAATAAATATTTTGTTCACAATATTTTCAACATCACATCTACTAACATTCTCATGTAATCTTACCGAAATATACACAATTATCAATTTCCATCGCGCAAGTGCTGACAATACGGATTGAAGAACACTAATGGTCATAATGGTGTTGATCGGGCAACCACTATGCCATTCTACCTTATATCTTCCCAAATCAATATTGGCTAAAGCCATAAACTACCTTATATCTTCCCACTTTAGCCCGACGTCTTTTTAGCTATGGCTAAAACCCGCAGATTGACATATTCCTAATATACCCATACTACGACCCACTTCGCCTGTTGGACACTCCGTCCTTCAGTGGTGGGATTAGGACCAGGGAGAGCGCACAAAGACCGCAGGCGACCTACTCAATCTAGGTACGACTACTCCCCGCCTCACTAGGGCCCAAATTCAATCATATAGTTTTTCGCATCAGATGATTAATCACACCAAGTTTGGCAATTCAATCCAATCGACAAGGGTACATATGCTCAAATTAAGCATAATAATACACTTAACAGTTTAAAATGGCTCATTGGCCAAAGCAAATAGTAAAGGAAGACAATTAGTCTATATTTAGTTATGAAATTTAAGGTCGTGATTGAAACAAATAATCAGACAACCTATCAAGTTAAGTTATTTAAAATCTCTCAGCAGTTAATGAAAATGTTGAAATCAAATTTTCACATCAATCCCTTAAATATTAAGATTTATAATTTGTAGTAAAATATCCTAAATCAACCATTAAGGATCTTTATCAAAATAGGATAGATTTCGTAACCTTTAGTGACAGTATTTTTCTTAGATTTCAACTCCAGTTTCATTTTTCTATTTACAAACTAGTCCTTCATTTTTTTTTCTTAAAATTTTTATTTAAATCTCAATCTTTTAGTTACTATTTCTTTATAAATTTGGCCCAAACATACTTATGAAATTATAAAATTTTACTATGAACAATTATTCTAATTAAGAATCAGTCCCTATGTCCATATTCTCGTTCCATATCCAGAAGGTTTGAAATTTTCATTTAGCCCTTGATTTTATGAAATTTCATTTTAGCCTTAAGTTTATTGTTTCCATCAAATATTAATCCTAAGCCATTAAGAATTCATCCAAATCAGTCAAGGCTTCAGTGATAGGTATCATAGGCTAAAATTTAAAAGAACAATTCAGTTTAGTCCTTTAATTTCCGATTATTACAAATTAAACTTAGACTCCCAATTAAATTCAACAATAGATTATACTTCATAAAATTCACAAATAACACAATCAAACTAAAGCATGCACCTCCATAGAAGCTAGTTTCGCTCAACAAAAATATTTTTCAATAAAAATTAAATACAAGCAAAATATAAATTTTCAAGAATTTTGCCCACCTTCTCAAAGCTCTAAGAAATGATTCTTGTATTCTTCTTCTAACTAGGTGATTGGATTTAGGAAGATGGTTTAAGAGCTTTATTTTTGTTGTTTAAAAGTTGAAAGAAGTGTGTTGATGTATAGAATTTCGGCAGAGAGAGATAATAACTCAAAATGGCTTGTTTTTGTTTTCTTCTTCTTTTTGTTTACCTTGAGCTTTATCCTAGCTAGAAAGGTAGTGCAGAAAGCTTGATGACTAAGTATTGCAACAATCATTTTTAATTCAATATTTAAAGGGTTATAGGTAGGATATGCGGTTCACAATTTTCAAGAATTGATGATAAAATTTGCTCTCCTTTAAAACTTTAAAATCGGCCCACTGGAACTAAGGTACTGAATGTTTTGAAAGTCAATAATGGTAGGTAAATATAATTTTATGAGATAAAAAAATCTCATTTTATGAGGAGTGGCATTTGGATAGGATTTTGGTTCTAATAGAATAGTCCTCTAATTTCGATCATTAAAGGAAATGAAGGAAAAGAATGGAAAGGTTTGAAAGTCAAAATTAGTGGCTAATTATATTTATAAAATATAAAAGTATACTTCATAAGGTGTTAATAGAATGTAAAAATAATAATGGGTCTAGGGACAAAAATGAATAATAGATAAATCGAGTAGTGTTGAAATTCCTCCGAGTAAAAATTAATAACTCGGACAATGAGTATCAAGTATCGGATTAGGATTTTCTAGAAGAATCGCTATTGCCTCTAAAATAGTCGAATTGCTAAATATATTCTATTCCTAAAAATACTAAATCATGAATTCTACTTAATCAACTAAAAGTATCCGAAATAAAACCAAATGACGCAAAGTATATTTATACTGCATAGAGTCATAGCGTGAGTTCAAAATACAATATAATTATTTTAGATATAATCACAATGATTTCCGAGGTTGGGTCTCACAACTCTTATGTGATTGTTGATGATTTTTCTCGTTATACGTGGATTTATTTTTTTACGTGAAAAATCAAACTTTTGATTTTTTAGAAGGCGGCATAAAAAGGTTTGTAACTTGTATAATTTAATCACATTGCTAGAATTAGATCGGACCATGGTAAAGAATTTGAGAATTCTTCCTTCTCGTCCTTCCGTGATCGAAAGGGGATTTCTCATGAATTTTCCGCACCTAAAACTCCACAACAAAATGGAGTGGCAGAAAGGAAAAATCGTACATTGCAAGAGATAGCCCGTGTTATGCTTAGTTCAAAAAATCTTTCTAAAAGGTTTTGGGCTGAAGCTCTGAATACTGCTTGCCATATAGCTAATCGTGTATATTTGAGGCCTGGATGTTCTATGACCCCGTATGAAATACTTATGTGAAAAAACCTAACCTCAAATATTTTCATGTTTTTTGGGTGTGTGTGCTATGTCCTCAATGATCGTGATAATCTTGGTAAATTCGATTCCAAAAGTGACAAGTGTCTTTTTCTAGTACACTTCAATAGTCATGCCTATCGAGTTTATAATCTTCGCACTAAGACGATCATGGAAATCAGAAATATTGTCTTCGATGATCTCTCGTAAAATTGCAAGAGTGAAGAAGATGATGTTGTGGATCTCGCCGAGTTTGTTGAGACCGCCAAAGAAAAGGATGTAGGCATAAATGTGACTAGAATGCGACTAAAGTCCCATCCACAACAAGCCTTAAATGCGAGAACCAAATGTGACGATCTCGAGCCCACATCCGTGCTCTGAACCGAGCCGACTCACGACTTTGAATCATTGAAGAAACTAATAATCCAATCGTGGATCGTGGCGGTGACATACCTACAAGGATTGAAAAATCACCATACGCCTCGATCATTGGTAACACTACCGATGGTATTAAGACCAGGAGGAAAGGTAGAGTGAATTATCGTGATATGGTAAGAATGGTTTGCTTGTCTACCGATTGTACCAATGTGAGAACATGTTGTTTTGTGTCCAATGTTGAACCTAAAAATATTGTTGAAGCGCTTAAAGATGAATTTTGGATACATTCTATGCAAGAGGAACTAGATCAATTTGTCAAAAATGATGTGTGGTTTTTAGTCCCTAAGCCGGAGGATGTTAATGTGATTGGGACAAAATGGATTTTTAAAATTAAAACGGATGAATTTCAAAATTGTTCGCAACAAAGCTCTATTAGTTGCTCAAGGGTACACACACAGGTTGAGGGGTGGATTTCGATGAAACCTTCGCTCCCCCAGTAGCCCGTATTGAGTCCATACGCTTGTTGCTTGCTATCGCATGTTACTTGGGTTTAACTCTTCACCAAATGGATGTCAAAAGTGCCTTCTTAAACGGTTTTCTAGAAGAAGAAGCTTTTGTTGAACAGCCTAAAGGCTTTGAGGGCCCTTTTAAGCCTAACCACGCGTATAAGCTTAAAAAGGCTCTCTATGGTCTCAAACAAGCCCCTGAGCTTGGTACGGTAGTTAACCGAGTATCTTCTTCAAATCGGGTTTAAACGTGGTGAAGTTGATAAAACCTTGTTCATTCAAAGGAAAAAGCACAACATCATGATTGCTCAAATCTATGTCGATGACATTGTTTTTGGTTCCTCCTCTGATAAATTGTTAAAGGAATTCATTGCTTGCATGTCCTCCACTTTTGAAATGAGTATGGTAGGTGAGTTAAGTTACTTCCGGGTTTGCAAATAAGACAATTAAAGGAAGGAATTTTTATCTCACAAAGCAAGTATGCTAAGATTCTTGTGAAAAATTCGAGCTTGAAAATGCCTCTCACTTGAAGACTCCCATGGGTCGAGTCAAAAGTTGAGTAAAGAAGATGTGGTGAGAGTGTTGACCACACCTTGTATAGAAGCATGATAGGATGTTTGTTGTACTTGACCGCCAATCGTCCCGATATTATGTTCGATTTGTCTTTGTGCTCGTTATCAATGATCCCAAAGTTACTCATTTAAAGGCTTTAAAACGTATTATTCGATATGTAGGGGCACAACCGATTTGGGAATTTGGTACACTAAAGACACTAACACTAATCTTGTGGGATTTAGTGATTCTGATTAATTTGAGATGTTGTTGATCGAAAAAGTACAACTGTGGATGTTTTTATTTGGGAAATAATTTGGTCTCATGGTATAGCAAAAAGCAAAATTGTGTATCTCTTTTCGATCAAGAATCAATATGTAGCGGTTGGGGAGTTGTTGCACACAACTTTTATGGATGAACCAAATGATTGAGGACTATGGTTTGCAAAGTGAAACACTAATTGTCTATTGTGATAATATGAGTGCGATTGATATTTCCAAAAATCATGTCCAACACTCTCGTACTAAACACATAGATATTAGACATCACTTTATTCGAGATTTAGTTGAGAAAATATAATTCGAATTGAGTATATTGTTATCGAAAATCGAAACGACATCTTCACCAAGGCTTTGGATTTTGAGAGATTCTCCAATCTAAGGAAGTCTCTCGGTTTGTGTGTTCTCTGAAATGTTACACGAGATGTCACAGCATTGCACATCACATCCGCTGTGACATCCAAGTCTGCATCTCTTCTCCTCTCCTCTATTTCTTTTTTATTTTTTTAGGCATCCCCGCATTGTACGCTTTCATGCATATCTCAAAAAGTGGATTGATGGTTCGAACTAGTCACATATATTGTCTCCTTGGAAAAAATCGGTGTGAGTCGATCTCTCCAATACAAAAAAACATTGATGTGATATTGTTCCCGATGAGTGAGTTGTAAATAAAGTCTTGATCATGCTTGAGGCCTTCCAGAAAAAGCTACCAACCCATTGTGTGTGCAAAGCTATTCCTTGTGACCAATTTCTTCAAGATCCTCCGTTTTTTACAAAAAGGAGGGCATGATCATGTGAAAAGAGCTACCTTTGGCATTTGAGTGAAAGCTCCTGTTTGGTTAACTCCCTCATGAGACTTAAAAATTGAAGAAAACTTGAAAATTTTGATAAGTCGATTTCGGATTGATCGCGATTCATCAATCGCCTAGTACAGTGTAACTCAAAATGGGACGACATTTGAACCTACATCCATTGTTGCAAAGACTTTTCACCTCGTGTGTGTGTTTATTTTTTTTGCACGTATTAGGCATATTAGTTTTGCATGTCCCGTGATTTTGGATTTTTTGCTTTGAGATTTTGTTTCCATATATAATTTGAGGGTGATATTTTTCTTTCCCAAATCTTGAAAATCTTGATGGATATATTTTGTGGGTTGAACCGATTTGGAGGATTAGGGTAAATCTTATTTTTGATTTTATCACAAGTTGACATAATGTGGACACTTTATGAACCGTAGTTTGAGATTAATTGGGATCCCGATTCTTTCCTTATTTTTCGATTTTTACCATGAGGAATTATTTCCTAATTAAAACTCTTCCTATTGTTTCTTGATTAATGTGCCTGCTTTTGACTCTATTTGAATCCCTATTTTGCGTGCAATCAAGTGCATATCATCTCACTCTCTCTCGTCTTTCAAGCTTTTTTTGTGGTTGAAATTTTTTCAGTTCAAAGCTTCTCTTCCTTACCATGGCAAGGTTTGTTTCCTCCATCAAGAACCTATTTGGCAGCCCCAAAGAAATCATCCTCTTCCTCGCACACCCGAAAGCCCCAAGTCCGAGAAATCCATGGGAGTAAATCATCACAGCAGATGCTATCGAGATGGAACCCCATCCGACACCGCATCTCCGTCCGCCAAACTCCGACCCCTTCTCCTGTTGAAGAGGGTTTGTTACCACTTCTGCGTCGTCACAACTCCTTCCCCCACTCCTACCGAGGTCGCCGCGAATATCACCACTCCTCCATCCGTGCAAAACCCCGCACCCACTTCTATTCCGTATGCCCCCGCCTCCTTGGGGTCAAGATGTCCCCGCATGACTGGGATCGCATTTCCCACTCGCCAACCAAAGATCCAGGTTTGATTCTTCTCCCCGAGCACTCATCCTCCAAGTTCGACTCCAACGGTTATCATCCCTGTTCCATTTCAAGACGAGGCCCTTGCCTGCTTTCTTCCCGGTGAGAAAAATAATGAAATTGATGTCGACAATCCTCCGTGATTTTGAGGTCATTTGCACAGCTTCATGGACCTTTGGGAAATCCTAATGTGCGTCGCTCGGTGCTTCGTGGTTACTCTCCGTAAGACTTCAAGATTCCGACTCTACCCCGATATTTCTCCAAAGAAGCAAAAGATCGAGTTGAGGTACTTCAAGACAGGGGGAGATGATTTGCCTATTCCTTTTGTCCCTTTTAGTGATTCGAGGACAATGTGAACCAGTTTGTTGTTCAACCCGGAGAACAAGTGCAACCCGAGTCCATAGATAGTGATGATGATGTGCATTTGGCACAAATGGTTGAGAGGGTCGAAAGGGCAAAGATGTGGCCAAGGATGTGACCACATCTAGGCCAACACCCATTGCACTGGTCAAGTTCAATTCGATGACTCAAGTGATGAAGATTTTGATGGCTCTAAAGAACCAGACCCGAGATTGATCTTGATTCCATGGTAGAAGAAGTGGGTGATGAAATAATTGCTGAAGAACTACAGGAGGTTGCTATCTGCGAATGTTGAGGAAGATGTGATGTCATCCGACGACACATCCGATTCTCGAGTTTGATATTGCAAAAGCTCACTCCGAGCAATTTTACATACCGTTGTTGTTTTCACGCTTCATGTTATCCTTTCTCGTTCTTTATTGATGAGAAAAATCGAGATTATGAGCACTTTGAGAAGTATAACTTGAATCGATTTTTTGAAGAACGCAATTTGTTAACCACGATTGACACACCGCGCACCGCCTTATATTGATTCTGTGGTATGTGAGTTTTATGCTAATATGTCTACCCACATTGATGTTCGTCGATCTCATAAGTTTGGGAAAGTATTTGTTCGCAATAAGATATACGAGTTCATCCCTCGCCATTAACCGTTCTTTGACATGCCTCGATTTGAGGAATGTGAGATACACTCCGATTACAATGAAATGGCTCGATTTACCGGTGGGCGTATGCAAGATTGGCCACCTCATCCCCAAAACTTGTCTCCTCCCGCCTTACGCCCTTCTATGGGTTTTTGCACAAAATATGTTGTGCAAATTGGTCTCCTTCAAGAATAATTCCATAGTTACACTGACACATGCTCGAAGTTCTATATCAAATTGGGAAAGATCGCCGTTCAATTTTGGGAAACCGGCTTTCGAGGAGGTCACGCTTCGGCTACCAAAGAATCTAAAACTTGGTCCCCGCCATTTCCCAACTTGATCTATAAAATCCTAGATCGCAAGGTTTTGAGCCCAAGAAGGATGATCATTTTACCAACCCGCCTCGGGGTCTTTCATGTGTCCGGACCACCGCCACCTCAAAATCGCATTGTTGATTTGCCTCTCGCCTATCCCCGGAGATGCTCCGCCGCTCCTACGACTCCGACCTCTCTTGCTTCTCCAGATGTTGCTACCCCGCCCTGTGTCCGGCCCAGATGTGGCCCCTGACGTGGTTCCGAATGTTGGCCACATTCCTACTCCCATTTTCTCTAACATTTCATCCGCACTGCTTTCTACATGCTTTTTTACAAGTCCAAATGCTTTTTTTTGAGCAAAAATTGCTCACTTCACGCTCTCAATCTCGGTTGCAACAAATCCTTGCTCTGCTTTACGCCAAAAAGGGAGAGAATGCCGCCGCCCAAGATCGCTACTGAGGGGAGTTATGGAGACCGAGACTCCCCTGAATCGATGCTCACATTTCGAACAAAGGTTGCACTGCCAAGTTGGTGTTCTTGCCACTCGGCTGAATGAAGGCGACGAAGGCCTTCGATTTGATTTTGAAGGACAATTGGACACGAATGTGTCTACCGATGAACTTTATAATATTTGATTTGGGATGTACTAAGACTACTACTTCTTCTTTAGGTTTACTTATTTTGTTTGTTGATAACTTGATAAACTCTCATTTGTTAATTTTTGTTGCGCTTATAAATGTGACCTGAAATTTGATCGCAAATTTTTCGAAAGATTTTTACTCAAAGATGATATTCGTGGGGAGTTGTTACACTTAGGAGTTTGCTTGATTTGTGCTTGATATGTGTTTTGTCCAGAAGGCAAAAAGGGGGAGATTGTTGGGGCGATTTTTTATTGCCCAAAAATAATTTCCTAAATTATAAAGATGGTTTTTTGATTTGTTTTGCCTTTCTAGACTTATGATATAATTAGAAATTTTTAGATAAGGGAAGAAATTATTGATATGGTATTGATATATTAGGATTCTTGGATAGTTATCTTGTTTCCTAACATAAGTGATTTACTTGTCATATACTTGTATATATCTTCTTTCCTTGTGTATTAGGTCTCTTGAAGGGTTTGGACCGCTATATAAAGGGAAGAGGACGCGTCCATAATATATACACAAGAAATATACCCGAGATCAAGTGTCTTGAGAGAGTTAAGAGTCATACAAGCACAAGGAGTCTCACGCCTCTAAATGCGATCTCGAATGTGACTATATCTGTTATCACATTCAGCCTTGCAGTTGTGTTTGTTAGATTTTTCATCCATTATTTTTTTTTAGTGATTAACGAAGTCCACACATGTCTATTGTTGGATGAGTTGAATTACATAGACCGGATATACTCTAGATAGGAGTTTTTCGTTGAGTTTCTCTCTAGTTGGATTTGAGTATTTTTGTATACGGAATCAATCGCTTTTTACTAGTGGAAAGTTTTGCCATATTGGCACGCCTACAAGCTTGTTGGCTTGTAGACAATTTTATTTCGTGTGTCTCTTTATTGTTTTCAAAATTCCGCATGTGATTGTGAATGTGACCACATTTGCAATCACATCCTTACTCGCAAAACTTTTGGTAAATATCGTGTTATAATTCTTTCACCTTTTATATCCCAAATTTTTCTTATGTTTTCTTCAATTGTAACTTTTAATGTATCTTGAATTTTAAAATAATACCAGTTTCATATTAAATTTCATTCCAAAAGCTTTCCAACTATATGTAATAAGCATATATAGAAAACTTTGTATAATAGAATTTTAATGGTTTAAAGTTGAGTATTATGCAAAGTTGTATACTTATAATTTTTTTGTATTTTTAAATAATTAAAATATATTTATAATAATTTTAGACGAAAATGAATATGAAATTACAATTGAAACAAAAAGGAAAAAAATATTCTAATCATTGAAGTTTTGATTAAATAAAAAGAGGGCAAAATACATGATCCATGAATTTCGTTTTATGGTTGCGATGCAAATACTCTTGAACTATAAAATCTATCTCTAAATTTTTAACGGATGTACCTTTTAACATTTTATATCTTAATTTAGACTCAAATATATATATATATATATATATAGAGAGAGAGAGAGAGAGAGAGAGAGAATTTTGAGGATGTTTTTAATACTACAATCCCATCATTATCATAATAAATTTAAAAATATATATTTAAAATAATATAACAATCTCACGCTCAAATAAAAAAAAAAAATCAAGAAATAAGCTAAACCTTGATGATGGAAATATATCTAAATTAATCATGAGATAAAATTATATTTTTTAATATGGAGGTATAACAAAGAACATATAAAATAAGAGAAATCTTTGTTTTATTTGAAATGTATTCATGTGTATTCTTTTTTTAGGGCCTGAAAAATAGGGAAGTAAAAAAAAATTGACAAACGAAAAGATGAAGAAAGACTAAACAGATTTTTAGCAGCGAAATAAATGTTCTTTTAAAGCAAGTATATTAAGAAGTAATATAAAAACCTCCTGCGCAAAAAATAAAAATAAAAATAAAAAGTAAGCTAAACCTGTATGATAGAAATATTTTCTACCCTAACGAGATAAATTTTTAATATTTAATGTGGAGGTATAAGAAAAGAGTAATCTCTTTTTTCATTTTAGTTGTTTTCTTGTGCTTTTTATATTTAATCGCCTAAAACATTAATGGACTAAAATACAAAAGAAATTAACAAAGAACAAGAAGAAGAAGGATGGAACATTTTCTTTTATACGACAAAACAAATGTCCTTTTAGACTCTAAATATGGATAACAATATGACTTATACAAAATAATATGTACTTTGATTTTACAGTTATTGTTCTTTATTAAGATATATATGATTTCAATTTATATTATCAATAGAAAGTTTTTTGATTTAATGATAAAAAGAATGATATGAATTAGTAACTAAAAGAAAATTAAGTGTGATGGAACTTAAAATTGATATATATTTCCTATTTACAAAATTTGAAGAAATTTTTTAGAAGTCATTCGATACATATTAATTTGAGTTTTTCAGTGATACTAGATTGCGAGTTAAAAATTACCCTCCTAAAAGATTATAAAATTAAAAATCAGTATGATACTTAGGATAGATTCACGAACCAAATAAATATATTTAACAATTTTCTTTATCAATATATAAATATTTATACTATTCTTATACTTTGTTTTTTTATATATTTATCTATACTTATATTAAAAGCGTGAATTGTTGGAGGTTTCTGATTAGACTGTCCAATATATTATTTCATAGTCAATGTCAAAATTATTTATTTATTCAAATTTTATTATAATTTTAGTCACTTTTATTCCATTAAAAACATTTATATACTACTTATATTGTGGGATATTGTTCAAATCTTTAATACTTAACTTATTAAAAGATAGTTTCATGCTTAACCAAATAAAACATATAAAAGGTTCAAAGATTAAAAATAAAGAACTAAAAATGATATACGTATCATTGCTAGAAATTGTTGAAGAAAAATTTAAAAACATTCATAATATATATATATATATATAATATGGCAATTTCGATAAAATAAATTGATTTCATAAAAAGCACACATTTAAAAAGTAATAAAGGTTCAAGCACAAACACAATAATTATTACAAAATCCAAGTATAAAATATCTTAAACTTTTACGAAATGAAGTTTATAAAAAAACATGTGACAAAAATTAGAAATAAAAAGTTTTTAAATAAATATATATAAAATTTTAATAAAATAAATGAAAGAAATTTTTAATATGAAAGGGTTTGATACATGTGTCAAACTTTGGTATTTATTAAATTACATATTATTTAGGTACAATATAATATCCATAGTACTATTTATGTATCAAATTAACAGTGTTAAACCAAAAATAATACTAAACTGGAGCGAAATGACCACGTTTCGTGCTAAGTACTGTGAATTCTACGGGCCTAAGGAGGGGCAAGAGGATAATTTATGGATTTTTTGCACCTTAAAATATATAGCAAGTACATTTTCTTATATGATCAAATATATATATATATATATATATATATTTGTTTTCCCATAAAGGCATTATTTTTTTTATGAAAAGGCATGGTAATTATATATTACAACAATAAAAAAAATATAAATTAATTTTAGCATATTACGACTAATTATAATTTGTATAATTACATATTTTAGAAAATTTACAACTATATATTTTATAATAAATAGAAAGAGTCAAATTCCACTACAAGTATCATCTATAATAGTATAATATATATTTCTAAAACTAATTGAGTTAGCTATTCTTTTAAAAGGCATAAGTTTTTGTAAAGTAATTTTCAAATATAAAACTTAATAAGTATTATATTAAATTGTTGAAGTTTGGCTTAATGTGGAAATCAACAACTTTTGTTTTTAACTATTTTTGGTTTAATTATTTATTAATTGAATATATTTTGTATCAATTGATAGAGTTTCAAAATTTAGATTTAAGTTATCACTGCTTTTCATTTAAAAACTTAATTTTTATGACAAAAATTGATTAGTTGTCATCTATATTTGTTTAAGGTTTATAATTGTAAATACGATACTTAAAAATAAATGGATTGCTATAACTTTAAGTTTAAGTGTTATGATAAAAATATTCACTTTGGCATTAGAATTAGGATTCTTTATGAAAAGTCTTATTATTTTTAGAACATATTTTGTACGTTTATATCCTGCTTTTGAAGTTACGTTTCTTTAATTGAAGAAGTTAGAGATAATGAAAGAAGTCAACACACGATCATACCAGGATATATTAATTAACTTTTATTTTATATGTTTTTTGAGAAATAAGAATTACGAAAAAAGTCATGAGGTTATTCTTGATTTTGGTAAAGAAGTAATTTAATAAATTTTAAGTTTTTTATACGACTTTGTAGTTAAAGTGATATCACTCACTCTTCGTAAGGATGGTGATACGAAGTCGAGTATTCCAGTTGATTTCTAGATTTATACCATCCCTTCCATTCTTCCCAACTCATTAAATTTTTAATCAATGTAATATTATATCAATTTTTAGCTCATGAATTACCGAATAATCGTGCATAATGCTTCTAATTTAAAAACAGTTCTAAAATCAATGTAGTTATTTTGTTGTATTGAGCTTTTTAAAAGATTTACTTAATCATTCATGTAGATTTATAATTACCAAAAAACAAAATGTATATTAAAATACTTGTATTTCAATTTTAATAATCCAATTATTTAATTAGTACATATTTATTAGTACAATACTTTAAAATGCTCATCAATAAAATTATTTAAATTTTAATAAATTCATATGGATCACGCGTGCGAAGACGTGTTTCTTACTAGTATTTCAAAATGATTCAATTATCTATTTTGCTTTATCCTTCAACCCGACCTGTCCTAAAAAAATAATTGAAGGTATTGAGATTCCACCTATTTTTATTTTTTTATTTGGTTTGAGGATTATATTATAAACAAAAATATCATGAGCTGATCTTCTCATCTCAGTATAGCAACCCAAAATTTTCATATCTCAAATGGCCTCTCATATGTGTTTCAAAATTTAAAGTCGATTATGAACAAAGATAACAATCACATTCGTACAAAGTAATGAAAAGGACCATCATATGAGAGCTATTGTCAACTACTAACTGTGGGAACATGGAAATATGTGATCTTCATCAAGAAAAGTATTTGTGCAATTTTTTTAATTAAATTTGGAGGTATATAATTAGTAAGAATAATGTAACATCAGCAAGTAACCAACTTATTATTCTAATTATGCAAATATGAAGTTGACCATTTTGTGTGAGTCGTTAAAAACCTTTTGAGGATAATGTTCCATGTACTCGTGTTAGATAGCTGGATAAGATAAGCACATGCCACCTGCATCATTGTCATGCACTTTGTAGTTTATATAGTTTTAGTTATAATATTCTTTTGGATAATGTTCCCAACTGATATGTCCCTTGTTCATTTATGCAAGATTAATTTGGTCCCATGATGTATTATCTTGTTGATTAATGTAGCATTATTTTTTATACACGTCTAGGTAGGGGTGGCTAATTGGAATTGGAATCGGGCTTCAAATCACAATCGAACCATGTTCAAATGAACCGCTTGACTAGCATCTAGTTCTAAAATCGAACAAACTGTGTAGGTCGGTTACGATTCCTAGGTGTCGAAAATCATGGAACTGTCGGTTTCAAGGTTAAAATCGGAGTGATTGATCAAAACCACTCCAAAAAGGTAATGAGGGTAAACAAAAATAAGAGATCCATGTGAACTTTGATTCCTCTTTTGGATAAATGTCGGTTCCGGACCATGGTCACCCCTAAGTCCGCTTAACATCCATAGCATAAAGCCTCTTTTGGAATTTGGGATTGGGTTTGATCCATTATATGCGGGTTAAAAGTTTGAGAAACTTGATTTAAATATTGGGTTAAAATGTACCCACATGAGTCTATATACACTATAACCTTTAGTAATTAAATACATAAGAATTGATCTTACCTACAGTTCGTATGGCATACTTGCAATTATCCTCACATTTGAAAGACACGGATCAATTGCATTCACACTTTCAAAATATTTTTTAAGTTTTTCCAAAAGAAACTAAATTAAACAAGTTGAACAAAACTGATATGATATATTTGCTTTGTCCTCATAATGTAGTAATGCGGCTGAAACCAATGTCTGCATAATAAGCATTTGATAGCAATTCGGTCACTATGTAATCCACAGCTTTAAATCCTAAACTCCATTTATTTATAAGATTTGTTCATGTATATATATCATGTGCTATAAAGCATAATCTTCAATGGTTCTAAAATACTCTTTTTTTTTTTCCTTTTATCATTGAAACTCCCTATCCATGTAGCATATTATTCTGAATCTATATCTATCTGGGTATTCACATTGGTAATCCTTGATTGGATTAAGAAATGTTCCTGTTTATTCAGCACTTCTACAAACATTATTGCTTACAGATATTCTACAACAAATCGAAGTCCATGTGAAATTATCTTACGTGCAACGAAAAGCTTCATAACCTCGTGAACTCTATAGTAGTTCACAACATGAGCATCAAACAAAAAGTAACACGAGTTCGATATTAGATTTGCCAAAAACAATTATGATGTGTGCATGGAATAGAATCAAAAGTTCAATGAATCACCTTCTTGAGATAAAAAAGAATACATCTCAGAGAGCTTACTCGACAAAGATCTCACCTTTTAACATTAGTCGGCAGAATGATCAACCAGCTTTAAGTAACTCTCGATAAGTTTCCCCTGCGAATGATCGGTATAATATCCCTCTCCAACATCCATACCTTCTTCCCTAGCAAGCCGTTCAACTTCTCGTTGAATTTCATCACCACCAACTTTACTTGTGTCTAACAAATTGCAAGCCACCTCGATTATACTTTTACCGTGAGCAAGAGCCATAGATTGCACCGATGGGAGTCCGCCTCCTCGGCCGCTAACCCTTTTTGCGATTTTCCCGAACTGCATCCATATCGCTTGTGAATATTGAACGTTGTAATTATCCACCCACTGGGTGGCTCCAACCACAACAACGCCTTTTTTCTGAACAGCACGAGGAGGGCCTGCGTCGGGGTTCAGTTGTAATGTTTCTGACTGGGGCCCACCTATCCACTGATTTCCGGCTGCGTTTGGCTTGAAGTAGCCGAGCTACCTTCTGATCGAGTCAAGGGACCTTCCGTCATGGTGTGCTGCTCCGTATAAGAAGGTAGCCACTGCAGGCTATGTGTAAGATAATTAACAAAGCTGAAGGTTGGATGAGAAATAGAAGATGGCATTTAAGGTTGTGTTTCCCAATGCCTTTTGATAAATGTTTCAGGTAATAATACCAATGAAAATAGATAAGACATATTGAGGAAATGAAAATGTAGACAAAAATGGTTCGCTTTTTCAACTTTACTAGATTTTTTAAAATCTACTGGCAAGCAATATCCCCAAAGTACAGAAGTTCAAGTCCTTCCTAATTACCTCATGGCATGTTTTTTTACACCAAATTTACCACTAACAACCGGTTTATCACTTCTTCAAACAGGTGAATCGAGCACCTCTATTGAAGCCAAATCATCTGAATCTGTTCTCAACTTTTTAATTTCAGCAGGTGCTACATCATATGCTATCTCTTCCAACTTTAATGCAAGCTAATCAAGCTTCTCTTTTCAACTTCATTCACTTTAATGTCACTTATTGACAGCTCGATATTAAGTCTTTATCACAGACTTCGAAGCACTCTTTAAGTATCCTTTTCAATTCCGTAGGAATTTGTCAACTACACAACCTTACAGTCATTTCACTTAACTCAACTTTAGTAACATTATTTTCAATACATTACCCCCCCTATGAATTGAACTTAATTAGGGAAAAATTCAAACTTAATAATTCATGAATCGCAGACTTTATTAACTCTCAACAAATACTTCATACATTGACTAATATAGCATTCTAAAATTCAGTCACCTTCCAACTAATTTGACTCCTTTTCTCTCAAGCTGCTCTCTTTCAAGCTCAAACTTAGAAATAATTTACCTCCTATTCTCAAGCATAACAGAAGTATCATTATCTTTTGATATATACATGGACAATTTGTAATTACCTATAACTGACAAGTAGAACCACAAATTAGATGATGCCTTCTGTCTACCAATGATTCAATAAGTGTGCCATTAATTTGGACATATATTATGAAGTCACAAAGATTAGGAATTTCTCTGGAAAATTGAATAAAATTATAAGCCGAAATGAGTTCTCTACCAACTTCTCCCAGCACAATAAAATGCAGACTAAACAAAATTATAAACCACTAAAGGAAAAGGCAAATTCCAGACAGGCCCAACACATCCTACTGAAAATCAAGAATTATGGACTACCATGGTCCTCAAGATTGTAAACAAAATCCAAGAATAGAAATCTTGCATATTTTTCTGAATGATGCAAGAAACTTTGAATCCTTCTTATCAAGAGAACAAACCTTGAAGCCCTGAACCAACATCAGCAGCCAAAGATTTAGCAGTTCCAGCAACATGGTCCAAAGAAATGCCAGCCAAAGGATGAAAACATATGTGGTCCACAACACCAAGCCTGGGATGGGACCCACAGTGCATTCCAAGATCAATGGCCTGAAAAGCAGCTTTCACCATTTCAAAAACAGCACCCCTCAATGAACATGAAGTTGGGTTTGGGCCTATTTCTGAGACCAGTGTGTATCCAACTCTGTTGTAAATCACATCCTCAAATTTGTTGATAATGGGGGCTTCTGGAAACAGCTTTGCTGCCCTTTCAATGGCTTCCAGGGCAACCCTGTTTCTGCTTTCAGATATATACACCTTGCAGCAACCTAGCATTTGCTTCAGCATTTTTTTTTCCTAATCCTTCACAAGCTGCAGAAAACGGGATAAATGCAAAAATGAAATGACGCCGTTAAAAAGTGTGTGGCTGTGCTTCTATTGAATTTAATTTTCTGAGGACCCAAAAATTGAAATAAGAAATGAAGAAGAAAAAAAGGGGTAAAAAAAAAAAAGGGTCAGTTCTCACAACATCCTGATTGCCATAGAAAATACAGCCTCTGAATAGGATATTCTCCTAAGAATTACTCATAATGGTGCGCCATTGGACAACCATTGAGTTTTAGTCGAGAAGAATAAGAAATTAATGTAGAAAAATAGATTAAAATGATGAAATAAAAAAGAATCTTTGGCAGCAGTTCCATAGCAAGAGTGCTCGAGACTGTAAATGAGAAAAAGAACCTACAAGTTCCATCTTCTTCTAAATAAATTTCAACAGCCACTTACCATAATTAACGCCTTACAGTCTTGAGAATATCAGCAAGGAGAACGGATGGAAGGAGGGCAATAGTTTCAGTGTCCCATTTGGATAAATTGATTTTAATTTCTGATAAAGTATTAAAAATATTTTACTTTTAGTCTAACTTTTGAAAATTACAAAACAAACAAAAAAAAATATTTCTATTTTACAAATTGCAACTCGAGGAATATTTATAAAACAAAAGCAAGCAAGAATGAAATATTTGTTTTTTTGGTAATTATGAAAGAAAAATCATTTTTTTTGGTAATTAAATTAAACTTCACAGATAATTTTTGTAGTTTATCTGTAATCTTTATGCCTACACCAGAGTTTAACTAATTTCACTTTTAGGCCCTAATCTAACTTATGAGTGAGAAACCTAGTTAACTTTCTAGTGATTACGAGCTTAAACAATTAATGTATAAAAATTTAGATTCAATCTTGAGTTCACTAAGGAATATTATGTTGGTTTTAATATATAGTGCTCCACCTAATTTAAAGTTCATTATCTTCTATACTTACATAATTGCTTGAATTTTATTTTTCGGTTCGGAGTTTAAATATGTCAAAATAAGTTAGTTTTGTTATATATTTTACCCAAAAATGGATAAAATCATCCAATCTAAATCAAATGCATGTGAGTTGCTATTATATTCTCTGCAGATACTAATAATTGTGTTCAAGAAGATAGGTTATGAAAATATTCATCTCTCTTTTAATATATTGGTATTATGTATTAACTTTTTCTTTGATGCGTAAAGTTTGATGAAATCAAATAATTGTATTCAATTAAATGTTTTGACACTTTTAATAATGAATGGTGGATTTCTTTTAATACAAAATAATAACTCTCCCTACAAAAATGAAATAAAAATACAGTGAAAATAATAAATTGGTTGTGTTCAAACTTCAATCTACAGCATGCAAATTTCAGCCCAACACATGCATGACTCTCTTATGCTCACTCAATGCGGTGGACTGCATTGGCATCCCTGTCAGTCTATATAACATACTTCCATATGCATATGAGTTATATGACCTTATCCATCACAGTGAAACAAAAAGAAAAGATTAACATTGACAGCTCGCAAAAGGCATATGGTTTTTCATTATTATAAAAAAAAATGTGCAAAACAAACTGGAAGGTGTAAGCCAAACAGAGAAACTCCATAAAAGAGAAAAAGCCTCATTCTTCCTCAGTATAAGGTAACATAACATGTGGATGCCACCTGAATATTCAAAATGATGAATAATAAACTGAAATCATGTGTAGATGAACTTCCTCCACAGAAACAATTGAGTTGAAGCACATATTATTAGAAGAAACTACTTCGAGGGTCCTTGAGTCTCCAGCCTACTGTGCTGCTTCCACTAATTTCTGCAGAGGTTAAGATATCAACATCAGTGGAACTAATACAAGACTGCAACAGATTACTTCGAGGATGATCTAACGCAAGAAATTATGCATGTCATACACAAATAAATTGGTGATCATTGTCATATTTACACATTTATGGTGCATCGCAAAGTGGTAACATTACTGTGAGATCTTTGAAGTTAACATACGACAGATACTTTTCTACGCCGCAATGGCTTAGTGCTGTCAATAGTTTCAACTCCGTGTCTGTGTGTGTGTGTGTCATAATTGGTGATAAAAGCATCCCCTTCGCCCTACTGCTACCGCCTGTCTCTCTACGGGAGAGGACTTGTGGTTTTTGCTTTCATGAGGGGCTGATGGTGAGTTCTGGGAAGGTAAAATGGCAACAAGAACAACAGATGCAAGATCATCAGCTAATTTTTAGCAGCTCGCCTACTAAATCCTGAAATTAAACACTCGCTGTGGCCAAATAATCACTCAACAGTTACATTCAAACACAACCATAATGGAAAAACAAGGTTTACCAAATTAAAAAAGGTCAGATAAATCTGTTTATTCTTAATTTAATAATCAATTAATGGATAAAGTATCAATACAAAACATGGCCTTTGAGCAGATTGTTTATTCTTTAAACAGCTATATATTGGGGGACATGCCCAATGCAAAAATGGTGTCGATAAAGATGCACATAAGCTAGTGACTGCATAATTTGATAGCTATAAACATACATATATGAGGAAATATTAAATATTTATCACCATTGCGAATAAGGAAATTATTTTGCTCAATCCATTATATGCATTGACAGAAGACAAAAAAATTGAAAAAAAAAAACTATCAATCAGAGGCTCAAAGAAAAACAGGGAATCCATCTATCTTATGAGGTGATAGACATATAAACATTTTACATAATCAAACCGAATTTCACACTACATGCTGGAAGAACTTATTATTTTCAGAGGATGAAATGAGTACCTCTCCGTTGTCCTTTTTACCTCCTGAGAATAACTTGTATCCTCCAAAGATAAGCAAACCCCATCCAGATAAAGAGACAATCACAAACTATAAAGGCAAAGATACACAAATATAAATAAACTGCAACATTTTTTAGCAGTCAATTAAAAAGGTTTTATCATCATGAGGATGGCTTTAAATGAAAAACAGATGTACAGTGAATACTGATCAGATAAACTAGAATAATGTAAAGCTTTTGTATTATTCTTAATAAAATTCAAGGTCACAAGTATAAAAGCTAAATTCTCTTACAAGCCAACTGTTGTATGAGCAAACAAGATTCTATAAAACATATGAGCACAAGACTTTACATTCATGCAATTGAGTAATCATGATCTTTGAAATTGTTTCCCTAGGGAAAAACAACAAACTTTAAACTATGATACAGGCTTTAAATTAAGCATAACAACAGAAATACCAACAGGAAATAAACTTCAATAAAGGAGAGAAACAGGAAAATCAATACAATTACTCATTCTCCCCTTAATTAATGATTCAAAAATCTAAAAAAAAACAATTGAAAAAATCTATAATTATTGGAGCGATAGAGAAAGTAAGCCTATTCTCCATTCAATTAAAGACCCAATAAACTTAAACAAATTACAAATCACACTTGTATCACTTATGATGCCATTAAGGATCATCAACAGCTTTGTTATGACGTATATGGTAGACAAAGTCCCCTTTCCCATTAATTACACCATATGCCTCTTTGATTCTGCAGTCCCTTCTGTTAAAAGACTTAGAGATATTGCCCTACTGGCCAATATATTACACAATTTGTTCTTAACTATTGTTTTTCATCCCCACAAAAACCATATGCTGAGTTATTTCAAATCTCTTTCATCTTGCTCAACCACATTTTTTAAATCAATTAGATGGACATAGGAGGGTTGGGCAGCATGCCCACGCAGGTCCTTTGCCGAGAGAGTTTTCAAGATCATGGACTAGTCTTCAGACTTTACCGCATTTACTTTTAGTTACTACAGTTCGGCCTATCAGAAAGATATAACCCCGCCCCGCCCAAAAAAAAAAATAATAAGTAAATAAAAAGAAAGTTTTACCTCCATCTAATTTAAATGGTTGGCTCATATATTTGAAAACTGAACTATCAGCTTCAGATTACAAGAATGCTGAGCTCACATGCAACATTTATTGATTCATGATTTGATCAACTGTGTTCAATTCTAAATGCATAAGAATTTTATTCTCATGATTTACTGTTTAGGAATGTAGAATTTTCTCTGAGTGTAACTTATAAGTCAGACTAATAATAACTAAGTTTCATGCTTTAATCTAATGCCAGATGTAGCTTTAGTTTTAGTGTTTGTAAATTGGTTAGTCAGGAAGATCTCATTCATTCTCCGCTCAAAATTTTCATTCCTCGAGTACATTTCATGATTTGCTTATGAATGTGCTTTGTTGTTTCTATGCTACTTGATGTTCCACTATTCAGATGTTATCTAATATCAAGTACTTGGAGACTAAAAACTGAGCCAGAATACCTTCACAAGAGTATAAATTTTATTGATTTTTTGATCAAATTCAATTCGACAAGCCCAACTCAACATAGTATCAGAGTGCTCCTAGCCTAATTACTATCTACTTTACAATGTTGCAAGCAAGACTTTAAATTCGCTAATTCAACTGCCTTTCTTCAAGCAATAGATCTTTATTTCAGTCAAACTGATTGAACCCATCACTCTAAATCTCCAAATAGGCGTTCATTCAAGCAAACCATTAACATTAACAAAAGAATAAATCACAATCCCTAAATACAGATAAGGTTAACAAACTATCAAAAAAAGGAAACCTAAAACGTTTTCAACATACGCACCAAAAACTGAAATATGAATTTTGTATATATAAATTAACTCACGTGCTCTTCCTTCCACTTGGATGGACTCATTGGATCTTGCCAGACATTAATCTTTGGTGGCCCATGGTGATCTGAAAATTAGAAACCCAATATTCAACGATAATTTAAAAGATAAAATCTTAATAACCACTGAAGAAAAACAAAACGGGGAAAGCACACATATCGAATAATCCGCGGTCACACAATTGTAGTAGATGAATGAATCATCGGAAATGTCGGGTTCAAATCATACCGGCAGCGCCGGCGAGACCGCGGCGGGAAATTAGAGAAGACGCTCGAGCCGCCGATGAGCTAGAAGGTGTGAGCCGAGCGAGATATGCTGCTCTGCGAGCCGTCATGGCGGTCAATGAAGTAGCCATTGCTTGTCACTACGTCGTGTTCTGGAGATTGAAGGTTAAACGAGTGAGAATGGTGTTGGGAGACCTGGAATTGGGGAGAAAAAGGTTAAAAGGCCCCCCACGACGTCGTATACTAGACACTAAGTGCTGAAATGTTCGGCCTAATGCAAATCGGGCTTACAACCCAATCCATTTGAGCAATATATTCAAATTGAGCCTATAGTAAAAGGATATAAAAATATTCCCTTCGATTAGAAAATTTAATTTAATCCTATAACTAATAAAATGATTCGAATTGAGTCCAAAATCTCAAAATTGGCCTAAAAATATCACGCGCATAGGCAAATATTGGGAAATTTCAATTTTGGAGATTTTAATCAATTTTGCTTATATAAATATTACCCAGACCCAGATAATATTAGGTGGAGGATGGGGGAGATGAATGGGCTTTGAGCAACACACTTAACAAACCCACTTGGGGAAAAAAAACATATTTTTAAAGTAAAAATATATTTTATTTTAATTTTTTCACATAATAATAATTAGGAATGAAATTCAAAAGTCAACCTCTAATTAACTGAATGTTTAATATTCAAAAGTATGTAAAAAATCCTCTCAATAAAAGAGTATGTAAATATTTATTAATTATATAATAATATAATAATAATAAAAAGTGATACCCTTTTTGTTAAAAACTAACTATTAGCTTAAGTTTTGGACATTTAATATGTGACTTTAATTAATATTGAAATTCATTGAATAAACTCCCATTAATTGAATATTTTATCATCAAAATAAAATCAAATTAGCAAACATTACGTTAGAATATAATATAATCTTTTCTAATAGGAGATTGCACGTAATGTAAGATTTTCATTAATAATTTAAAAAAAAAATCTAATAGTTACTGTTGAAATTGGTTTGTAATAAATTCGGTTTTGACCCGATTTTGACCAACTATTTAAGTGAGATCATTTATTAGATTTGGAAAATAAATGATATAATCGTAATCTACACCGCGGGTAGATGAATTTAGCATTTTGATCTCAAAACCAATTTCGGGTGAATGAGAAATTAATGCATAAAGTTAGCCACATAAATGTCTTTTATATATGGGATATGAAAGGATGAGAATATGGAAAACCATATTCCACATAAGAAACATATTAAATGTTTGACTAGTTTATATGAGTTTCACCACCGATATAGGAAAGAATCACGTGGAGCTCCTTCGGGTAGACCAAGTCAATTTTGACTAGCCTTTGGTTAGATCAAATTATGCATTGTCCGAGCCGAAGCACATCGCAGCGTTGGACGCTTTAGATGCGCACTTTGCACTTCGCATCCTCACGAGGAGCCTTAAAGTTTTGAAAAATCGAACTAGGGTTCACCAAATGCTCAGACGACGTGGCGGGGCGTGTCGTGACAAGATTTGGCGAGTCGTCCAGGTGGTGACACGTGGCACGCAGTGACGCTGATTGGATGCGTCTGTTCGCTGACAGTATGCAATGACTAGACACAATTGTCCAGTGTGTAGAGGTGTATGCCAAGGCGCATGTACCTTCAGTTGGATGCACCGACCATCGATCGTAGCCGTGTTGATCACAGTAGCGCGATCTCAAATGTGGGTCGATCCGAACCTGGGGTTGCACCCAGTCTAAAGAGGCACATGAAGCTCTATAAATAGCAGTCCCCAGAACTCATTTCTGCATCCTAGCATCTTGAATTTCAATCGTCGTTCTTGCGATTTGTAGTGCAACAATCACAAGAATGTTGTCATTTTATCTTGGATGACGATTGCCATATTCCGTACACACCATGAGCGGGACAATCTCGTCTTAAAGAGAAAGAGTCCAACTCTTGCATCGACATTTCGATTTAGTACCGATACTCTACTCAAATTTCTGTAACCATTTGATATACACCAACATATTTTCCAACAGTTACTGAATCAGACTTCAAATTATAATTAATTGTTTACAATATAGAAAAACTGATATACTTTCATAGCTATATATGTATATACTTAATGTAATATTTAAATTCATATCTGCATAGCTTTTTTGGATCAAAGATTCCATTGTCTTTCAAAGACATCAACATTTACTTCATTTCCCAAAATTAACTAATGTGAATAATTGCAATAAAAAAAAAAAAAGAAAGAAAGCCAAGCACATTTTTCTCCTATAATACAGAACATCCACATGCCTTGTTTTGGCTGACCATTAATTATTAGTGTCTAAATACCTCTAATATTAGTCCCCCACAAATTTTACTAAAACAAATGAAATGCACCTTTAATTATTTCTTCATGAAGTCAAGGCTTTTCTCACCTTTTCTTCTCCCTCCAAAAACATACCATGCAACTTCCACCACCACCCGGAGAGAGCAAGAAGAGCTGTTGAGTCAAGCCTTAAACACACCCCTTTTCATTCCCGCCACAGTCCACCGCCGCCGGAAAACCCCCATTTTCATATCGGCCAAAAATTAAAATAAAATAAAATAAAAATGAACGACCTCTTCTCACACTCTTTCAAGAGATACCAGGACATAAAGTCCCAAGGCCCCACGGACGACCTGGAATCTGGCGGCGGTGCTGCCGCCGCCAGAACCGAGGGCGTCAACCTCGACAAATTCTTCGAGGACGTGGAAAGCGTCAAAAAGGACATGGCCGACGTCGAGAAACTCTACAAACGCCTCCAAGAATCCAACGAGGAGTGCAAAATCGTACACAACGCCAAAACCATGAAAGAGCTCCGGGCCCGAATGGACTCCGACGTCTCCCAGGTCCTCAAACGCGTCAAAATCATCAAGAACAAGCTGGAGGCCCTCGACAAATCCAACGCCACACACCGCCACGTACCGGGCTGCGGGCCGGGCTCCTCCGCCGACCGGACCCGAACGTCCGTCGTGAGCGGGCTCGGAAAGAAGCTAAAGGACATGATGGACGATTTCCAGGGGCTGCGGGCCCGGATGAACGAGGAGTACAAGGAGACCGTGGGGCGGAGGTATTTCACGGTGACCGGAGAAAAAGCCGACGACGAGATGATCGAGAACATGATATCGAGCGGGGAGAGCGAGACGTTTCTGCAGAAGGCGATCCAGGAGCAGGGGAGGGGGCAGATACTTGACGCGCTGTCGGAGATTCAGGAGAGGCACGACGCGGTGAAGGAGATAGAGAAGAATCTGGTGGAGCTGCACCAGATATTCCTCGACATGGCGGCGTTGGTGGAGGCGCAGGGACAGCAGCTGAACGATATCGAGAGCCACGTGGCGCACGCGAGCTCGTTCGTGCGGCGGGGGACGGAGCAGCTGCAGGAGGCGCGTGAGTATCAGAAGGGGTCAAGGAAGTGGACGTGTATTGCGATTCTGCTTGGGATAGTGCTGATCCTTTTGATTACTTTTCCGATTTGGTCTCATCTTTTGCTAGCGATGCTTTGAATTTTTTTTTCTTTTCTTTTTTTTCGTATTAGCACATTTTTTTAGGTTTTTTATTTTTTTAAAACAAAATTGCATCCATACCACTTACAACACCAATTTCAATTTATTGGTCACTTTACTTAGTTTTGGATACATGACATACATAGATGTAGGGCGCAACAGCCAACAAGGATTTTCACATTCGATATATCATATTTTCAGTAGTATTTTACTCTTTCTTTCAATTCACCTGGATGGATGAATGTTACATGTATATTAACACCACATGAAATGTTATAGGTAATCGGAGATTTGGATTGGGATTTTCATAGGGAGAGGGTTATATGGCATCACTTCATGCGGGTGTCCATGAACCAATCCTAAACTTATATATCTAATTTTTTTCAAGGGCTGCGATTTAAGAGGCAAAATTACAAATTACAAGCTTGTTAATTAAACACAGGGGTAAATTAGTCATCCTCTCAAATCAATATTCATGGGATTCACGGTATTCATGGGATTCACGCAATCCTTCCAAATCTCAAAACAAAATCACGTAACAATCTTCCTCCTTCTTCAACGCACTATCGTGAAATTCTTCATCTTTCTTCTTCAAAGCATTACCGCGGCTGAAAAAGTTGCGAGACATAATTCGCCATAGTTGCTAAAACTCGACTACGCTTAGAAGGTTACTTATGAAGATGTAATTTGTTGCTTGTATAGATGTGTCATGGTGCTTTTAGATATATTAACTACATAAACAAGTCATGAGCAAGAAATCCATACTACATAAGCAACAAGTCTATACTATATAAGCAACGAATATACACTACATATGCACCACTTAATACATTAACTACATAAGCAAGTCATAAGCAACAACCCCATATTACATAAGCAATAAGCTTATACTACATAAGCAATGAATATACACTATGTATGCACCACAATTGCATTAACTACATAAGCAAGTCATAAGCAACAAACTCATACTACATAAGCAACATGTCTATACTACATAAGCAACGAATATACACTACGATGCACCACGATACATTAACTACATAAGCAAGTCATAAGCAACAAACTCATACTACATAAGCAATAAGCCTATACTACATAAGCAACGAATATACACTACACATGCATCACATATACATTAATCGTATAAGCAAGTCATAAGCAACATACCTATACTACATAAGCAACAGAGAAATTTTTTGAAATCAAACGCTGGAGAGAGAGTGTGCGTGAAGAGTGCGTGAAATCGCGTGAAAGAAGGAATGAAATCTTAGTAATCGATTCTAAAGTGCCAAATTACTACCCTACCTTTTTTAATTGTCAAACAAAAAATAAACATAAAAAGCCCTAAAAAATCCTGACCATCCAAAATTGTTGATCTATGGTTAGGATGTGTCCCCATGGACTCGCCCCAAGTAGGAGGACCTATTTGATCCATATTCTATATATATATATATATATATATATATATTATCTAAAATTGGGGTGGTACTTGGGAGGAGAGTTGGAAGGAGAGGTAGGCTTTTTCTAGAGCTGTAATATTTAAGTATTTAAATGTAAGAGGTGATGTGTAATTAATGATAAGAATAATGTGGAACACACATATTTTAATTAAATTACTGTTTTTGTATTGGTTTTTGAAATTTTAAAAATTATAGATGTGCAAATTCATGGTGAAAATCGGGTAAACAAACATAATTTCTAAATTTTGCATAGTGCGTGCTTTTAAAACCAAACAAGGACTTAACATTTTCTTCTAAAATATGAAGTTGAATAGAAAGTGAAATATGAAATATGATTCTCATGAATCATGCTGGCGGGCGATTCATAAACCGTTGTCACTCTACATCAAGACACCCATTATAATCAATACAAAGTAATGAATGAAAATAATAATACATACACACCATTGTTTCTGTGTTAAACAATCCTACGAGATAAACAAGTACAATTTAAAGCAAAGAGGGTAAAGATTTTTGCTATAACTTTTTCTATTAGAGTGCTCATCTCCTTCTCCCCTCGATCATCTAGGTAGAAATTTCTCTTAATTTACTTGAAAAAGAATAATTAAGAAGGATGTTATGCCAAGATGTATTGTTGCTGATGATGATGTTGTTGCAATAACTTTAATTGCATTATGCTACTCCTCAAACTCCTCTCTTCTATCTGTTCATACAAAAATCACAACCAAGTCAAACAAAGAGACTTTTACAACTTGTCTAAATTTATTAAAAGAATGGTTTTTTTTTTTTTATCAAGTAAGATTTTGTAGCCGCTATTTGTGTTTGGTAATTACAACATTAACCTTAAGGTTTGCGTTAATTACAACAAAAATAAAATTAGAAATGTTTGATAATTAAAAAAAAGAAAACTTGAGATTTGATTATGTGTTAAATAAAAGGGGGTAATTGTAATATTTTTACAATCGTAAGGGGTTGTTTGAAATGTCTTTGATTATAAACAGGTAAAGTGTAATACATAATCACATTAAGGGATTTTTTGTAATTTCAAAATATCTGACTTTTATTTTTGTAATTAGTCCAAAACTCACGGGTAATTTTTGCAATTATCCCTGAAGTTTGTAGAAAACTGTTACTTCTGGTGTTAGGGGAGCAAGCTAAATAATTTAAGTGAGATTCTGCATTACCCGAGAGTAGATTGTAAATGGAGTTTAGGGTGGGTCTAAAACATACCGAATTTTCTATTCGATTAAATATTCCGATACACTAAATGGTGGACAGTTATGAGATAAGAAATTACTAACTATTTATATACGGGTAGAGTATGTTTGTACCCCTCGTATACCCACCACTACCAAACCCATTTATCCATTAGTAATTTTCATTTATTTTTTTCATCCGATATTATACATTTTTTTCATAGAAGCTCAACATAAATTCTTTGATTTGTATAAAGAAGATATAAAGTTGTTATTTATTTTGAATCTTTGATCATATCAACTTTATTTGATTTTTGCCAAGATTGATATAACTACATGTCCGATGATGTAGTTTTAAAAATTAAATGATGTATAGTGTTGATTCTCATAGCTTTTAAGGAATGTATTGACACCATTTGTATTTATGTGGTGCTTTTGATTTAGTTGATGAATGATGATAGTCGTAAATGACTTGCAAAATTAAAATGGTTAACATATTAGGCATTTCCTTATATAATAATTAGTTTCGAGAGTGTCCATTTCAATAGTTATATAACTATAAGTTCTTATATAAAATAAACGGGTTTTAGGCGGGTATGGGTAGTATGTGGGTACCGATAAATGGATTTGGGATGGGGACGGGTAATAAATGTAGTTTTCTTAATCGGGTTTGGGACGGATACGATAGTATAAATATTATAGGGTTCGGGTATGGATAGCCTTAAGTGGGTGGGTATCCTACACATTGCCCTATACCAGATGAGGCGAAATAAACACGAAACAGGAGATTTGGGTTAATTTGGTCTAACATGTCTAAAAATGTTTATAAAAATGTAAATTCTTCAAGCCAGTGTGCAAAGGCCAAATTGCTTATCGTAGTATCAAATTAACAAAAAGTAGCAACATAGGATGCTAATTGATTAGTCCATAAATAGGGTTTTCACTTGGTAATCAAAATTGATCAACTAAGGAGGAGTTATCAATCATCAATCACAAAAATGGTGCTATGCATATGTAAATAAAATTTCTTACCTCCATTATAGAAATGTTTCTGAAAAGATCAAAGCATTCTTGTAATAGCAGCTTCTCTTGTGTGACTGTCATTGCTAATTCAGCCAGTACTCCTACCGTCTCCTCAATCTTATATAAGAAATTAACAAATAAAAAAATAAATGTATATGATCACAGAAAATTTCACAAACACAAACATACATAAGTATTTATATATAGGAATAATTACGTAAACTACCCCAGAGGTTTAGCATAATTACACAAAAAATAGAAGTTTCAAAATTACAAATATCCTCTTGAGGTTTTATTATGTCTTACACTTTTACCTTATTGTTAGTTGAACTACAAAATTTACTGACTTTATCAAATATTTTACAATTATATACATCAATTGTCCTAAACATTACAAATAACCCCAATTTCATCTTATATTTTACAATGATATCCTTCAATTTTTCTAAATATTATAGATAGTCAGACGAAAAGTTGGGCTATTTATAATATTTAGAAAAATTGAGGAATGTGATTGTAAAATATTTGGTTACATCGGCAAATTTCGCCAATTAAGTCAACTAATGGTTGGGGTAAGACGGAATTAAATATCAACGGGTTTCTATCATTTTTAAACTTCTCTGGATGTCTTTGTAATCACCTCAAACCTAAGGGGTAGTTTTGTAATTATCCCTTTATTATATATACGATTATGACAAATTACCGTAAGCGAGAAGGTAGTAAGCATCAAGTGGATGGACGCAGCAAGATCTGATGCATGTCTAACGGCAATGGAAGCTGATTGTGATTCAACCTACAGCAACATTAACATTCTCTTTTTCAATTGTTTTTCACCTTATAATTATTCAATCCAGCTTTGGGATTAAGTCTCCTTGTTCGTTAAACATGTTTTATTTAAAAAAAATTAATTCTTAATTTAAAATTTCAAGGGTAAATTACAAAAAACTAAGCTAAAGTTCAACTTAATTAAAAAAGGAATTAAGTATCTTTTGAAATAACAAATTCCTTCAAAAAAAAAAGAAAAGAAAAATCACAAATGTCCCATGACAAATACTCCCTGAAGTTTATTTCATTTTTCAAATACTACAAACAGAAATAAATGATTATCACTATATTGACCAATTAATTACTATCAAATCACAAACAATTTTTAAATTTACGGATAAAATTAATGTGGATATTTATTTACCAACAGTTTTAGATTTTGTTGGTAAAAATATTTACCTACAACGATTTTAGCTTTACACTTTACGCTTATCTTAATACTTACCTACACATTTTTCTCAGAGGTAAATTGATTTTATCTTGTAGTGAAATACCTCCTTCAAATTTCAATGGGTGGAATTTGTAAAATAGAAATTAATAAAAGTCGATTACAATATACAAACTTATAATAAATAATCCAAACTTGAAGGGGAGCTTTGTAATTTGTCCAAATTTATATTAAATTACACAGTACCAACAACTATGTGCATTATTATTTAACAATGACATCAACAGTTAAATTAACAAATTAAAATAGATCATAAAACACAAATTTGAAAAAAAGAGTAATTAATATGATTTTAGAAGTTCGTTTGTGTATTACCTTTGCTCCATCAACAAGGGGTACCCTGCAAACAACAGAATGCAAATAATCTATGGTAGTACAAACCCCTGATAAGTGTTGTCTTTCCATATTTCCCCAATTTTCCAGAGCCTTATTCTGTAGGATTAAAAAAATTCATCAACATTGTAGTTAATTACCTCCACATTGGTATTATTATAGCATAAATTGGCCTGCGATTTTCTTTTCGGTATATTTTAATTTAACCAAATTTTAAATATTAACCAACGCAAAATAATAAATATAATAACAAATACTAACTTGAGAGTGAAGTATATAATTCAATTTCAAGTCCAGCTTCTCCTTCTGTAGCAGTAGTTTCTTTTGTAGCGCAGAATGCCGAAGTTTAATTAGGCCATTCCATACATTTACAAAGCTGCTCTGCACAAAATTACATGAACAAATATATATATTGTCAGTGCTTCGCATATTTCATGCTATATATGGACATTCCAATTGAGTAGCAAATCTTCAACCACAAAGATATATCCTATATATTTTAGCTATTTTTTTGTTCGAAGATTCATGAAACTTGTATTTAATTCTGTCATTTTCTAAATTACTAAATATATGTCGCAGTCAAATATATGAACAGCCCAATACATAAAAATACCATTTTCAAATAGCGAATGAGATCTTCTGATTCAGAAAGCGATTTCATCTCATAATAATCCACAGTACAGTTAAAAACCCGATAGTACGTAACTTTTATACACGTGACAATGAGATGGAATATCTGGAATAGAAGATCACAATCATTGAAATAGAGATAATCAAAGCACATATATACCTCCGCCTGTTTTATGACATTCCCATTGACAGCTTCAGCTCTGGCATTACTGTACCTCCATTGCATCAACCTGTTATGCAACAATCTTAATTGATGAACATTCTCAGCCGAGCCCGGCCCGAGTGGTGACGAAACACTCGAACTAGATTTCTTCCCCTTCAACAATTCAATCCCCATACTTAGAATATTTCCAACTCCTTTCCCTCTTGAAGGACTTGTGGGAGGCTTCGAATTCATTTTCGGAGAGACCGAGCGGCCCGGTGACAAGGCCCAATTCCCATGAGCAGCCTTCTTCATTGCATTCTTCAAAGTGAAAATCTTCGGAGAATTACTATTATTATCCGATGGAACGGGCTTCTGATTAAGGCCAGCACTCCATCTCCGAGACCTTGACGATAAATCATGCATGAATTTCGGGAACTTCTATACCATGTTTTTCGAACTCACTGTTGGGGCCATATATGACGCCGGAAAATCTTTTCCGGCAGCCGGAGTATCAAAACTCGTGCCTCCGGAATATACGTCGCTGTATTCTGATTCAGAGTCTCGTGTATCATCAGCATCCGATAATAATAATCCTCCTCTGGAAAATGATTTTTTTCTCAGAGTATTCTCATCAACTGAAAATCTTCCAGGGACAATATCATTATTATCGTCAGGCGATTTTCCGGCGAACTTGAATTTCCCTGTATATCTCATCGATCCTCCAAAAACCGGTTTCTGATTTTCTTTTGCGGACGCATAAATCTTTTTCTCATTCTCGAATCGGCTAAACTCTGTGCAGCTTTTTTGTCTATTGAGCGAAATCGAATTTTGATCAGATTTTAATTTGTTGTTTTTGCGTTCTTCCAGGTCCTTGAGCCTATCGTGTCCGAGGTGATTCGCCAGAGTATCGAGCTTCGAGTTTGAAGACGGCGATGGAATTGACGATGAGGGCCAAAGCCCGCGGAAAAAGCCCGAATTCTCGTAGCTTTTGTGTTTTCTCGAACGATCGGTGGATGATTTGGGTTTTTGCTTTGGGGACGAAATTAGGGTACTGTTTGGGGATTGATTTCCATATTCGGTGGACGATGAAGTTGTACTACTAGAGGTCGGCGAAAGGAATCTCGAACTGACTTCTCGAGATTTCGGCTTCTTCGGCTTCGACGAGTGGTCGGAAACTGCGGTGGCGCCGCCCATCGGAAAACACACACTGAGAGTGGGAGTGTGTGAAAAGGGGTTACAGTATGTTTTTCGAAGGAGGAGTTTGATATTGTTGTTGTTGGTTTGTTAGGAGGAAAAACAAATGTTGCTTGAAAAGTGGCGGCAAAATAGATACCAAAGCCGGCGATGGTTATTGGGTTGTGAAATGACATGAATGCCCTTGTTTGGCAGTGGGGTTTGGAGGGTTTTGAGGGATAGTTTGAGTATTTTGAATGGATGGTTAGACTGGTTTTGAGTTGGTGGATAGTGATGGAGACAATGTGGAGTAGGACACTTAACAATGAAAAAAAGTAGTTATTTTTTTGGGATAAATTTTTGGAGAGAGGAGTGAAGTTTGAGGATTGTGTTTGTTTAGCTTAGCCGGCATATTAAGTGGGATTTTATTTGGGGTTTAATGGGATTTTGCCACGAGGCAATCTTTGTTTGAGGGAAGTAGTTATTCTTGATTTTTGCTTCTAATTTAGTAACATTTGATCATTTGCAAAATAATCAAGAAATGGTTGATAGATGTCTATGCATGTCAATTAAGTTTTATTTGATTTGATACGAATTTTCTTTTTTTCGATAATGGGAACGTGCAATCGCCAACCACTAGGCTTCGGTGTTCATTGTTGTAATCTTTGGGTTTGACGCAATTGTCATGGCAAACCACAACAACCAGGAAATCAGTATTTATCAAGTCTTTATGTGCGATTGGTTTGACCAATTGGTGCGAAAGTTGGGATTTATACTTGAGATCTTCCTGCCCAAAACTCACCATACTCTACTGCGCCATTCCATGAGAAGGATTTGATACATATTTTTCATAAGTGGTACAGTAAGTGATGCTACATTAATACTTAATTTAATAAGTAAATTAATTGAGTGTATAGGGACTGCAGGAATGTTGCCATACCATGAGGTGTAAAATTCTATAAATAGCTTGAATTGAAAGTTCCTAAAATGAAAAACAAAATGATATAACTCAATAACAAATCATCTCTAATACTTTCTTTTTTTAAGAAAAAATATCTCTAATACTGATAATTCAGTGTACATCACATAATAAATAAGATAGAATCAAGTACATCAATTCGAAAAATCAAATACATCAACCCGAAACATTGTCATATTAATTAATCAACTCACTCGGAGAGTTTAACTGCCTCGTTTGGTGTGTGCGGTGTGCCTCATCAATAAATTTCAAACTAGCTATGTTAATTGTTTTACATGTTAAAGATTCTTGACTTAGCTCTTAAATTATGAGATTGAAATCTTTTATTATTTTAATTATATAAGTTCTATGTCATTTGTATGTATAAGACTTGACTCCGTCACATTACTTTGTAACTATTTGAAGGAATGGGTCAGAGTAACTTTTGTACAAGGTATATGAATTGAAGGAGTAAAAAGCTTGTAATCCTTTGAGTTGATTAGAATACACATTATTTATGTGGCGTAAATACGATCACATAATTTACAAGTAGAAATGGAGTTTGTTGATTAAATGTTATTAGCCAGTGCCTAATTGTATTATTCTTTGTGTTTTGGAATGGTTAAACTATCACCACATTGTCTTTTTTCATAATTACGAAAATCTTCCCTCTAACCTTAATATGTCGTATAACATTTGCTGCACAAATAATTCTTGATTGAAATTGAAACATAAGGCCACATGTAGTACATCGTGTTACAACAATGAATTTCCTATTAAATATTTTGCATTTCGTTGCTATAGAGGATGTCCGTATCAGAGGTATTTTTGTCATACATATTGAAACATTATTGAACAGATGTGAAAATGTTAGCTAAAACCCTTTTCTCCAATAGGCACATTTTCAAAAACAAAAATGTGAGACAACAGACATTCCACATACTGAAAATCACTACTTTTGGCAGAAACTGCAGAATAATTACGAAGGGGATTTTGCATAATCTTTCCACAGCAAACAAATGCCACATACTGAAATGTTAGACGTACACAATTATAGACACAAAACAATGACCTTTTTTGGGATAATTACAAAAACTACCCCTAAAGTTTGGGGTAATTACAAAAGACTTAGAGAAGTTTCAAAATCACCTAATTCCCCCTGAAATTTGGTTCTATTTGTAAGAGTAACTTCAATATTTCTACAAATGTAAAAAGAGTGTTATAATATATTTTTGCACTTGAAAGGGGTAAAGTATAATAGAATCAAACCAAAAGGGAATTTTTGTAATTTTCAAAAACCTTGGGTTTTTTGTTATTAACTCAAACCTTGGGGGTAGTTTTCTAATTATCCCTTTTTCTTATTAAACAATCTGATCGTAATACAACGAGAGTTCTGACAAAAATAAATAGGTTTCTCTATACAACAATTTCAAAGTATATTATCCTCAGCATTAACAACTGCAGAGAAAATCTACAGGCCCTTTACACAGGTCACCTCTTCCATCATCTAATGATATATGAAACCTATGTAACAATCCACTGCGTAAATTTCCTCCTCTAAATCATCAGAGAGAATGCAACGTTACATCTCTCTCACAGACAACCAAAGAAAAATATTCGCTCCGGCGATGTTATCTTCCACCTGCAGGAAAATCGATTTTCTGCGTTGAACTAATCTTTGACAACCCATCTACGGCCACGAATCAGATAACCACCGTACGTCAGATCGCTACTACTTTCATTACCACTTTCTGCACTCGTATACCCAGATTTACGGCGGTGCTTTTTTCTTCTTGAACTACCACTGTCACTAGCACTCCCGTTTAGAGGGGATCATCTATGCCTCGGATCACTTTGCGTGTTGGTGATGACGTGGCTATGCAACTGTCGTCCTCGTCGCCTTCCCTTTTCATGCCTCTTTATGTTTTGAGAGATCTTATGCAATTTCTGATTGAACTTAGTGATTCCCTTCTCGACTGGCTCCACTGCTTGAGTGACGGTAAATTTCACATCATTCACAATCTGCATAACAAAGTGTAGATTCAGGTTAATGTCATAGGATGGTTAGAAGATGAAGGTTGTTTTATTATATCCTTGGTTACAGTGGAACTACTGTTTTAGCATTTAACTGATCCACATTGTTGAAAATGACTTATCTGTGAATGATATAAAATTATCCCAACGGAATTACAAAATTTTCTCAATGTTCCAACAATCGTACGTGAATTGTACTCGGAGTGGAAAAGGAAGGAACTTACATATTCACCGCCACCAAGAAAAACATCCCTAACACTTTCTCGGATGGCCGTTCCAGTCCTAGCTTTCATTTCAGGTTGCGGAAGGCGGAACTTTGTGGGCCGTTCACTGTCCCTAACCTCGTCAGGATCTAGCGGACAATCAACAGATGCATAATCTCCAAGAACTGCAACGCTTCCAGAAAAATGATCTCCCATTAACTCATAAGGCTTTGCAGGGAAAACATAAAGGTGAACCACGGAAGCAATGCCCATCTGTCCTGGATGAATACACAGATCTTTTAATCTTAAAACACTTTACATGATAAGTTCAGACTGAATAAATTAAAATATAAGACCTTCTCAAGAAAAAAAATATATAAGACAGTGAACTGCTGGAAACATTGGTTTATCATTCAAATAATAATTCATTATTTGCATGGGAAAACCTTGTTAAGATCCTTCATCACTTTCCAACTTTTTCAAGGGAAAGACCAACTAGTTCGGCTTCCTTCTTGACAAGGTCCTTTATATTTCAATACTAAGAATTGCTGGAACATTGTTATTCCCTTTGCCTCTTTACTTCTCTCAACTAGATTTGCTTATTTTCAGTGCTCCCTTGCCTGCACATTTCTTCCCTTTCACCAATCTTACTTGACACTACTCTCAAAACCTAACACACATACTCTCAAAACTCAACTTACATATGAACCAAGCAGCCAATCAATGGTTAAATTCTTCTTTGTTTTAAATACCAGTATATTAATTGGTTTAGCAAGATTAGATAAAAAGATCCCTCTCCAGATATCTTTTAACTGCAAATAACATCTCAGCTATACATTTCTGATGATTGAGGACCTCACTTACTGGTGTGGCACCCAAGGCTCTATCTGTCCCCTCCTCAATCTTCTATCCTATTACACTGTCAGTCAGTTTCAAAATGAAATCCACCCTCTTCCAAGTAAAGAATCTTCACAGTAGCATAGGAGAAGTCAACCTTCCCCTTTTTCCATGTTTTGATTTCCTACTCATCATAGCAGATTTTAGAAGTTCCATCTTCTCAATCTTTCATAAACAGGAGACTCATCCTTGTGTCCCCCACATAAATTCTTATGATATTGAACAGCAGTCCCTTAATACATATTCACTAACCAAATGTTCAGCTATCATTTAATAGTTAAAAATGCTTAAACACTACATCTTTGAAATTAAACCATGTTTTCTAGAGAATACACCAGAACAGTGTAAATAATAAACTCTGCAACAGTTCCTTTTAAGTGTTTTTCAGTAATTTTAAAAGCGTAGCAATAACTGAATGGTTATAGCACGGATTAAATATTTTCTTGATTTTGAGCAATATCTTGAACTTAATGTTCTTCAGGTCTAATCAAAACCCCTCGTCCAGGCTGGTGTTTAAACATTCCATGAAGTTGATAAAGTGAAAAAACCATTTCTTTTACAAAGAAGTTTGGGCACCTAAATCTTTTGCCTCAAATCCAACCATACTTTGAGCACATCCCCATCTCATAAATCTCATTTGAAACTAAGAAAGTTTGAAACAAATATAAGAATGGTTCGAGTAGAACAGATTTCCCTAACAAAATGGGCTAATCATTTTCGCAAAGCAAGGACAACCACAGAGTAGTTGCTTTCAGGCACCACCTGTGACGTGATAAATAGTATCAGAGCCACTTAGGGGTAATATCGGCATGAGAGCTGTTTGGATTTATACTAGAGCGGTCATAGAATATGGAAGGAACGTGACAAGGACGTCTCATCAATGAGAGCCGATTGTGATATCCCACAGATTGTCAGAGAGAAATTGAAATGTTTCATATGTGAGGAAAATGGATTATAGCAACTTGAGTTATCATTTCGCAAAACAAGGACGAGTGCGAGGTAGATACTGGCAGAGCCCGTTGTGTTGGAGTCTCAGTTGCAGGCAACCCTGTACTATGGGGTTGACAGGAAGAAAATCCAAGGATCATCAGTGGTTTAATCAAAATATAGTTAGAATTGCAAGGAAGTTCCAACAAGTTATAGTCTAGTAGTTATCATACCACAGCAGTTTCACTTAGGGCACTCCATTACTTATATAGGCCCGGTGAAGCAAATCTGAGACAGTCTTAAGACGCTTCATTCAAGAAGTGTTTTCTTTAAGTGAATCCACATATCCAACTTATTTTATAAAACATTCAAAAACTTACAGTTCTGATTCAGACTGTTAATCTGCTTTCTTTCATCAAAGTCCTGAAAAGTTTTGCTTTTAAGTGAACTAACAGAGAGAGAGCAGGGGCTGGACAATTGGGTTTCACATGCTTTTTCAGTCAACAAAGAGGCCTTCTTAAGAGTAAGAAAAGCATTTTAAAGCATGTGTATTGCCGCAACCAAAAGTAGAATAGCTTGAAAAATGCAATAACTAAGGAGAGAAGAATCAAATGGACCCACAATTTACTTGTTTGATTTGTAAGGGTCATTTGCTTCATGTTTACACTTTGTACATCTGGAAGCATCAAATCTACCACCCACTGTCGTAGAGGAGTCAAAAAGTACAAACGGGTCTTTAGCTCTCTATCATTAAATTAGTTTTGTAAGATTCCATATTTCTATAAAGGGTTGCTTTGTGGTCAAAAGGTACTTCAATCTATCCTCTACATATCCTACCAATTTGGTCAGCAAATAGAAAAAGTACCATCAAGAAATTCGATTTTGAAAATGTACTAACTGAAGCACACCATTTGTAAAGCAGAACTAGGGCATTTGAGAGAGAGAGAGAGAGAAGAAAAGGAAATGAAATACGGAGAAGCATGTCAGTTGGAATCGAGAGTTCCGTTTCACAACATTTATTCATAAGCAAATCAGCTGATATTCCAAGAAAAGTGCATTCATTCAAAATTAAATCACTTCTGAGTTTATTTGATTCTCAACACTGCCCAACCTCCATCATACCCTAAGTAAATATGAGGATATTAGCCACAAGATGAACATGGATTAAGGTAGGATTCTTATCAAAGAAAAGGCTTCATTAAGGACCTTTATTATGTGAGCAAATCAATCCCTTCACTTTCAAGGCACTGTACCTTATTGAGAGAAGATGATAGTGACCCCTGAAAGATAAAGTATATTTATTTTTATTTATATGTTGAATCGGCATTATTGGACCCCCAATCTTAAAACCAACCAATAGCTAATTCTTTCACCAAGATTCATCCACCTAAGCAAAGTAAAAGTACATCTAGTCCGAGCAAGCAATACGAATTTCAGACCTAGAAGTAGAAGTGTAAAACCAGGTCTAAAAATAAGTGGGAAGATTTGACAAAGTGGCAAAGTAGGCTAGTATGATTGGGTCCACTGGTCACACCTCACCACTTGAAATAGAGAAATTAGGAGAAAAACATATGTATGCTCATGAGAATGTGGGAAAATACTGCTGGAAAGGCAGGAAGCTCTCTTCCAACTTTGGAGTCTCCACTCTGTTCCAACCTGTATTGACTCCCCAATTGAATTTTTGAGGACTTAATCATATTGTGGTAGTTATGTAGATCTCTTTGACAGCAAAACAGAATACAGTACAAACCATGAATTGGAAAAAAAATTGTAGACCACCCTTTTCTAAACAGACTCCAAACATAATGTTCAAAGAAAAGGATCAATCAATCCACATACATATGTAAAACCAACTCAAGCCACACGCAATGAACTCTGGAAAATTTAATTTGGATATTCTCCCGGTTAATTCAGAGGTAAATTAAAATGCAGTAATGCTCGTCTTTCCTTCCAATAGGTTCAATAACAAGGCATGCCAAGTTCCAATAAGTTCATTTCATGTTTCCATGTAGCCTCTTTCCTAATCCTTCCAGGGTCTACCAGACACCAAATAATGCCAAAAGTGGATAGGACCAGTCACCACAAAAAATTAGCTTTGACAGAACACCCTTCAATACAGTCTGAGTTACTCTTTGGAAGCTATTTTCTTTATCTTTGACTGCATTATAGTGGAATTACTATTCAAAGGTTCAGAAATATAATTAGATTATGGCCCATAATTTGGTCTTTCCAGCAACCCTACCTCAAATAAGCTATTCTTTATTGGTTCAGTGAGTAATGGAAGAATCCAATAACAAATCAGTACTTACGGTAAGAAAAACCTAGAAAAAGGCTCAGCTTGGTTATGTCCAAAGTGTTTCCCTACCCCGCGCCATATTTACAAGTGTCCATGAAGCCAGCAACACAACACCTTCCCTCCAGTTTCACTCCCAAAAGTCATGGAAAAGCACATACCATTCATGTATGGAGAAGCTTAAGATCAATCATGCACTCATACTGCTTCTTACAGTACCCAAAACCATAAATTGCAGCAATGAAGATCATAGAAGTGCAGAGGCAGGAAATTAAAAAAAGAAAATGGCAAATTAAACCAATTACCTCAATACAAATAATGAAGTCCTGAACGCTTGACTTAAACTGCAGTGACTGAGCTATTGGACTTTTAAATAAACCAATAGCATATAGAAGAGCTATTGCAACACCTTGCCACCAAGTTAAGAACACAATTGACTTGAACGTCAAAAACTTGTACAGTGGTTTAATGTGTGCTAATTCATCTTTTGTGATGGCATAAAAATGAACTAAGCAATACAAAGCCCATGACTGACTGAAATTTAAAATCACAGCCATGTACGGGTACCTACAAAAGAAAGAAGACAAACATTGTTAAAGCTATCAAGCTTCTCTTTTATTCATTTACAATAGGCAAATGGTAGCAACAACTTCAATTTGAGTAAATACAGGAATGACTAAATTGGCATATCAATTAATATTTATTGAAGCAAAACAAATACAAAAAGGAAACACTAAACAATAAGAAAGAAGATAGGTGATCTTTGTTTATCTATCTATGAACTTATTGCATGCATGTGAGTGTAGGTATGATTTCAAGGGGTATTTTTAGCAATCGAAAAGGACACAAATGGGAGAAGAAATTTCCAAAGAAATAAAAAGAAAGAGAGAGCTATGGTATCGAGATATATACCACAAAAGGACATCATCACATTGGCAAACCAAAGTGAAAAGTCACTTAAGTAAGTGTACCGACCGGGGGCTATCCCTTGGGCTTTCACGTGGGCTATCCTCAGGCTTTCTGTGGGTTTCATGCCTTTCCCACACTCAACCCGAGGACTTCAAGGATAAATACTTGAGATCTTAGAATGTGAGTACCACCATTGAGCTCAATCGGTGGTACTCACACTCTACGATCCCGTACTTATCCGGAGGTCCTGGTTCGAGTGTGGAAAAGTCATGAAACATACTACCAAGGTGGGAAGTCCATGAGGGCCACGCAGATGGAAAGCCCAAGGCATGGCCCCCGGTCGTTCCGAAAAAAAAGTGGGTATCATGTCTTCCCCAACACTCGAACCCAAGACTTCCACAATAAGTACCTGAAATCTTAGAGTGTGAGTACCACCAGTTGATATCTCTATTACGGCGGTGATGGTGGCTCTTCACTATGTTAACTTGGAAAAATATACATTTTTCTTAACAAGTCTATAGTACCATAGACGGCAATTTTGTTGTAATGCTCCGACTAACAAAATATAAAGGTGTTCTAGTTTTAAATAAAAATGTTAACATAAAAACATGACTTCAACATCAAAACCAGCTATTACGATTAATCATTAGTAAATAACTAGGTAAATCCTTCCAAATTATAAACATTATCAAAGAGTGTCCATCCAATAATTAAAAATATTCAAATTCAAAACTTATTTTAGTCTTCATCTATTCTCGGAACAGAATGGTAGTGAATGCCCCGTACTTGGGCTTGTTGGCATGTTCATCTTACTCCAACAACATCACGCGCAACTTTTCAGATTCAGCTTTGACCTTCTATTTTGGTGGTAGCGAGTCAACCACCTCGCACCCGTATTGATCGGGAGCACCAACGAGGTAATTTACCTTAAGCCATTCATGATGCATCTTTGTCACGTATGTCCCTATATTATCACCATCTTCGAAGTATAGTTAAGGTAATTATCTAGCCTGACCGATATATTATTACTACTCCAATCGTCAACCTTCTTCCTAGCAGTGAATCTTGTTGGTGCCATCTATATTTGTACTCATATTAGTTAAACATCATTTTTTGTATAAGATACATAGATTATATTATCAAGCAAATGACAAATACAATTTACATATGGAAATATGTTATACATCTTGCATACAAAGATAACAAGGTGCACATGAAGTAAAGTAACGTGACATAATAGGTTCATTACATATCTTGAGGAAGCCAACGAGATATAGTGGTGATGGATTGAATTTATGTTTTTCCTATTTTCTTAAAGTCAATCTATCATCAAGTTATATCTCGTCGGCCTCCTCAAGGTATGTAATGAATTTATTATGTAACATTATTTCATGTGGGCCATGTTATTTTTGTATGCAAGATGTATCATGTTTCCATATAAAAATTGTAGTTGTCCTTAGTTATATAATAATCTCCGTAACTTGTAAGAAAAATGATGTTTAACTAATATGAGTACAAATACGATGGCACCAACATGATTCAATGCTAAGAAAAAGGTTGGCGATTGGAGTAATAATAATATCTCGGTCAGGCTAGATAATTACCTTAACTATACATTTGAAGATGGTGATAATATAGGGACATACATGACAAAGGTGCATCGGGAATGGCTTAAGGTATATTACCTCGTTGTTGCTCCCAATCAGTATGGTGCTACACGCAGGGTGGTTAACTCGTTGCCACCAAAATGGAAGTTCAAGGCTAAAAGTTGAGTCGTGAGCGGGATGTTGCTAGAGTATGATGAACATGCCAACAAGCCCAAGACTGAGTTGGGGCATTCGCTACCATGTTGTTCAGAAAATGGATGAAGACTAAAATAAATTTTGAACTTGAATATTTTTAATTATTGGATCGTTGGAATCTTTGGATAATGTTTTTAAATTTATTAATTTGGAAAGAATAACCTTGTTATTTACTAATGATTGTTATTATTATTAGGTGGTTCTAAAGTTGAAGTCACGTTTTTTTATTTAAACTAGAACACTTTTATTGTTCTATTAATTGGGGCGTTACAGTGGGTATATCCGACAAGAGCATATGCTTTTCACTCTAGTTTTCTGTCATTTAAGTATTTTTTGCCCAGTAAAACATCCAAACAGAGTTATAATTGTCTACACTACCCCAACATTTATAGGATATAACTTACAAAATTTCCTTTTGATGTCTCCTTCAACTGATATTGAAACAAGTTCTAAACTATATTAAAAGATAATGTAACTTACCCACAATTCCATTTGAAGTCTCCTTCACAATATACATCAAAAGCTTCAAGGATTACAGCAGAAATAGCAGTAAATGCTTTTATAATCATCTGCCATCAAAATATATAGAATTTGTCATGCATGGCATAATAAAAGGATAATTACTCACAGATTGCCTATCAAGATGAAAACTTACATACTGAACGATTCCAAACTTGATGACCTGATAAACCCACCCACCAAGTTTCCAAGGCTTTAAAACGTAATTCATTGGAAAGGGATGCTTTACAATTCCCCTTTCAGAGCCATGATCGAGTAGGGAAGCTTTAACACTTGCACGTCCTTCCCTCTCCATAAATTCAATTGTCCTCTCTTCTCCACCTATTTTAGCATGAGAAAATAAGATGAGCTGGTTTCTGAAAACACGATATAGTTATTTTAGGACAGGACGAAATATGGAATAATGATCACGTTGACAAGCATATATGTACACAATCTCTTTGGAAAAGAGGAGCTTGAGTGGCCTGTGTGCATATATAGAAGAGGAAAGAAAGTTTGTACCAGAAACTAAGCGAACAAGGAGAATCAGAAAGGATAACATTGATAAGTTAATACACATATTAAAAGTTGGCATGCACAACAGTTTTTAACATTAAAAAGGAAGTTTGATGATCATACCTAAACAAGCAACTAAGTACCTCCCAAAGCAATACATGGCAAAGGATTCATAGCAATCACGAAGGATCCCAATATGAACGCTTATTGCTGGGTTTACCAACGATACAAACTGCACAAGAAAACCAAGTCTGAGAAGGAAATAAAAACTCGAATGGGCTTTTCATAAGCAACCTTCACAGACAAAATTTACATAAACCACTCCAACTCAAGCAGATTTCTAAGTGAAAGCAATTAAAAATACATTCAACAAAAAGTTGATTTATTTATAAGAGATAATCTTCACGGGTGTTGCTATAAGAATACTCTAATTGAGATTCTCAAGGGAGTTGCTGCAGATTTTCGTACAGCTTTACATTGCTTTAATCTGTAATTTTCTTCAATGATTTTTAAAAGCCTTCAAATTAGCTTTAGTGATGCAAAACAATAAAGGAACCTCTGATCCCATATTAAACAATGGAGAACTATGCCATCTAATGGAAGACCACCATGCAAAATTTCCAGAATTGGAAATCACCAATTTACTCTATACACGAACACCTTGGTTCGCCCAAGCCAGTGCTCTAACATGTGAATTATATGCAGTATTATGTAGTTTATGCGAGAGTAATTTCAAAGCTCTTTAAAAGCCATATAATCATACAATGTCAAATTCCTCAACTTTATGAAAGGCATTGCATATTTGAAGGTAAAAAAATCCTAAATATCTTATTCTTCATCATACAAGTTCTTTGAGCTCTTTCCCTCCATCAACAAACACTTAGAAACAAGAACTTAACAAAAATTGCAAAGAATTCCAAAATTGAATACACACTCCTATAACACAAATACTAACGCAAAACAACTAAATCCACAATACTTCTTATGATCAATCATAAGTCTCTCCCCATTTTAAACAAAAAGAAATTGATAAAGTAACATCCCAAGAAAGAGAAAAAAAAAAAAAAAAGGGAACTTACTGATTCAACAGAATAACAGGGTACCATCACTATCACTCCAATCAAAAACTTTTGCTCCTGCCACCATTAGAAAACACAACATGACCCAAAAACCCACAAAAATTACATAAAAATAGGTATTATGATAGGCCCCAAAATGACCTCGGGTTCTTGTACATGGATAGATGCTCGAAGAGGAGGTAAACCGAAAGGGTGAGAGTGAGGACGACGGAGCATCCGGCGATCAGGACAGCCCATATTGGTGTTGAATACTCGCTGCTCACCCAATTCAAATAATAATAATAACCTGAAATTATGATTTTCTGCAGCATCAATTCTTTTCAGCTAAATCCAATTTGAGGGTTCGTAATTTATTTCTTTTCTTCCTTTTTTCTTGTCGATCGAAGCTCATATGATTCGATTTTGTATCGTTGTTCTTTTGTCAGAGAAGGGGTTGAATTAGAGAGGGTACGACTGGATGATTGGTGAGAGCAATAGAGGGACAAAATTATGGGCATATGCCATTTTTGAAATTTAAAATTCTTAATTTTTTAATATCTTTTAAAACTCCTTTTATTTTTTCTCTTTTTTTTTCCTTTCATTTTTTATCCTAATTATTGGGAGTAGGAATGGCAATTTGGCGGCGCCCATGACCCGAGACGGTTCGGGTCTGTAAATTATTTTTGCCCCGCGGATACCCGTCCCACACCGCATATCAAATATATTGTTTTTAATAGATATTTTTGTATATATAATATATATTATAATATATTTTTTATCTTTTAATATTATATATAGCATTTATAAATTGATAAGATAACTTTTGTAAGAATATTTTATAAATATATGTAAATATATATATATATATATATTCTTTTTTATATTTAATTTTATTTATTTTGTTCAGGACGGGTCGACCCGACCAGACACGTTCTAGGGGCGGGGTAGGGTTGGGTCTTTAGATACCCCACTCGCCCAATTGACATCCCTAGTTGGGACTTGGGAGAGAGGATCAGGGGAAGGCCACAGGTGAAGGGGTAAAATACTTAGGGCACGATTGGATATGCTTTCATTTTGAAAATTTTCATTTTGCTATAGAATATTGGTAAAAAATATTTAGAAGAAAAAAGATGAATTTTGAGAATATGATTGGATGTGAGATGAAAAGTAATGATAAAAATTAATTTGGTATAAAAATAGTAAAATAATGATTGGTAGTTAGAAATGTGTGAGTGAGTGAATAGTGAAATTCATGGGAGAATGTGTAATAATGATTAGTTTTTGTGAAAAAATGTGTAGATGTGATTGATAAGATAAAAAATGAGAAAAATAAAAGTGAGATAATAGTATATTTTAAAATTTTCATAAACAATCGCATATTTGGTCAAAAATAATTATCTAGCGGGAAAATGGAATCTCTTCTATATCCAATCGCAAAGATTAACCTGTGCGTTTGCTCATCTAGATTGGCATGGAAATGGTGATAGTCTTGCGAAGTCCCAACCTTTATTATGGCCCTATAAAACCCAAGGCCCATAAATGAATTTCATGGCTAATGGATTTTTGTCTCACCTCGAGGTTGGATAAACTATTACGAGATATCCAACTATGATAAAGATCATTTGTGCTCATTAAATTATGTGCAATATGACGATATCTGCCCTGGTAGTCTCAAGTCTCAACAATCTCGATAATGGCATGAATATGAGTATGGATGTCAACGCAACGGGGGGGAGCAATCCCCATCCCCGTCCCCCCTGGTCGCGGAGAATTCTCGTTCGCGTCCTCACAGAGACAAACGGGAAGAAACTTCCCCGTCCCCATTTTTATTATTTTTTTGGGGCAAAAAAGCGGTTGTTTTAAAAAAAAATAATTTTTTAATATTTAAAAAATATATGAATTATATAAAAAAGACTAATAAAGCACTCATTATACATAATAAATAAAATAAATTAAAGATATTTTGATTTTTATATTTAATGTGGATATATTTAAAATATATTATATATATTTAAAATATTATATTGTATATTTAATATCCGGTTCCCCGCGGGGCGGGGAATATGATCCCTGTCCCTGTTTCCATGGGGGGATTTTTTTGGGGATTTCCCGCCTCAATCGGGGCGGTTTCCCACGGGGAATAGGGAATTTCCGCCCCACTGCCATCTCTAAATATAAGTTTATCTTCTCATTAAATCCAAAACATTAGCTTAGAATATTCTACCTAAAAGTATGTACGGAGATACAATTTTGAAGTTCTTTGCTGAATTTTCATTTCATACATGACATCTTTTCATTTTGCATAAATTTTCATGTTGTATACAAAGCCCTTCATCATTTTACATTGAACTGATATATTTATTTAACATTTTGTTCTTCAATTTGCGAATCTTGTGTAGCGGAAAGTGGAGCGGTATATGTATGTAAAATAGGTTTCTTGTTACATTATTACACTTGAACTCTTCTATTTCGTTTTTTAATTCTCGATAACTACCTTATTTGTTTTGTTTTTTTGTTATGTTTCGGTTTATAAAGAAACCAATGCAGTCTTCATTGCCGCCTAGCCACAACAAAGTGAGGAGGATCTTAGTGGGAAGGAAAAGTATTGTATGGTAATTTATTCCTTTTCTTTTCTTAGGTTGTGATGTAATGAATTTTTTTCAAACAATTCCAACAATATTATGTTTTATTTTGTGAACTCGAATTGTTATCCATTCAATCAATATTCTAAATTGTTATTTTTCGGTTTAACTACAACATGTTTTTACTTGTAATTTAAGTGTTATGAAATACTTTAAATTTTGCCATTGATTGTAAAATGTTTTGTAGTCTAAATGGGGTGTGGTTGGTACATTATGTTGGTATAGGCAAATGACAAGTTGTGCTACAACTACTGGATTTAATGTGACTATCATTGTTCTGCTTTTTTTAAGTTTAAAATAATTGAAATGATAGTGATTTACAATTAATTCATGCTTTGTTTGCTTCAGCTAAATTCATTTGTAATTTGTAAATCTTTTTATTGTCTTGGTTCGTTGGTGATTTTTCTTTACTGCGCTGAAATCTGAATTTTTTGGGGACATTTTCAAAGCTACATAATTTACGTACATCTAACGTCACTAATAAATAGCTATCACATAATGACCATTCAAAATTCTAATGTTAGAATACCAAGTTATTTTATTTCAAATTCTAATTACAAAAATAACAGATTTTATTTTTACAGTATTGGTCACTACTCGTATATGGACGAAGAAGATATTCATGTCATTATAATTTTTAAGAAAGTCATGTCATTGATCAAAGTGGTGGTGTTGTTTGTAAATTTTTATTAGTGGCATTTTATGTTAAGATGTTGTCATCGTTGAGCAATAATGATGCATACATCATACTCCATACAGAATGTTTGATCGCTTACCAAATCAAGTTAACCACATGCGTGATATAATTACAACTAGTGATTCAACTTGTATCGAACAACTACGCATGGATAGAAATGTCTTTGGTAGGTTGTATTTCTTTTTAGAAAATATTGGGGGGCTAGAGCGTACAAGAAATGTCCAAATAAATGAACACGTGGCATCATTTTTATTGTTTTGGCAATGTAAGAAGATTCATGTCATGAAGTTCGAGTTCAAACGATAAGATACATCATTAGCAAACACTTCAATTTTGTGCTCCAGTCTTTGCTTTAACTTCATGTCACCTTTTTTTGCAACCCAACACCAGTAGATGATAATTGCACAAATGACAATGAAAGTGTTTCAAGATAACTTAAAACACTACTTGTAAATTAATAAATGAGGATATTAGTACATAAATTCATTACTTATTTTCATATGTTGTATGTAAATACCATATATTTTCATGTATTCGTTGTTTATGGTTGTTTAGGCACTTTAGACAAAACTTACATTGACGTACGAGTTTCTTGAATGAGAAGGCGAGTTATAGAAATCGGAAGGAGATATTGATGTTATTGTTATTGGTGTTTGTGACCAAAACATGCAAGTTTCATTCATATTTGTCTGGATTGGAGGGTTCTACTGCTGCTTGTCGTATTTTACTGTTTTGCTTGATGCAGTTAGTAGGTGAAACGGTTAAAAGCTCCAATATTATATGCACATATCCAAAACTTAAAAAAAAATATAGTAACTAACATTAAATATCACAAATTTATCTCCAATTATACATTTTCATACTATATTGATATTTGCCCAAACAATCGTGATCACGTTTCAGGAAAATATTATTTATATGACTGTGGGTACACAATCGGACTTGGTTTCCTCACATCGTACCGAGGTGTTAGATACCATCTTGGTGAATGGGGGTTATTTTGTGTGTTTTTGTTACTATTTTGTGTGGTTATTCTGGTATCATTTCTATATTTTTCATAGTATATTTCATGTTTTTGCTTGTGTGTTTGCTTGTTTAATTGTTGAATCTATTTTTGTGTGTGTTATGCTTGTTTTTGCTGGAAAAGTGTAGGTAGAATGAAGAAGAAACGAAGAGGGGCTAAGAGAAGTGAACAAGGAAGAAACGAACGGATGACGGCCGTTCAATGACCCTTCGTGTGGGAGAAAATAAAGGAACGACTTCCCCCCAAATAACGGACTGTCGTTCATAGTGTTGAAGCATGGAACGGATGTTCGTTGGCCATTTCCAAAAAGTGCTCTCTGAAAAAGAGCCGGAACGTGTTTCATCGATTTTTAGCAGATTTCTTTTAGGATTTGGACTCTTGCAAGTTGTTGTTCACCAAAAAATATTTGGATCTCTATCTTTGCAGCGTACGATGTAGTTTATAGGATAATGGCAAGCAATGTCATATTCCTCAGGGATTGACTACGAAACATTTAGGCTATAATAACATCGCATTCCAATTTTATTGAAACAACCGAATATCATAAGTTTTATAAAAATCAAAAATTAAAAATAAAAAGAAATAAATTTTTGAACTTCACAAGTATTTTCAACAAATACGAAAGCAACCCTAGGCACATAATCTCAACATGCTTCTTCAATATTAAATCCAATCAATGTTTCAAAATCAATTCATGTGTTTTTATGGGTTCAATTCCTAAACTAGTTTATTCTCCCTCCCGGGTGGCGCATAAACAGTAGATTAATAATAATTGAGGTCTCCCGATGCATCACAACTATTATCTTTGAATTGAAATACTCCCCATAAATAGATGTAGTCCCGATGCATTATACTGTTTATGTTTGAATTCAATTTTCGTCTCGTTAGAATTCACCTCCCGAATTATGGACTAACAAGTATGACATGAAAATTATTGGCCACATAATCAATAATTAAAAATAAGCACTTGAATTCATAAAATAGAACACATGAATCAATTACGAAAATAATTAAACAAGATTTAACATGAATCCACTGTTTTGATTATGCCTAGATCTCGAACGATTAGCCAAACATTGATAACAAATTCATAGACAAACTTGAAATCAACATTGTGACATCGTTTAAGCACATACAAGAGATCTAAACTAATAAAGAAAAACCCTTCTTGTCAGAATGGATCATCCTTCCAAGCCTTCGAAACTCTTGTCCTTTTGTAGATGCGAAAGGCCTTGTGTTGTTCTTCATAACCTAGCCTCCTCTCTCAGAAGACCTTTGATCTATGTAATCCTATGTATTGTAGTGTATTTTTAGATGTAATGACTTGTATTTCTGTGCAGAGCCTTAGTCCCTTTTATATAGGTACTTTAAGAGATCACTAGTAGAGTTCTAATGGGATTATGACTCAAAATTAGTCTGCAGACAGATAGCACGGGCCATGTGGTTTCACACAGCCACCCCACACGGTCGTGTGGGTCTACACGCTACCGACCGCATTTACGACTTGGTTTTGTCTCTGAAAATCGCTGAAGCACTTTATATGATCGTGTGGTTGTTCACACAGTCGTGTGACTTGTAAAACATGCTAATTTGCTCTTGGGATCATGAAAGTTGTATCTCTTTCTTTTAGCTTTCCATAGCCACTTGAATCATCTCAATATCAATTTTGTAGAGAAAGTTATGGACAGGTTACTAAACCCTGCCAGTGCTAAGAATTGTTGGCGCGATTGAACGTTTTCGAAAGAAATTCCCGTTTGTTCGACCGTCCATGCTTCTTTCCTTCACGTCTTTGCTCGTACCTTGTATTTTGACATATCCTTTGAAACATGCTATCACCTTTTGTCCAATTTAGCTCCATTTTCTGCAAAATTCACAAGAGTACGCAGTATCATGCCCAACAAAAGAAACTAAGTAAAACATACAAAATATAAATGCAAATGCATCAATTATATATCAAAATAAGCCCTTAAATGCACGTATATTTTACACGTATCAAAATCTCCCAAACTTAAACCATTGCTCGTCCTCGAGCAAATTAAGAAAAATAAAATCAAGGGGTACAAAGAATACACCGAACACTATAAACATTCAATCTCATTTGACTACATATTCAAGTAAACCATGCAACTCATTATCAAGAAGTCATCAATCACAAGTTCGGCATAATTTATACTCTCTCGGGTACTTGACATCGCGACTCACAAGTAAGTAGTGTTTGATAAATGGTTTTATCATGATTTTGATGATTTTGTTTTTAGACCAAAACAATGTTTGTAAATGTTGTCCAAATACTACTAAATGATTTAAATTGTTTCTACTATTTTTCCGGAGTATTTCTTCAAGTTTATTTTCGACAAAATTGGACAACACTTTTAATGATTTTGTGTTAATGTGTTTTTACATCAAAACAATGTCCCTGAATGTTGTCCAAATACTTCCGATCGATTTAAAATATTTTTACTATTTTTTAAAATATTTTTTGAAGTTTATTTTCGATAAAAAATTGGACAACACTTATGTTTCAGACTCGACCGGTCGCCCTATAGGGCAACCTGTACACGAGTTGAGCTTTGAAACAAAAAACGGACGGAAGGAATTTGGGGAGGGCGACCGATTGGCCCTAAGGGGCGGCCGAGTCGACCCCATGGGCGACACCGGTGCCTAGAATGTATTTTCAAATACGAGACATTCTACATTTCTTAATTTTGTGCACCCCAACCCGGTCGGACATAGGGCGGCCGGTCGGACCCCCCATCGACCGTCCCCTGTGTAAAATTCGCAGAGAACTCATTTCAAACTTATCTTTGCGCGACCAGGTCGCACCCTTCTTGTATCAACAAACTATCCGTTGCATTTTCGAGATAGTTTTTCCCTAATTTGTGGGATTGATTTCTATGACTATAATCTTGATTTTAAATGGTTTCTTTTGCGTAAAATCACTCCCCGGAGGAGCCTATGTCGGAAATTAAGCCAAGACCTCTCCTATAAATAGAGGCTTCATTCAAGCAACAAGATACAACACAACATACAAGCAAAGAGCATACAAGCAAACACTTTCATATCTTGTTGTATTAGCCTAAGTACTTTCACTTTCACATCTTGAGGTCTAGGCTTATTTCTTGATTACACTTGCACTCAAATGTGTATAATTCATTATCGAGTTGTAATCTTGAATTTTTGGGATATCCTTGTGAGTGTTCTTGTGGTAAGAACACACATGGATGATCTAGGTGATAGGTGCAAAAAGATTGTGGTGATCTTCTTATTCAAGAGTGTGGTGCTCTTTAGGTGATTGAAGAATTTGGTGTTCTTCAAGGTTGAAGATTGTGGTAATCTTCACAAGGTGTCGTTGGAGATTGTGGTGATCTTCAAGTGAGATTGTGGTAATCTCAAAGGTGGTGGTAAAGAAGAGTGTGGTGCTCTTCAAGGTGTTGTTGTAAGTTGAATTTGTATTAATTGTGGTAATTAATAAAATACTTTTTCTTTTTCGAAACCCATCCCGGATATACTGGGGTGGTAGAGCACGTAGTCCCTAGGTGGGGTGAAGCTCTATAAATCGACGTGTGTTGTTTACTTTCCGCACATTTATTCTTGTCTTGGCGTATTTGATTCGAAAAAGAGGGCTAATCGAAAAGATGGAGATAATCTATTCACCCCCTTTAGATTATCGTAGTCGTTTCGACTTACAAGTGGTATCGAGCCAAACTCTTTGGCAAGCTCGTTGCACATCGCGAGTAAAGAGGAACGATCACGCTACGAATGAAGTCTACCTTCCTAGGCGCCTCCACCACCAAGCCGCCACTATTTGATTCCAAAAATTATATATTTTGGAAAGAAAGAATGGAGTGTTATCTACAAGGTTGTGGGTTCGATATTTGGAACACGGTCGTCAATGAAGAATCCATTCCGATGATAGACACACCACGCACCTCCAAAGGCTTCAAAGAGCTCAATGATGAAGAGAAAAAACCATCTTCTTAAATGGTAAAGCTCTTAATATTTTGTATTGTTCACTTACCATTTTGGAATATGATCATATTGTAGGAATTAAATCGGCACATGAAGTATGGAGAAAATTAGAAGAAGTATATTCAAATGAAAGGAGTCACACAAAGGCATCTACTTCTCCAATGGGTACAACTTCAAACCCAACAACATGGGATGAGCTTCCTACAACTTCCGACGACGATGAAAACGAACGTTGTCTTATGGGCTTCGAAGAAAACGAGGTAAGTTCTAAACCTACCACCTCTTATGATAATGTATTACATAATGATTATAGTGATTTGCTCAATGATTATGATGAACTTCAAAATGAATTCCAAAGCTTGCTTGTTAAATACAAAAATTTGAAAAAGGAATTCAATGTTTTGAAAAATGAGAAGGATAGTTTATTTACTTCCTATGAATCACTTTCATGTGCTCACACCACCACACTTGATAAGGTGAGAAACCTTGAAAAAGAAAATAGTACTCTTGTTGAGGATATTAATTGCATGAAAAATGATTTATCAAAATCCAACTTGAGTACCAATAAAATGTCCAATATTGTTGATATTCATAATTGTGATAAAGGACTTGATCATAAGTCAAATGTTGTTAATCATATGAAAAATAGTCAAGTCTCTAAGCATGTTGGTCATTACACTTCTATAATTATTACATGCTTCTATGGTAAAAAGGGTCATAAGGTAAATACTTGTCGGGCTAGAAATAGCTCTAATTATTATTGGAGACCTAAAAGTCTCAAAGCTAATCCTAAAGGACCCAAACATTTGAGGGTACCACAAAGCAATCATATTAGGTACCGTGGAATCAAGAAAAATTTATACTTGCCAAGAAGACATCAAATGCCCATTCCATTTGATCAAAGGAGAAGACATTACCAAAATGAATTTCCAAGAAGAAACACTATCAACAATGGGAAGGACACAATCCTGGAAATGGAGCAATAGGAAGAGCTATCATCAATAAGATGATTTTCAAAAGGGAAGATATCATCAACAATGGGAACAGCACAACCCATGGAAATGGTGTAATTGGTAAACCGTATCTTCCTATTTAAATATGCATTTATTTTAATTATGCATGTTTTTATTTGTGCATTAAGTGTCAAAATGAGTTTTCAATTTTTTAAAATTAAAGTCTTCAATATATATATTTGTGGTTTTAAAATTCTTTGAAAAAGAGGACCTTGCATGATGTTTCTAAAACTCTTGTGTATTTATATGTTCATCATCTCTTATGGACTCATTATGCATATTATACTTGTGATATCTTTTATTGCTTTAGCCTACACTTCTATTGCTATGTTTTTGGGCAATATGTGTTTTAAGAATTGTGTAGGACTTATATATCCTTTTCAATGGTTATCTACTCATTATTTGACAAGAGTGACATAAACTATCGAGGTACGCTCACCATTGTTATTCATCTCTTAGACTCGATATATTTTGCCATATGCCTATGTGCTTATTTTTCAAGATATTTCAGAGTATCTCATACAAGTGCCATTAAAAGGATTTTTCGATTTTGAAAGGCACTATTCGATAAAACGTATCTTATCCGAGACTTGTAAAGGATTATATTTTTGTTTTGATAAACCATTTGATTTTCATCCTTTTCTCAAAATTATGCATTTGATTGCACATGTTCATTATTGTCAAAACTCATGTTCAAATGCATCTTTTAAATGAGGTCTCCACTATATGCTCTCGGATTTTCAAATTTTGAAAAAGTCCTTATATAGCTTTCTATAAGCCTATTTGAACTTACATGTCTTATTGAACACTTGATGATTCGTTTGATAGCATGGTATGTGTTACTTGTCATTGGGTCTCTATTGTTTGATATTACTATGCTCTTGTGCAAGATATCTTATTAAGATTTTGCGGGAATTTTGGGTATTTGAAACAAGCTTGATAACCAAGGTAAGGTTAATAGCTCAAAAGGTAATGTCAAGAAGAAGGTAATTGATTTTGATGAAACATTTGCATCTATAGCACATTTAGAAGCAATTCACATTTTACTTGTCTATTCTTGTTTTAAGAAAATTTCAAGCTTTACCAAATGGATGTTAAATCCACTTTTCTAAATGGTTTTATTCTAAAAGAATTCTATGAAAAAACAACCGGGTTTGAAAATTTTTCTAGGCCAAGTGATTTTTATAAAAGGTCTTGTTTGATTTAAAACATGCACCCCGTGTATGGTATGATAGACTTAGATATTTTCTTTTGCAAAATGATTGTACAAGAGGTAAAGTTGAAACTACTCTCTTTGTTTTTGAAAAAAAAAAAGGGCAAGATTGCTTATTAGTGCAAATTTAAGTTGATTTGGTGCTACTAATGAATTTTTTGTACAAGATGTTTTCTAAGTTGATGCAAGGTGTATTTAAGATGATAATGACGGGTGAGTTCAATTTCTTCCCTGAACTTCAAGATAAACAATGTCATGAAGGTGGTTATATTTCACAATCAAAGTATACAATAGAACCTTTGAAAAAGTTAGGCATTGAAGAAGGAAGAACCATCTCAACCTCTATGGCAACCAATGTAAAGATTGACTAAGGTTGAGGAAGGCATATTGGTTAACAAACATATTCGAGGTATGTTCATTAACTTTTCTTATTCCCATAGACTAGACATTTCTTATGCCTTATGTCTATATGCTCGACTTCAAAAACAATCCCAACGAATCTCATTAAAGTGTCGTTAAAAGAAATTTTCAAATATTTGAAAGGCACTTCTTCTTATGGCTTGTATATCCAAAATTTTAAAACGTTCATATTTTTCTGGATAACAAGTCCGGTGATTACAATTTCTCAAAATATGGTTAAATCATAATCGAACTAAACATATTGAGATTCGATATCTTTTTCTATGGGATTGCGTTTCTAAAACGAAAATTTGAGATGTGTTTAATTACGTCTCAAAGATAACTCGCGGACATTTGTTCATTTACTGCCGAATCTTTTACTTCATTTCGAGCTTGATTATGACATGATGTATATTGAATGAGGTCTACGTTTATATTTTGCACGTTTTTAAAACTTAAGGGCGAAAAATCGGATTTTTGGATCAAATTTCGGACTTTTGCAAAACAGACTGATCCAGTGACCAGTTGGGGTGAGGCCGACCGGTCACCCTATACCTCGACCGGTCTCCCACACTCCCGACCGGTCGCCCTGTGCCTTATTTTGGTTAATATTCATTTTGTTTCCCAGACTTAGCCATTTTGGCATTGTTCTTCTATATTTCGTCCCATTTGCAAATTTCACACACAATTCACTTCAAATGAGTTTTGTTGCATAAATTACATATTTTGGGGATTATATTGCTCGTTTATCATCATTGTTACTTATCCTCACCGATTAAATGGTAAGAATTCTACTCCTTTATCTCAATTGGGTGGAACCTCGAGAAAATGCTTATGTATTGTTTTTGTTGGAATTCTTGCATAGTTGTATTGTGAATAATGATTGTTGTTGGATTATATTTGTAAAATTTCTTTTGGTGATGAAAAACTTGACTTGATTACATTTACAAGGGCTATATATATCTTCTTCAATTTTTGACGCCCGCCAGTGTTCGATAAAACGTTTCAATGGAAAATTCATCACCTACATGATTCTCTCAATTTCAAAAGTCTTATATATTTATAGAGATCATGTTTTGCAAATCAAATGAGTTTTCATAAGCTTCTACAAGTCATATGATTGACTTTTCCCTCTTATTTGGTTTATAAGCTACAATGTTCAAATAGCTCGATACATTGGTTTAGTTGCACACTTTGATGTGAATATATGATATTTTTATCGACCGGTCGCCCTCATGGTGACCGGTCCCCTGACCCATTTTGGGAGTTCCGTGAGTTCTGTTCTCGAAATTCATTCCCAGTGTACTCGCCTCTTTTGGTCGACTTGACCTCCCACATGAAGTGTTGTCCGATTTTTGTCGAAAATAAACCTCAAGAAATACTCCAAAAAATTCGTAAAAATATTTTAAACCGATCGGGAGTATTTAGGACAACATTAGAAATATAGTTTTGATGAAATAACACATTAATACAAAAAATATTGTCCGATATAAATTCCAATAAATATTCAAAAAATTCGTAAAAATATTTTAGACCACTCGGGAGTATTAGGACAACATTTTTAGAAACATAGTTTCAATGAAAGAAACCATTGACATAAAATCATTAAAAGTGTTGTCCATATTATCGAAACTAAACGGGAAATACTCCAAAAATATTGAAACCATTTTAAATCATTTAGGAGTATTTGGAAAACCTTTAAAACCATTGTTTTGGTATAAAAACAAAATCATCAAAATCATGATAAAACCATTTATCAAACAATCTCCCCCTTTTTGATGATTACAAACCAAAATAATTTTAACGAGATCGATTTTGAAAACAAAACAATTTTATCGGTTAAAGAGAGCTTTCCGTTGTGAGCGACAACATTCCGTGCAATAGAAACACAAGGATGGGAGTAGAGAGATTCAAACATATATTACAAATGCTCCCCTATCAATATGCACAATAAGAATAATATAAAAGCAACTACAAAATAAGCTAAAATCTTAGCTTTTCGATATTGAGCTTAAGTATTAACAAGCTGAAAAGATCCCCTGTCAAAGAAACATCATTAGAAACATAAATACGTCCATACTACAACCAATGGACCAAGAATCATACATAACCATAATACATCAAGTGGACATAATATGATCCACAACTTACGGCTTTACATAGCCACAACTTATAGCTTCTTTTCGTGAAGCTTATCTTAGCTTCTTTGAGCTAAAGAGTTTATAACATGTTTATCCCCCTTTGGAATCATCAAAAAGAATGTTAGCACGATAAATACATCATATATTCATATCAAAGTGCGCAACTAAATCGATGTCGAGCTAGTTTGAACATTGAATCCCTTAAACCAAATAGGAGGGAAAAGTCGAATCATACGACTTGTAGAAGCTTATGAAAACTTATGAGATTTGCAAAACATGATCTCTATAAAAATATAAGTCATTTGAAAACGAGAGAATCATGTAGGTGATGAATTTTTTCATTGAAACGTTTTATCGAACACTTGGCGGGCGTCAAAAATTGAAAAAGATATATATAGCCCTTGTAAATGAAATCAAGCCAAGTTTTTCATCACCAAATACGTTTTAACAAATATCATTCATCAACAATCAATAAGCTCATCACAAAAATATATGAATTGCATCAAAAAATACATATAAGCCACAAACTCGAGGTTCAACCCATTGAGCTAAAGAGAGTGAAATTCTTACCATTCGATCGGTAAAGACGAGCAATGATGATGATAGTCGAGCTAGATAATCCCCAAAATGTATAATTCATGCATCAAAACTCATTTGAAGTGAATTGTGTGTGAGAATTGCAAAGGGGCGAAAAATGAACAAAATAGACCAAAAAGACTAAGTGCGGAAACATAACCATTTTTAACCAGAAAAATCAATCAGGCGGACAGGTCGAGCTAGTGGGCGGCCGGCCCCGCCCGGCGACCATGTTTTGGTTCTGTTTGAAAAATCCGAGTTTGATCCAAAAATCCATTTTTTTTTAAGTTTTAAAAACGTCAAAATGCAAACGTAGACCTCATTCAATATACATTATGTCATGATCAAGCTCGAAATGAGGTAAAATACTCGGCGGTGGGCGATTAAAAAGTCCGCGAGTTATCCTTGAGACGGAATTAAATACATCTCAAGTTTTTGTTAAAAACTCAATCCCCTTTAAAAAAATCGAATCTCAATATATTTAGTTCGATGATGACGAACTATATTTTGAATAATTTTCACCGGACTTGTTATCCCAAAAAAATAAGAACGTTTTAAAAGCTTTGGATGAACAAGTCATAAGAAGAAGTGCCTTGGGATCCGCTTACAAAAGGCATAAATCGAGATCACCGTTGTATAACTGTTAAGGGAATGGGTTTAAAATCCACGACTTAAAGAATGTTCATAAGCGGTAACCCAACCTTGTGAATTGGAGATCCCAAGACCTTGGTTCAATGGGACAACTAAGTTATGAATGTTCAAATTTAACACTTGGAAAATGTGTTAACTCATTCTCGATACATCCAAGTGTATTTAAACCTGTTGAATGTGGTGAGGTTAAGTTTAAGACTTTTAATGATTCTATACCGAAAGGTGGAGTATTGCAGGATACTCTTCAATAGGAGATCACCTATATAAGTGAGAAGTAATGGCCGCTTCAAATGAAACACTTATGAATCTAAGATATGGTCCAGGGCGAAATGGACACAACGTGAGAACAACAAGTGTTAGAGTTGTTATTGTGTAAATCTTGTTGTCTTGGTTTACACAAACGGTGAGTAGTTCAAGACATCGCGTCACTAGCGACTAGTAAATCCGATAGTATTTTACTAAGGAAGGTTCAAAGCCACAAGCTACCTATCATGATGCGGTAATGATTCGCGAGACTTTCAAGCGAATCTGCATACACGCATGCATTAATTTCATTCATATGGGGATTGTTGGAATTGGTCTTTCATAAATGGGGTGTTGACCCGATTTTGACCAATTAATTAAGTGGTTTTCATTTGTGAAAAATGGAATTAAACTATTTGTAAAAATTCTACTAAGAGAGTAGATGAGAATAGCATTTGGGATTTCTCAAAACCGATTAGGGTGAATGAGAAATTAATGCTTTAGAAGTTAACCACTTAATACAAATAAATGGTATGGAAAATGGAAAATGTGGGGAGGAGGGATGCTCCATCCCACATAGGAAAAAAGGAGGTAAAGTTGCACACTTTATTTATCCTAAGTTGGACAAATGGGTTTGGGCCCATGGGGGCACCCAAGTTTTTAAAGGGAGAGGACCTACGTCTTGTGGGTTTGGTCAAAGCACCTGCACGCTATGTGCACCGCCATGCGCCGTCGGCCGGGCCGGTCCGGGTCGTGGGCTTGGGCTTGGGCTTCAAGACTCTTATTCTTTTTGGACCAAAAACCTTTAAAAATTAAATATTTAATTAATTTTGTAATTAATTAAATAGATTTAATTAATTTTAAGTAATTAATTAAAAGGGTTCAACTAGGAAATATTTCGGCCCAAGCGCCGCACGGGAGCACGGCCCGTCGGTCAGGTCGTCTTTACTGCCGAAAATCTCTGCCTACACGCCCATGCGTGCCTGGGTCGTCTTTGGGTCTTGCGAAGTGTTCTTGCGCTGCGCTGACGCACGGGTAAGAACACGGCCGTGCGTCCTGGGTCGTCTTGTAGTGCGTCTGTTGATCAAAGGTGTCTTTTCAAGTCAAAAGACATGTTCTTTCCATACGGGCGTCTAAGGCCTATAATAGTCGATCCCAGTGATAAAAATGCGAAAATAATCGGATAACATAATCTGAGCATTGCGTTACGCATATTGCCTTGACCTCCTTCAAAAGCTTGAAAGTCAAGAACAACTTGTTGTTATTTGTTGTTCGATTTCTTTGTCTTTAACCGGGTCAAAAGTCGTTGTATCTTAGAGGCGAACGCCGGAACGTAAGCACTAGTATACGGGCGTTTTCGTCTTGCGGAGACAGAATCGACCTGGCCTCGACTTAAACTATACACAATCCCAGCCATTTTTCTTCTTCAAACAAAGCCTTCACTCCACATAAAATTATCCTAGAAATATATTTTTACTTAAAAATATGTTTTTTTCCCAAGTGGGCTTGTTAAGTGTGTTGGGGGATTTTGCTTTAATATTGCAAAAATAGAATTGAATTGTGATTTTGTGGTGAAAATCGAAGTTGTTGTTTTTATGCTCGGTGGCGCACACGGTGTGTGCGCCAGATATACGGTTGGCGCACCTTCTTTCTGCACCAGGTTTTCAAAAAAAAAAATTTTTATTAAAATTTGTATGGCTGACGCACAGTGCGCCAGAATTTTCAATTATAAAAAAAATAAAAAGCCATGGCTGGCGCACATCCATTGTGCGCCAGCACTATTAAAACCAAAAAAAAAAAATTACAAAAGAAAAAGGCCGATCGCTACTGTAAATGAATGAAATCGTTATGCTTTTTGATGCCGCTATGTTTCGCAGGCTTCAGCTGGTACTGTAAAAGATATTGCTTCTAGTAATATTTTGCTGAAAATAAAGTTAATTGATTTGCTTATTTTAAGAAATATAATGGGGTTCCCATGAATGTCTCAATTTTATTAAAAAAAAATGATCCTTTTGCATGGAATATTTTAAGAGAAAGGTATTTTAATGTATTTGTTGTTTTTTCAGGAAAGCAACGTCTTAAATGATGTGTACGAATTAGAGTTGTGTACGGGATTTGGAGATTACCAAAATTGAATCGATATTCGGACCGAAAGATATTTAAACTGAAAATATCCGTTGACTTTTTTACATTCCCCGAACTGTACCATACCCAAAATATTTATAGTACCGTACCAAACCACTCCGAACCGGAGACCCGAACCTAGAACCGATTTTAAAGATTTTATATAATACATATACATTATTTCTATGTTGTTTTTATTTTAATATTGAATTAACAACAAACTATTTGAAATTAAGATTATAAGTTTATCCAAGATTTTTATTTCATTTTAATTTATAAAAACTATTAGTTAATTTTATATGTTCTATGTCAATAGAAAGACAATTGCCCAAATTATATACTATTTTATATTACAAAGGTTATAAAAAAATTTGTATGTTTTATTTATGGTTAATCTCCATTTCGAACCAAACCGTCACATCCAGGTGGCGAGATGCGGGATTCTCGGAGATTTATTTTTCGAATTCCGAACTTGAACGGTTAGAAAATTCCAAATTTCCAAACCGTCCGTGCCGTATACACCCTAATATGAATTGCCTGAAAATTCAACTTGTTGGGCCTGTTTGTCGGTTTCTCTAAATCAGAAGTATGTTACAAAAGTACTATTCGTAATTAATTAAATAATGCTTTCTTAATAATGAGGGTTTGGATTTGATTGGTAAATTAAGGCATAAGTAATTACAGCTGTATTCACTGTACTGTTGGATAATAATTACAGCACAATTTCTTTTTGTTTTTATATTTATTTATGGACTAGATTGGATAATTATCACATGTTTTATATGTTTTTGTGTGTGAATTTTGTGTGATTTCTATTTTTCGTATGAGTGATTGTGCGTATTTTTGTGTCTTTTCGCCCCATTTTATATTGTCATATGTTACGTATGGTATTTTTGGTTGTTTCGTAGGTTTTTCGTAAAAAGAGAACTTAAAAACGGGCTAAAACGGTCAAAAACGGACATTAAGGGCGAAAGACGGTCAAGGCATATGGCGTTGTCTTGTAGCGCGCAAGAAGAGAGCCGACGACGCAACGCGTCAAGATTGACGTAATTGAGCGCCCCGCGCAAGTATGCGCGACGCGCGCACATCATAACTCAAGGCGGCGCGCACTAGAGCGCGCAAGCGCGCCAAAGGAAAGTCGCGGCGCGCGCGGGCGCGCAAGGTAGGCCGCGCGCACAAGGCACGCAGCTGCGCGGACGCGCACTTTGTGCGGGCGCGCACCAGCCAAGATTGCCGGGGCCAGCGACCGGCGGAAATTTCCAGATTTTTTTATTTCGTTTTTCCTTGTTCTTTTTGGATTCTTCCACCTTGTATAAGGTTTTGGCTTATAAATAGCACTTGGGGATCCATAATTTAAATACACTCTCATTCATAGCACTTTTATACTTTAGTTTTTTGGTATTTTTTCTTGTCTTTTTGATGATTCCAAGGATGGAGAAACATGTTATAAGCTTATTAGCTCAAAGAAGCTAAAATAAGCTCGAGAAAAAGCTATAAAGTTGTGGCTATTAAAAGCCATAAGTTGTGGATTATATTTAGTCCATTTATTGTAATATGGACTCATTTTCATGTCTTATGATGTTTTGTTGACAGGGGAGCTTATAAGCTCTTGATACTTAAGCTCAGTTGTAAAAGCCGAGCTTTTAGCTTTTGCTTGATTACTTCTATATTACTCTTATAGTGCATGTTGATAGGGGAGCTTTTGCATAAATTTTTTTGAAAATCTATACTCCCATCCTTGTGTTTATGTTGCGTAGAATGTTGTCGCTCTCAACGGATAGTTCATTTTTAACCTATAAAATTGTTTTGTTTTCAAAATCGACCTTGCTAAATTGTTTGGTTTGTAATCATCAAAAAGGGAGAGATTGTTTGATAAATGGTTTTATCATGATTTTGATGATTTTGTTTTTAGACCAAAACAATGTGTGTAAATGTTGTCCAAATACTCCTAAATGATTTAAATTGTTTCTACTAATTTTCCTAAGTATTTCTTCAAGTTTATTTTCGACAAAATTGGAAAACACTTTTATTGATTTTGTGTTAACGTGTTTTTACATCAAAACAATGTCCCTGAATGTTGTCCAAATACTTCCGATCGATTTAAAATATTTTTACTATTTTTTGGAATATTTCTTGAAGTTTATTTTTGATAAAAAAATTGGACAACACTTATGTTTCAGGCTCGACCGGTTGCCCTATAGGGCAACCTGTACCTGAGTTGAGATTTGAAACAGAAAACGGGGCGGAATGGATTTGGGGGAGGGCAACCGGTCGGCCCTAGGGGTGACCGGTATGGGCAACCGGTCGACCCCATGGGCGACCGTGCCTGGAATGTATTTTCAAATACAGTACATTCTGTTTCTTAATTATGTGCACCCCCAACCGGTAGGACATAGGGGCGACCGGTTGGACCCCCCGTCGATCGGTCCCCCTATGTAAAATTCGCAGAGAACTCATTTCAAACTTATCTCTGTGCGACCACAAGTCGCACCCTCTTGTCGACAAACTATCCGTTGCATTTTTCGAACAGTTTTCCCTAATTTGTGGGATTGATTTCTAGCAACTATAATCTTGATTTTAAATGATTTCTTTTGCAGAAAATCACTCCCCCGAGGAGAGCCTATGTGCGGAAATTAAGCCAAGACCTCTCCTATAAATAGAGGCTTCATTCAAGCAACAAGATACAACCTGACATACAAGCAAAAAGAGCATATAAGCAAACACTTTCATATCTTGTTGTATTAGCCTAAGTACTTTCACTTTCACATCTTGAGGTCTAGGCTTATTTCTTGATTACACTTGCACTCAAATTTGTATAATTCATTATCGAGTTGTAATCTTGAATTTTTGGGTTATCATTCAACACAAGATATCCTTGTGAGTGTTCTTGTGGTAAGAACACACTTGGATGATCTAGGTGATAGGTGCAAAATGATTATGGTGATCTTCTTATTCAAGAGTGTGGTGCTCTTTAGGTGATTGAAGAATTTGGTGTTCTTCAAGGTTGAAGATTGTGGTAATCTTCACAAGGTGTCGTTGGAGATTGTGGTAATCTTCAAGTGAAAATGTGGTAATCTCGAAGGTGGTGTTAAAGAAGAGTGTGGTGCTATTCAAGGAGTTGTTGTAAGTTGAATTTGTATTAATTGTGGTAATTAATAGAATTCTTTTTCTTTTTCAAACCCATTTTGGATATCTTTGGGGTGGTAGAGCACGTAGTCCCTAGGTGGGGTGAAGCTCTATAAATCGACGTGTGTTATTTACTTTCCGCGCCTTTATTCTTGTTTTGGCGTATTTGATTCGAAAAAGAGGGCATAATCGAAAAGATGGAGATAATCTATTCACCCCCCTCTAGATTATCGTAGCCGCTTGGATTTACAAGTAGTGTATCACTAAACTCTCAAGTATATGGTAAGTGTTTGCACTCAAAATTAATTTAGTAAATGTAGAACTACCATAAGCTTGCAAATAGTCTAACATCTCTACCACTTTTGTGTGCACAATTTAAGAATAAAAAAGGACTTTCATTTGGTTGTAATGTAGGATCTTTGGTAAGGGTAGAAAATATTTGGATTAAGTGACTTTAGTTGAACAAATAGAATTTAAATACACAGACTTGCAATTCACCAACTCAATTTCATCTAAAAATCATTCCTACAAGATATATTCATTTTCAACTCAACTCCATCCTTTTTTTTTTTTCATTTTTTTTTCATTCTTGGCTTTTTGCCTTTTTCCTTTTGTTTTTTCTCTTTAGCCTCAAACTCTCCATTTTTCAGAATTCTATGATTTTTTCTTTTCTTCTCCTTTTCTTCTTTGCTCGATTTTTCTATCTTTCTTTTTCATATATATTTTCTCTTCTTTTTTTTTCGAGCTTCATTATTCTTTCATTTACCTAAACACTGCTCATCCCTATTTCTTTTGCCAACTTTCTCTCTTTTTCACAATTTCACCATATCTCCCCCCAAACTATCCATCTTATATAAGCTCAAGTAGTTTTAGGGATAAAAATCATCTTTCAATTTTAAAGATCAAAATGTGGCTAACAATAAAAAGTTAAGGTTCAAAGTGGCTAACTAGGGAATTATGAGTTCATAGGTAGGCTTTTTAGGCTAAGTAGGCTAAACAAATATTACTTTAAATTATTTTCGAAAATTGCACACACATGGCTTCAATGAAGATACCAAATCAAGTTCTAGAGTTCTAACAATCATGAATGACACACTCAAGAGAAAAAAAAATAAGACTGCATAATATAAAGCAATTAAAGGCACAAAAGCTCAAAGGTTTATTTTTCGCAACATGCTCAAATACCCAATTTTCTTAACTAATGCCAAACAAATAAAAGACATCTCATCAACCATATCACATTATTCACAAAAATATGTCATCTCATAAAATCAAATGCTCATAGTAAAATTATACGGAAGCTTTGTACTTTTTCCAAATCTTGATCCAAAATCACAAACAAAAGCAATTAAAGGTGCTAAAGCGACAAACATGCTAAAATAAAAACAACAAAAAAATCGAAAATTGAAAAAATTTAATGCAAATTTTAATGCTCTACATGCAATCCTAAATGCAATGCAAAATGCAACAAAGATTAATTTGCGCATTCTTGACAATCCCCAAACTTAAAATATATTGTCCCGAACATAAGAGAAAATTAAAAAAAAAAAAGCGGAATGCATAAAAAGTACTTACGGATCGTTCGGTGAAGCCAGGAGCTCGTCTGTCAAATTTAAAACTGGAGGAGCAGATCGCACGGTCGGGTCATGTGCGTCCACAAGCCCATGTGCGTTTGTCATATTTTTTTTTACCCGGAGTTTATCGCGACGCCTCTTGGGTTGCCTCCCACAAAGCGCTAAGTTTTACGTCTTCAGCCAGACTTCAGATTTCTAACATCACTATCGTTGAACCGTAGCCGGTTGAAATCTTTGAGTCCTCATATTCTCGTACCATCCATCGAGGCAGTGCGTTGCAATCGTTTTCTCGGTTAAGTTCAAGATATCGCTTGGAAATTTGCCCTTTTGATGTTGGCCTCCTACTACAGTAGCGATTTTGGGCTACGTATGTCTCCAAAGATTTCAGTCTCGCATTCAACAAAAACGATGTTAGAAACAATGCAATAAGAAAAAAAATATGTACAAAAAATATAAAAATCCAAAATAATAAAAAAGTAAAAATTTTACAAAAATCGAAAAACAAATTAAAAAATTAAAAAAATTAAAAAAGATTATTCACAAAGGAAAATCGGAAAAAATTACAAAAAATTGAAAAAAAAAAAAGTTTTTTAACAAATTTTTGCTTCAATTAAGATTGAACTACTTATTACTATATCTAAATTGAATCTTTCAATCCCACGACAACGGTGTGCCAAAAACTTGTTCGCCAAAAATATTTGGATCTCTATACTACAAGTATACAATGTAGTTTATAGGATAATGGCAAGTAAGATCGTATTCCTTAGGACTTGACTACGAAACACTTAGGCTATAATAACATCACATTCCAATTTTATTGAAGCAACCGAATATCGCAAGTTTTATAAAAATCAAAAATTAAAAATAAAAAGAAATAAATTTTCAAACCCCACGAGTATTTTCAACAAATATGAAAGCAACCCTAGGCACATAATCTCAACAAGCTTCTTCAATATTAAATCGAATCAATGTTTCAAAACCAATTCATGCGTTTCTATGGGTTCAATTTCTAAACTAGTTTATTCCCCTCACGGGTGGCGCATAAACAGAGATTAATAATCATTGAGGTCTTGATGCATCACAACTATTACTAACTCCCAACAGATCTTTGAATTGAAATACTCACCACAAAAAGATGTAGTCTCCGATGCATTACCCTTTTATGTCCGATTCGATTTTCGTCTCGTTAGAACTCACCTCCGGATTATGGACTAACACGTATGAAATGCAAATTATTGGCCAAATAATCAATAATTAAAAATAAGCACTCGAATTCATAAAATAGAACACATGAATAAATTAAAAAATAATTAATCAATATTTAACATGAATACATAGTTTTGATTAGCCAAACATTGATAACAAATTCATAGATAAACTTGAAATCAACATTGTGACATCGTTTAAGCATAGACAAGAGATCTAAACTAAGAAATAAAACTCATTCTTGTCAGGATGGATCCTCCTTCCAAGCCTTCGAAACTCTTGTGCTTCCGTAGATGTGAAGGTTTTGTGGTGTTCTTCGTAACCTAGCCCTCCTCTCTCAGAAAACTTTTGATATATGTAATCTTGTGTATTGTAGTGTATTTTCATATGTAATGACTTGTATGTTCGTGCGAACTTTGATCCATTTATATAGGTGCTTTGAGAGATCACTTTGGTAGAGTTCTAACGGGATTAGGACTCAAAATTAGCTGCAGACATATCGCACGGGCCGTGTGGTTTCACACAGCCACCCCACACGGTCATGTGGGTCTACACGGCCAGACCGTGCGACTTGGTTTTATCTCTGAAAATCGCTAAAGTATTTCACATGGTCGTGTGACTTGTAACACGTGCTAATTTGCTCATGGGGTCTTCATGAAAGTTGTAGCCCTTTCTCTTAGCTTTCAATAAGCACTTGAATCATCACAATATCAATTTTGTAGAAAAAGGTATGACCAAATTACTAAACCACCCGCCAATGTTAAAAATTGTTGGCGCGTTTGAAAGTTTTGAAAGAACGTTTGTTCAATCGTTCATGCTTCTTTCCTTCACGTCTTTGCTTGTACCTTGCATTTTGACATATCCTTTGAAACATGTTATCACTTTTTGTCTAATTTAGCTCCATTTTCAGCAAAATTCACAAGAGTACGTAGTATCACGCCCAACAAAAGAAACTAAGTAAAACACACTAAATATACATGCAAAAGCATCAATTATATATCAAAATAAGCTTTTAAATACACATATATGTTACACGTATCGGTTTTAGGGCCTTTGGGTTATAAAAGGGGTCTAGGCTTTAGATTTCATTCATTCAAGCTAGAAACAAGATTTGAATTTCTTCTCTTCTCTTTCTCCCTATATTTCACGTTAACTAGGGCTCTTTCTTTGGGGATCTCTCTACAACTTGAAAAAATATAATTATTCCCATTTCCCCACCTTTATTTGTCTATTTGATTTTCTTTTGATATTAATTGCTTCATGATTATGTTTGTGGTTATTATTTATTGTTTAATTGAATTGATGAATCTATCCATGAGCTAATTTCTTTGTTCTAGGGTTAAGATGAGTTGAATCAAATAAACAAGCATGAGTATTGAGTAATTGATTATGCTTTTCATATTTGAATTGTTTTTTGTTATAATTGATTGTTTGGCCAACTTTTGATTATTTTGAGGGAATAATTGAGATCGAGAGAAGATACTATTTCCGGACTAAATTCAATTGGGGGGTTAGATATGAATCAGTAATGTATTATCTAACTTTATTAAATAATTTGGTAAATAGATCTATCCAGGTTTAATCTGTGAATACGAAAGTTTTCAGATTTAGGCCTGATTTATATCTGCTTTATTAATTATTTAATTGCATTATCAATTGCTTGACTTTACGCATGGTAATTGAGGAAACAAATCTGAATCCCTAGACATTTTTATCATTCATATTTTTTTTATCCAGAACTCGTGTGTTAGTTTTGAATATCGCTTTTAATAATTAATTTAAGTATTTTCAAATCTTGAAAATTGGATTAGAGTATTTAGGATTTATTTTCTATTTATTGTGATACATAATAATTATTTGCCTAGCTAAGTCTTCCTTGAGAGATGACTTGTGGTTAACTTGCTATCCTACAATTGATCTCGTACTCTTGCAAGTGTCGCTAGATTAATTTGGGTGTTTCGTGGTTGAACAGGGGATAATGACTCAATCGCATGCCCGCACCGCAAAAAAATTAGGAACTATACAACTTAAGACATGCCAAAGTACGCAACATAATTGAGCTTAGTATTTTGGGTTATTGGAGGCATGATAGACCATTCTAAGGAGTATGTTTTTTTATCCAATTAAAACTCAAAATTACATAATAATGGCGTGTTGTTTACTTCACTATTACATTCGGATTGCAATGTATGTGATCTAAAATAAAAATGTCGTGTTAGTGTTGAGAAATCTGACACTAGTAATTACGTGTTGGGTTGATGTTGAGAAATCTAACACAAACAACATAAATATTTTTCTCAATACGACACGAATTATCACCTCTAATTTGAACGGGTTCGACTTGAATTTAACGTTCTTATTTCCTAGTTTAGTAAATAAGAATCTAATGAGATATATATGAATAAGAATTTCGACAATTACTAATTAATTTGACTACATTGTTTCAACATTTCTATCATTTAAAGAATACATTAAAAGAGAAGGTCTCTTGTGAGACCGACCGTCTCATGGATCTCTATCCGTGAGACGGGTCATTTTAGATCCAATCAACATAAAATCCATGGGTCAACAACGTATCACGGTCAATAAAAAGTCAACAATCCGCCAAAATTCGCGCGAAATACTTTTTTTTAAAAAAGTAATACTCAAAATAATATTTTTATTTGAAAAATGTAATACTTTTGACAAAGAAAAAAAAGATACAATATGTTAAATATGGTGCTGAAGTTGGGGTCTTTATACATATGTGAATGTGATCATTCATTGGAGGGTGGATTAGGGTCCCAATGAGCAAAATGTGATCGTAGATCTGACAAAGCAAGTAGAAAATCACATCCAACTCACGAGAGCGCGATACACCATTAATGGAGATTTTAAGTTTCCAATATGAATCTTTTTTATTCTCTTGCAACTTTGGTTTTGCCTCGAAATGAATGAAAAATAAGAAGAAATACAGAGAACACGAAGGAGAAAACGAAGGGGAAAAAAGAAGAAAATAGGAAAAAGAAAAATATAGTAAAAACTACTATCGAAATTATTACATTTTAAGTTAAAAGTATTATAGTTGTAAGTGAAAAGTATTACAAATTTGAATTGAAAAGTATTAAATTTGAATTGAAAAATATTAGAGTTTTAAGTAAAAGAGTATTACATGTTTGAATTTATTATAGTTTTAAATGAAAAGTATTACATATTTAAGAGAAAGTTATTACATGTTGAACTACAAAATATACATGTTGAACTAATAACTATTAGAGCTTTAAATGAAAAGTATTACACCTTTAAGTGGAAAACTATTACACATATTAAATATTTAAGTGAAAAATATTCTTGTTGAACTACAAAATATCAATCATCTTGGCACTATTTTTAACAATGAGTATCACTTTTTGTGTCAAGAGTATTACGTGTTCCTAATAAAAGTATTATTTTATTGCTCAAAAGTATTACTTCTCTTAAAAGTATTACTTTTTCTCAAAAAGTATTACCGGAATATTTTTTGCGAACATTTGACTTTTTGTTGACTCGCGCCATGTTGACCTGCAGACTTTCTACTGGATTGACCGACCCATCTCCTCTCACAAGTAGAGATTCGTGAGACGGTCATGTATAAATCTTTGTCCATTAAAAATATTTATTGGTTCTAAGTTTAAATAAATAATCGATGGACATTTTAATTACAAGCATATAATCCCCTCAAAAAAAAAAAAAAAATTACAAGCATATAAGAAATCAAAATCATAAACAATTCGAGAACTTTTTAGTACAAACTTGTTTAAACAGGAGATAGCTCATAGAAATAAATCCTAATAAGAAATTTACTGAAAAAACAAAAACAAAACAACTAACAAACAATATATATATATATATATATATATATATATATAGGAATAGGATCAAATGAGACCACATAATTAGAGTGAGACAGTGTGGACTAATTAAAGCCATAAATGCGAATTTTAGATGGTTGGGATTTATCCATTTAATAATTATTTTCAATTTATTTTAAACACGAAAAGGGCAACATTGTAATTACACAATTACATCCCCTTCCTCCATCTCCACCCTAGCGCATTCAATCTCACATCTGCGCGCCCCCACCGCCGCAAATCCGCCGCCGCAAATCCGCTGCTCGCTCCCGCCGTCCACTCCTCCTCCTCTCTCCGACCTCTGCGCCATCGCCAAATGCCCCCTCGAATCAATTGAAACCAAAGCAGATCAAATCCTTCACCGACTCAAAGCTAGTAAATCATAGAAATGGGTTTTGTCTCTTCCGAGCGAAAGAACAAAAGTCTAAAAATGTTTCTCATGGAAATATGTCAAGACTGAATTGAAGAATCTTGCCTTGTCAAAAAAAAAAAAAAATTGAAGAATCTTTTCGTTTTATTTCCTACAACTTGTTCTCGTGGTTTATACTTTTCATCTTCAATTTTTTTATTTCTACTGACTTGTTCTCGTGGTCTAATATTTTCATCTCCAAATTTTCTTCATCTAAATCGAAATTTCGAGATTTTTTGAACTATTGAGTTGCAAGGTGGCCGCCGACCACTGTGAAAGAACGATTCTGAAGGAGTTTGGCCGCCCGCGTCGGAGCGGTTTACAGGCGGGCGAAAAGCGGGAGAAAAGGATGGGTCTTAGCTCGTGTTATTATTTGGAAATATTTTGGGGATGTTCGAAATTGGTGTTACATTTTGGAGGGAATTCATTTGTAGTGATGCCGAGGAGGAATTATTTTTATGAATTTTTTTGGCGAAGAAGAAGGTTGGTTGTGTGATGCTCATGGACGGCGCGATGAGGCGGAGATCGCGGCGGGCGTCGGGTCATTGGAAAATTACCGAGAACAGGGTTTGGGATGGTTTACGACTTAGATGTTTTTCGATGTATACTTAGATGTGTTATCTTTGTATAAATAGTTAGTTTTTGATGTATATATTTTATGTTATTGTATACTTATGCTTTTTTGTTGTATACTTATATGTGTTTTGTTGTATACTTATATGTGTTTTGTTGTATACTTATATTTTTGTTTGGCCATTTTAATATGCGGTAAAAAAATATGTTAAATATACAACATAATAGTGTTAAGTATACATCAAATATATCTAAATATACAACACAATAATGAGCGTGATTTTCTCTCTCTATAATTGATTTAATTAATCCACGGTCCCCACATGTTAATGAGCGTGATTATCTCTCTCTCTATATAAGCGATTCCTTAATTAATGGTCCCCACATATTTTTGTTTGACCATTTTAATATGCAATAAAATTATGTTAAACATACAACACAATAGTGTTAAGTATACAATAAATCATTGATAAGTGTACAACATCTTTGCGTAGCGAGCACATGCGCGATTTTCTCTCTCCGGTAGCGATTTTCTCGCGATTTTCTCTCCCCACGTGATTTTCTCTCCTAATAAATGATTCCATATCTAGATGGTCCCCACCTGGTTAATTTGACAATTATACCCTTATTTTGCCTTAATTAAATATTTAATGTAGTTTTAACCCCTATTTATCTTAGCCATTGATATAGATAATAGATGGTTGAGATAGTCCACATTGTCTCACTATAATATGTGGTCTCATTTTAACCTCCCCTATATATATATATATAATACACTATTAAAAATGCTCAGTGTATCAAATTTGTATTCTAATTTATTCAACTTATAGAACATCAACTTATAACTTTATTTAATGTTAGTTTATCATATTTGGATCCTAATTTAACAAACTTGAACTTTAATTTATTCATACTAAAATGTTTGACATTAATTTGAAATCCCAATACAAAATTTTGAATGGACAAAATTGGATCTACATCACAAATTCAAGTGAATCTATTCTAATTAGAGTGACAATGGTTCGGGTGGGGTCGATCCGAACCAAGCCATTAATTCAGCTTGCCCTTCAGTCTGGAATTTAATCGGCTGTCATTTTTGTGATTCAACCAAATCCAACAACACTATTCACATGTATTTTTTGTTGGGATTAAGACCGTTCCGTGTCATACCAAAGAGAGGCCCAATCTTTTCAAACCCCTAAAAATAAAGTTCACCAACCTACATGTGGTGAAGGTCAACCAATTAGGCCAAACCAAATTTGCCAACTTTAATCCCAATATCAAACTTAATAAAATTATGTTCAAGGAATTGAATTGGACCATCCGATCCGATACAAATTGATGGTCATTAGATTCAATTTATCCTAAATAATTACTTTTGCATTCGAAAACAAATTAATGTTTGTAGTTTTTTTATATTTATTTATGAAGTTTGAAGCATATTAATTATACGTATGTGATTTACATTTTTAAGAACTCTTTTTGTAATCGGATATTTACCAAGTCTAATATAGGTCAATTATTCAATTATTAGGGAATTGAATAGTAGCCTAAGTGGTAAAATATTTATAAATCTCATGCAATATTTGAGTTTGACTCCCGTTCCCCTCCCTCCTGGGTCTCCCATGACATGTACTAAAAAAACTATTCAATTAATCCAATGGACTCTATTGCCAATCTAATTAATTTAAATATTTTTAATGAATCAATTGCATGTTTACATAATTACATTACATAAACAATAACATGATAAATGAATGTCATGTGATATATATTTTAGGTAAAAGTAAATAGATAAATAACCAACACAAAATATACAATAAAATTCAAAATTCAACGATTGGTCCGGAGATAGGACCGAGTTGTATTGCGATTTTAGAAGTTTGAAAGGAATCGTGTCTATTTGACCGTCCCGTCCCGACACATTTTATGTGTAATATTATTAATGTATGGGCCGGGTTGGGACCCGACAGATCATCAAGGCTCGATTTTTCTTCTTGGTCTTGGTCTAGTCTGATCCGTTTGACAGTCCTATTTATAAAAAAGACAAAAACTCATATGAGATGGTCTCACGAGTTAATTTCGTGAAACGGATCCTAAAATGACCTATATTAGCTAACCCAAATTGAACTTGGATCTAACTTGCTTTGATTTGTAAAATAGGTAATTTATAAAAATTACTAACGAATTAGGGGTGTCAATTTGGGTTGTCCGGTTCGCGAGGTTCGCGTGTCGAAACAACCGACCGGACCCGACTGTTAATTATTCATGTCGATTATTGAACCCGACCGACCGCTTATTTCACAGGGTAACCCTTGACCACCCACTTAACCCGTTTAATGAAATTATTTTAATATACATTTATTAGTTTTAATCAATAAAATAATTTTTTTCAAAATCAATCACTATCATACACTATTCGATCAATAAACAATATTACAATTCACAACATACAAAAAGAAATAACATAATTGCATAAATAACATAACATACTAATCATATTTTGAGGACAATATTCAAAAATACATGCATAATAATAATAAATACATAATTAAGGAGGTTTTATCATTTGAGTTTTAAAGATATGTCTTGTTTGTTGTTTTTTCTTACAATTAGTTATTTACGTAAAAAAATTTTTAATTCACAAACGGGTTAAACGGTCATAGTAGGTTGACCCGGACCACCTGATTTAATTGGCGGGTTAGTCGGGTCCGACCCATTTTTGACCCGACCCACGGCCCCGACCCATACCCATTAATTTCGTGTTAGGTTAGGTTTAGCCAGTTTGCGTGTGGTCGGCCCTAAATTGACACCCTTACGAAACCCTCATTTTTGCCTGTCCTTGCCTTCACCAGGTTAACGGGTACCCGTCATGTCTTCCCGGGTTAACGGGTTCGCCTGTTTGGTATTCTTCGGACTCTGATGTTAGTAGGGTTTCGCACTGTCTTTATAAAAGCCCAAACCTCATTCACCTTCTCTCACGCCCCCATCTGTACTTCCGCTCGCTTATCCTGTTCCTCCATCTCAAACCCTATGTGATAAAAATCCCTTTATTCGTATTCCCATTTCATCTTCTGATCATCCTTTTATAAATCAAATCATCAACCCTTAAGATTCAATTCCCTTTTTTGTCTGAATTTAATCACATCACCTATTTCTGAACTTCTGTGTGTGATTTGCACGTAGCCTCCCGGGCTACTCGGATAATTTATAGCTGAAGAAAGAAGCCCCAATGCTCGTGCAAAAGCGACGTCGTCCAGTGTTGCAGATCTGTCTCACTGTACCTTGTTTACATGGCTAATCTGTGTCAAATCGACGGCTACATTTATTTTCCCTATTTCGTAAATTTATTTGTTTATTTACTTGCCTCTCTACACCTTTAGCCATTTTCCTGATATGTTTTACAAATCAATGGAAAATAAAGGCTAGTCCTTGGGGCAAAAATTTGATGCGGTTTTCACGTGGGGGTTTTCACATTTTCCATTGATCTACCTCTAAAAATTTCCGCTACATATCAAATCCGTAATTTAATGAGGTTTTTTTTTGTTGCAAAATTTGTTTTTGGCTATGATTAATTATTATCCGCGCTTCTGAGACTTGTAGTCCATGAAGCATAAATGGAAACAATGGTTGAATTTCTTGATATGAGCCATCAAATTGATGAAGAGATTTTTGAGTTAATTTTTTTCAGTTTATTAGGTAGGGTGTCTGAAGTTTTGTTGCTATGATGATTGTATTACAGCTTAATGCCAGTTCTGCTTCAGAAAATTCTTGATTGATAAAGCTGTTTCATCTCTGAGCCTTGAATTTATTTGTTTAAGTTTTATATAATAAAATTTTCATTAATTTTAAATATTTTTCATTGATGTATAGATGATTGTGTATAGTTATGTGTTTGTCCTATTGCTTGGAAATGATTTCTTGTTTTTGTGTTTTCATATTTATTTTTCATTTATTTTTACTGCCACTGATGTTACGTTGGATAGTATATGAGCTGTAGTGAAGCCAAGTCCCTGCTTTTGCAGGGGGAACCTCTTGGTGAATCTATATTGCAAATGATTAAATCCACTTTTCTGAGGCTAATGAATAGATGTTTTTGATATTTGAATATGTATTTATTTTTGTTGAAAGTATTAAAAATTGTTGTAATTTGATTGTAATTGAGTTTCACTATACTCTTGCCCCTAGGATATATAATGGGTTTAGGGTCTGAATGACTCGTATATTATTGTGTTGTCATCAGCTTCTTCTCTTGAAATTTCCTACGAGTTGGAGTTAAATAACAGCACTACATGCTCTATTTATGATCCAAATTGGTTTTCAGATTGATTGTTATGAGGACCATTTTACGAAAGTTTATGTACAATGTTTCTCTATAAACATTTAATAATGAATTTAAAGAATATTTATTAATACTTAATTGTATTATCAGTAGCTTTAAAATACTAGGCGTATAATGCTATAAGGATGTGGCTTCTTCAAATAAATGGGCTAAAAATTTAAAGTAATTCAATTTTTGAAATTTGGTATAAACCGTAAAATAGCATCTAGTGTGGGGAAGAACTGTAGTAAAACTTGTGAAATATCACCTATTTGTAATGTATTAATTTTAATCATTAATGAAAAAGTATAACCACAGCTTTTTACGGTTCAATCTCGCACTCCCATGCTAAAATCCTAGGTGACGATCCCACAGTTCTAAGAACTTGTGCGAGTGTGATTCAGATTAAAGGAGGTATGTATTAGTTTCGGGAATATAAAGAATTTACAAATTAATCGAGTAAAGTTATTATTACTAGTATTTTGCCGTGCGATGTACGGGTGTATATATGTGATGTGTTCATTTTGTACAGTGACATGTGCGTTTCCTTATAGTTCTATGAATTCTACCTCCTAAATTGTAATAATTTTAAAATAGCATCAAATAATAAGCAGAAAATAGTATTTATTGTTCTTTATTGATAAAATCAAAAATAAAAAGATATCATACCACACAATCATATATGAATACATTCAAACTTATGTATTTGTGTTTAATCTTTGAAAAATATTTTTTTCATAAAACATAAGTACACCTTTGTTGCTCATTTCGTTTTAGTCATGTTTATATTCCTAATAAGTGTTTAAATATGTGTCAAATTATTTTTTCAAAGTCGCCTCGTATATGTAGGAGAACTAAGTATATTAGTTAAGGAAATAAGAGACAATAAAATATAGTTTGGGTAATATTATTGATTTTATTATATTGATTTTTCGGAGATATTTTTATTTGTTGTGGATTTTGTCATGCATTTTATTTATTCACGTTGTTAAGTCGATTTTTAAACTTTTGAAAATTTATTGTGGGGGCTTGTATTGTATTATTTGGATTTTTCATTTTTTATGTTCTATTCTGGTTCTCATATTTGGTATGTACAAATTGTATTTTTATAATTTTCAGTGACTGCAAAAAGTTTAGAATTTTAATTAATAATTAAAATATAAAAAATAATTAATTTAATTATAAATTATATAATTAAATAATATAAAAATAAATGATTGTAAACTATGAAAAAGACTTTTTAAATACAATATATTTTGGTTGATATTAAAAAAAATTTGAATGTTAATTGTATCTACATATTGAACATTTTTATCTATAAGAAAGGAAAAGTTTAAAAAAAAATTGAATTGCCAATGTTTAATATTTAATGTATTGTTTTTAATGCAATCAATAATAAATTAGTCATTTCAAATTCCAATATCTTTTTTAGTTTAGAAAGTTGAACAATTGTTAGAATTATTAAAAAATTAAAAAATAATGTTTATATATAAACATAAATGAAATATTTTAAAAAATAAAAACTATTTTAGTTTTATATATGCACATATATCAAAAAAATATCAAAAGACAAATTCAGTCAATGTACAACTTTAAAAGTTGAATATCAAAATACATTGATAAGTATAAAAATAATTTATCTTAACATAAAAAGTACGTTAAAAAATATAAAAATAATTATATATATATATATATAACACTATTATAAATATTGATTTACAAATAAAATTAATTTCTTCTTACATGAATATATCAAATGCTATGTATGGATATATTTAATGTATATATATATATATATATATATATATATATATATATATAAAGGGTGGGTTATATATATATATATATGATATGGATCAAATAGGTCCTCCCATTTGGGTTGAGTCCATAGGACCCAATCCTAAACCATTGATTAATATTTTTGGGTGGTCCAGTTTTTAGGGGTTTTATATTTATTTTTTGTTTCAACAACTAAAAAGGGTAGGTGGTCATTTTATAATATATAATCGATTATTGAGATTTGATGAGATCTCTATCACGTTCAATTTGTTTCCTCATTTCACGCCGCACGTGGTTTCGATTATTGAGTAACCCATATCCCTCATGTTCACTTTTTTTTTTTATCTCCGGTGTATTCTATTGTTAATCGCTTATGTAATATAATCATATTGCATGTGTAGTATAACCATATTGCATGTGTAATTTAATCATATTTGTATTGCATATGTAGTGTATATTTGTTGCTTATGTAGTATAGGGTTGTTGCTTATTATTTGCTTATATAGTTAATATATTTGTGTTGCATATGTCTTTGTATATTCGTTGCTTGTGTAGTATGAGTTTGTTGCTTATGACTTGCATGTAGTTAATGTATCTCGTGGTGCATTTGTAGTGTATATTCATTGCTTATGTAGTATAGACTTGTTGCTTATGTAGTATGGGTTTGTTGCTTATGACTTACTTATGTAGTTAATGTAATTGTAATGCATACCTTGTGTATATTCGTTGCTTATGTAGTACATGCTTCTTTGCTTATGTAATATGGGGTTGTTGCTTATGACTTGCTTATGTAGTTAATATATCCGTAGTGCATACATAGTGTATATTCGTTTGCTTATGTAGTATAGACTTGTTGCTTATGTAGTATGGATTTGTTGCTAATGACTTGCTTATGTAGTTAATATATCTAAAAGCACCATGACACATCTATATAAGCAACAAATTACATCTTCATAAGAAAGATGAATGATCTTTCATAGTAGTATGTTGAAGAAGAAGCGATGGTTTGTTACGTGATTTTGTTTTGAGATTTGGAAGGATTGCGTGAATCCCATGAATACCGTGAATCCCATGAATATTGATTTGAGAGGATGACTAATTTACCCTGTGTTTAATTAACAAGCTTGTAATTTGTAATTTTGCCTCTTAAATCGCAACCCTTGAAAAAATTAGATATATGGCTATGATTGGTCCCTATGGACTCACCCTACGAGGTGGTCTCATATAACCCTCTCCCTATATATATATATATATATATATATATATATATATATATAGGGGAGAGTTATATATGACTCCTCTATTATATGAGTACATAGGACTAAATCCAAGCCACAAATCTATTAATTTCAATGGTTGAGATTAAATATAATTAATGTTGATTAAATATGTGAAAAAGTCAAAATGAGGGCAAATCGGTCCATATAAAAATAGAGGTGTTGGCTAAATCTAGTAAATCTATGAAAATAGGGAATTACCCACAATTGGTGGCATCCTTCATTCAACCCACTCCATGTCCTAAATCTAGAAAATCCCATGAAATTTCGTCATTCCCATCTTTTTTTTTAAAAAATTGCGTGATATGACCGAAATCTTTGCTTATATGTGCTTAAATACTTGCTCACACATGCAAAATGTTGCTTAGTTTTTTGTGTTTTAAACTCTCACATTAATAATAGTTTGTTTGAGAAGAACTATTGTGTTATGGACTCTTATTCATTCAATCGTTGACGGTTTTTTCAACCTAGAAATTTACTTGGGTGATACTAAAATGTTGCTTATGTATGCATGAATACTTGCTTGTATGTATTCAAATTTTTTATTACGTCCCCATTTGTTCTAACTCGATAGTTTACTTAGCTATGACTAGACGTTTGCTTACATGTGCATAATTATACGCTTATGTATATTCTAAATGTTGATTAATTATTTATTTTATTTGAATCGAGTTGGGATTGCACATGTGCCACAACAAAAATTGAAATAACATCGAATTCATCTCCAAACCGGATACCGAATGTGATGAAAATATGACTCGAGGAAAAGAAATGAATTTTGATAATATTGACAATGGAACACCATTTTAAAAATGATTCTTAATAAATAAAAAAAAAAGTATGTGTTCGAGAATATGTTGTGACCGCTTATTTATTTGTTTAATAATGTTTATTCACATATTACAAATTGCATTTGTGTGGTTATTGTAATGCTTATTACTACTATGTACCCAACTTATTTGTGATTTGTAGTGCTTTTCGAGCAAATAATTCAACATTCTTGCAAATTTTGGTTACTACTGATCCCATATGTTCAATTGCTTATTTGTGCGTAAAGCATTGATTGTGAAATGATGTTATGGTTCTTAGAAAGTAATTGAATTATGCTTACAATACCATCAAAACATGAAAATAATTGCTTACAAAGCAATTGATTTCTGCTTACAAAACAATTGAATTTTGCTTACAAGGCAACTGAATTCTGCTTACAAAACAATTAAATTCTGCTTACAGTATCTAAAAACAATGAAAATAAATACGACACTAACTAGAAAATATTCCTATATCAACTACGCATGTACTTCCAAACCAACCATATTTAAAAATGGCTATAAAATACTACAATATTCAATATTTTGATCAAAAGTATGAAACAACAATGTTTCGTTGTGATCCTAACTCGATTTGGCAAACTCCTTCGCCGGTCCCAAAATCGACTTCCTCTGCTCGTTCATTAGATCTTTTCCCATTTCCAACAAAAAATCTATCAAAAAAAAGACACTAGTCATTTATATAAAACATTATTAACAAACAAAACATTATAAGCATAAAACCCAACCAAGCATAAGCATAATATAAGATATGTATAAGCAGAAAATAAACTATAGATAAACATGATTATCAACAACAATAAGCAGTTGAAAACATCAATAAACAACCCCCCAGCCTTAGAAAAAAAGATGGCAATACTAATTACCCCCTAATTTGAGAGCATAATATAAAACATAGATAAGCATAATATAAAACATACATATGCATAATTATCAACAACAATAAGCAGTTGAAAGCCTCGTTAATCTCACCCTGTCGCTAACTTTGTTTCTTCAACTAGTAAAATCGAAAATAAAAAAAAAAGTTTACAAAGAAAGGACGAACGAAGAAGATAAACAGATTTGGTACCTGCTCGAATTAAAAAAAAGGACGAACGAAGAAGATAAACAGATTTGGTACCTGCTCGAATAGGGATTTTACAACAAATTTGGGAGTTTCCGGGCCGCTACTTCTGAGGAAATTTCAAGACGCCCTAAGTGACGTAGTTGCAGATGGTTCAACTCCTACTTGAAATTCGACCGACGATGAGTCTGATTTTTGATTTTCGGACGAAAAGATTTCACACGTTCTTGGTATTTCTCCCAAAGGGGTGAACAACAACTACTCGCTGGTAGGGGTGGGTTGGGAGACGCTGCGGGAGGAGAACTTGAAGAATTAACAATGGAGACGCCTCCTCCTTGCAATTTCGACTACACACCGTATGGTTAGTTGGGAGACGCTTTGCGAGAGTGTAACCTTTGAAGAATCAACAATGGAGTTTTCTCACGGTGGTTTATTTTTTGCGAGAAAAGAAATCTTGGGTTGGTAAAAAGAAGACCAACTCTTTTATGAAACTTCATTTACCAAGTTGACGGATACGAAAAGATTTTGATAAAACACATCTCATAAAAACGTGTCCTAATTTTTAGCCCACTCCCCAAAAATAACTTCCTCCCAAAACTGATTTTAATTAAATTACCAAACAACCCTTTTTTTACATTAGATTATATATTAAAAAATGGTAAAGTCTCTTTTAATCTCAACCATTCAAAAATTAAATCAAGGCCTCAAATTTGGTCTCGTGTACTCACATAGGATATATGAACTCACATAATCCAAATCCTATATATATATATATATATATTTGGATATATAGTTTGAGATATTTTCTTCAATTAAAATAAGTATCTTTTTATTGAATTTAATCAACTTAAATATAATTTTATATAATTATGAAGAAATTGGATAAATCCAATTAATCGCTACACATATATCATATCATAAATAACAAAAATACACGAATATATGAATTTATGTCTAATAGCCCAAATACATAATTTTTAAAGCACTTTACTAAATAATGAGAAAATATATTTTATATGTTTTTATTTATTATGTTTATTTTTATTGTATATATGCAATATCAATGTTAAACCGAAGATCGTAAAAAGATGATTTATATATTATATCTCAAAAACGGATCTAAAATGAAAAAGTTATTAAATTTTAAAAAGGAAAAAATATATATATTTATGCATATAATAATTAATGCAATACACACACTGATTTGGAAACCCGATTTAAATAACTTTTTTATTAATATATACCTTTTTGGAACAATTGAATATATAACTTTAAAAAGCGATTTATTGAAAGACAATTGACTACCAAAAATAATGAAACCACAAATATTTATAACTTCTTATTTTTCCATAGATTTTTATTACTTTTTTCTTAAAGAATTTTTATTTTTGGTTTTAGAAACCGAAAAATGGGCGGGAAAATCACGAGTTACTATTCTAAGAATAGTCTCTCTTTATATATATATATATATATATATATATATATAGATTATAACCTATGACTTGTTGAATAATTTGTTTAAATTTACATATTTTATTTATGTGTTAATGGAACCTTTAGAAAAGTCGATAAATAAATTAAGTAAAGCACATTTATTTCCACAATGATGGTAAATATATCATTATCTCGAAGAATGTAAGATATATCACATCATGAGTTGAACCCAAGCCAAACCCTTTTCTTCTGTATATTAAGAAACTGTGGGATGGAACATGCTACATTGCTACTACACTGAGATGAAAGTAGGCATCTTCCTCAATCCATTGATTTAGACCATCTCCAAATCGCACCATTTATCTTCTTTGTAGAATTTACACCATTTTAGCATAAAATATGCACTCCATCTCCAAATAAGAGTTTGACTATTTTCGCATTAAAAAGAATACTCCATAAGATTCCTTGTTTTATTCATTTATTTATTCATTTAATATTGGTTTTTTTATAATTGATAAACATATTACATATGTAATTTTATTTAATATAATATTTATTAAGTTTTTTATTTTCAAAATTAATCAAGTTCAGAATAACATGTAAAATTTAATGAAATAATACAAAATTAAATTAAAATAAATAAATCATGGATATTCTTTATTTATTCATTTAGTATTTTTTATATATAAAAATGAGATTATAAATTCAAATAAGATTATTAATTTTATATTATTAAAATTATTTACAAAAATTAAATATATAATTAGAATAATAAATAACATATATATATAATCAGAATAACTAATTATTAAAAAACAAACAAAAGCAAAAAGGAAATAAAAAAGAAAATAACTAGCCCCTTGAACAATGCTTCGCCAATTCGATTCCTTAAAATAGCGCCTTTGAATGGCGCATTGGTGGACTGGTGAAAATGGCGTTGGACGCCACTTTATTCTCTTCTTGGAGATGGTCTTATGCATATATGACCGAAAAAACAAATTAGCAAGAGAGAGTTTGAATAGTTTGCAGTGTCTGGACTTGGGCGATCTGGAGAGGGAGATGCCATTGGTTGCACCAGGAAGATCAATACCATAAAGCCCTAGAGGTGGATTGAGCAGATGCTTGTTTTGGAAGTTTATCAACTAGTAAAGTTATAACTTTCTTCACCAGCCAGCTATTCGTCTGTGGATACTCCAAGACAATGGTCAGCCCGTGAGCTTAATTTACTCAGACTCGACGTAGGTGCATCTTTCTACGGTTCTACCCATATTTGAATTTATTTACTAGGGTTATTCACAATGATCACGAGAGACAAATGGTACTAGCATTTGGTAAATGTTTTGACTTCAAGCCGTTTGTTGTTTATGGAGAATCAAAGGCTATCTTTGTTGGGATGTCTTTTGTGCATGATGTTCGGTCTTGTATTAAAGTTATAAGACCATCTCAGACCATCTCCAACGGGAGCGCCATCCAATGCGCCAACTTTAAAATAGTGTTAAGTTTCCCTTCCAATCATGCGCCGCCAACAACTCTATTTTAGAGTCTGCTACATCTTCGCCTGCAATTGGTGCAACACTTTTCATGCGCTATAATTTTTTTTTTTCCGATTTGTTTTTAATTAATGAAACAAGTTTTGGTTTATTAATTTTTATTCAAATATTTAAAAAATGTTATTTATTATCCAAATTGTATAGTTAATTTATATAAATAATTTTAATGAAATTTAATTATTTAAATTTATAATATAGTATAGTTTAGATATGATAATAAAATACATTCTTTAATTACTACATACGTATTTTACAATAAATAATTGGTTTTAATAAAATATTTTTTGTATTGAAGTAATAAGAAATATTCTAGGAATATTCTTTTTAGTGCAATACCTACATAAAAATAGAATTCTGGGTTGGAGATGGTCTACCATCATATTCCCTTTTGACAGTTCAAGCAGTCATTGAATCAAAAAAAGGAATGAAGTTATTGTAGCTCATGATTTAACTCATTTTTCAATCCCACTCATCTTTTGTTTGGGATATGGGATCTTTTTCGTCTTAGTTTGAGGATATTGTAATAAGTGATTTAGTGCACCACTAGCTTATAGCTTAAGTGGTATCACTAACTCTTTATAAGTGTTAACCTGAGTTCGAACCCTGTATCTTTCAGTTTATTTGGAATTTATCTCCCCCCTTCAACCAGTAATCCCAACTTATTAAAAAAAAAAAAAGTGATTTAGTGCATTAGAGCAACTCCAATCCAACTTCAAATCCCACACTATCATACCAAATATGCAAAAAAACTCCCTCCAACCCAACTCTAAATCTTACACCATATTTGGTGTAGTGAATAGTATTACACCAAATTTGGTGTAACACTATTCATTTACACCAAAATTGGTGTAATATAATATCTCCTATTTACCCTCCAATTCTCTTCTATTTCAAATTTAAATTCCAATTGTATCCTAATTTTGTATATAATAAATTTATATAACTTGATTTTAATAATTAATTAATATTTTCTATAAATAATAATAAATAACAAATAATTATTATTAATTAAAAGAGATACTAATATTAATTTTAATATTTATTTGTGTAATATAATTAATTAATATAATATTAATTAAATATAAGTTTTAGTTAATTATATTAACCATAATAAACTATAATTATATGAAATAATTGTATAAATAAATAAATTTGGTTACTAGAAAATGAAAAAGAAAGAATAAAATACTCATTTGGTGTAATGGATTGAAGATGATTTTCAAAAAATTACACCAAAACACCAAATTTGGTGTAGTTTTTACACCAAATTTGGTGCAATGGGTTGGAGATGGTCTTAATAATATTACACATTCTCTTAATGGACCCGAGAGTTGCACGACCTTCCGTTTAGCGATCGATTTATTTTACGTGGCGTGTGGCTTTTATCTCATGTATCTTGCTCATTTGTCACATCCACAATGAGTTCATATTTAGTGATAAGCCTTGGTCCGGTGATCTTTATTGTGCAACTTCGGGTTTTTATTGTCGAGTCTTCCATGATGGACCATAGTTGCATGAATAATGATCAAAGTCGACCTTCTTTGTTTTTAGAGACTTCATGTGGTGGGAGTGGGGCGCTCTCGGAAAGCCCCTAAAACCTTCCGGTTGGTTGTCTTTACTCCTTTCCGGTGAATCAAGGTTAATACGAATGGCGGTGCATGGCGACCCGAGGACTCAATGAAAGGCTTCTAGGATTTTTCGTACATCCAGGGCTTTTTAGGGGATGTTTTGTTGAGTGTTGTGGTGTTTGTTATGCGTTCGAGGTGACTTAATGGTGACCATGTTGGCTATTTCTATTACTTTTACTAAAGGTCGCATCAACTTTGGTTAGAATTGGATTCCACTTATGTGGTTGATCTTTTTACGACTCAAGTCGGCTCCATTCCGTGGCGTCTTCTTAGCGATGGGATATACTTTACATTTGCTATCACGGTAGATTTTGTCATTTCTCACATTTATCGAGAAGGAAATAGAGTGGCAGACCAACTCAGGCAAGTTCGATGGCTCGTCTTCCTCCTAGTGGGACACTCTCTGCGGACATCATTTCTTTACTCACCGATGACTATGTTGGGCGTTCATAATATATATTTGTTACTTAGTTTTGGCTTTGTTTTCTGGATAGAGTTTTGAACTTTCGAGTTTTTATCTCGACTATGGGGTACTTTTTTTCCTTCCGGAGTTTTTTCCATAAGGATGAGTTTTTTTTTTTCGGAAGGTTTTAACGGGCCCCAACATTTTGCTACCTTGTTGGCTTGTGATTAGGACTTTTCATTTCTTTATATAGATTTCTATTTATTGGAAAATAAATATTACATATTCTCTTGGTAAAAAAGTTGATTAAACTAAAAAAAAAAAAATACTAAACAAAAGAAATTACAAAAGAATATACGAATACTTGTCAATCAAATATGCAACAAGTGCATTGTTCGTGGTGGAGCATCGACTAAAACCCATAAAAACCCCATAATCCTTGACGAGCAATGAAATATTGTCCGACTAGAAGTTAATAATTGAATAATTAATTTCAATTGAAGTATCATTTACATGAGGGAGAAAGGCCTTGAGGCTCGGAGATTTAAAAGCTTGCTTTCAAACCCTTACATTTGAAAACACAAGTCTAAAAGCTACTTGTGTATGGTTATGTTTCCATGACTCCTTAAAAAATGAATCTTGAGAAAATTTTGTCCATCTCAGCAACATCCGATCATTAAGGATTAAATGTGCATTTTTCTAAAAATTAGTATACGTAATTTGTAACATAACTAAAAGTCGGATTAAAATGGAAATGGGTTAATATAAAAAAGAATTTCGTAATTTTGCCATCCAAAAAGGTTATTATCCATGTTTCACCAAAGTGGTATGTGGATGGATAAAGAATGAGACATGTGCCATGGATTTACACCAAATGACGCGCGGGGTGTATGAATGATGAGTCTGAGACATTAAAAAGAAAATATAATAGTTGTCTGATTTTATAAAGAATGATACACGTGCAATAGAACTGCACCAAATGTATGCACCAGGCTAATACCCTGTGGATGGGCGTTGGATCTGATTATGTGTTATGTGGTTGTCCGCTGTAAAATCGGGTTAAAGGTGTAGACTTAACCAAAAAACAGCACCACATGGCGCGTGTCGCTAGAAACTAATAAAACTATGAACACCTACCCCATTCAAAGGTATCAAACCCAGCGTTTTATATTTTCAATCAAACGTATAACTGCAGAAGTTTTTATTCACATAGATCATAGATGGAGATTAAAAAAATTGTATGTTTGATAATATAAATTTAGAAAACTGAATTTGGGCTATGGTTTTTAAAAGTGATTGACAATTAAGTATTTATTGTTTAAACATTTTATAAAAGTCTATTTAGGCCAACTGCAATTAGTTTTATTTATTAAATACTATGAAAAATAATTTTAGTAAAATCAATAAAGAATTAATATTGTTCCAAACTTTTAGGTTACTACCCTTTAATTATTGTAGTAACAGAAAATATCCCTTTGACCAACATCCATTTATGGTTCTGAATAACAATCAAACAGAGGAGGAACAGTTACTCTATACACTTTCACGGTGCTCATTTAAGTTTTTGGTTTAACCAAGAATTTTCAAGAACTCCAGCAATTTAAAAAAGAAGGAAAAAGGGACAAAGAAAGATGAGATTTTTCACTTATTTCAACAAATTTCTCCATGGCCACCCTGCTTCAACCGGCCTTTTGGTTCTTTGTTCTGTCAGGTTTCGTTACGATGATCCCATTAATATAACTTATCATTCTTGACTTGCATTTGGTTTCACATACTGATTTGGATTATATTGTGATTCCGTTGTTGGAATACAAGCTGCAGTGATTCTTGAAGAGCCCATTTTGGTTATTACTTTTAAGATCGCTTGGATTTTGGCTTTCTGATGGGTGTGATCATCTTCAGTTTGCTTTGCATTTGTTGTTTCCTTGATTTCCCATGTTAATAAAATTTATTTCTATTCTGCTTCTTGAAGGACCCATTTTTGTTATTTCTTTTATTTTTGATTCCCATGAGCATGAAATTTCCTGCCTTTTTTTTATTTTTATTTTTTTCTTTTTATCTTCTTCTATAAGTGGTCTGTGGAGTAGTGTTTGGTTCTTTTGGTTTGTTGGAAAACTAACTTGGTTAGTTTTGTGGCTATGATTCTTGTTCTCCAACAGTTGAATTTCTTACTCTAGATTGCTTATAGATGCCATCTTGATGTTACATGGTCATGTAGATGATTGTGCTGCACCGGTGTACATATACTTTGTGTAAATCCATGGTACACGTGTCCCCTTTTTTATAAAATAGGACACTTGTCCTTGATCCATTCACTAAGTGCTCACACCTGGTGTAGCATGGATTATACCTTCACGTTATATCAAGAGCCAAATTTTAGTCATAGGAATCTACCAAGATTGATTCCACTTTCTGTGATGATGTGAATAAGCATAGTACTACAAATTAAAGATATTTACGATATGGTCGAATGACTTATATGAATATATTTATTGTGGACTGCTGTTATTGTCTTACACAAACTTGGAAATTTTAAAGTCATTTCTTTGTTTCTCCTACCATCCATATCCCCGTGGATAATGGCATTAAACATCATACAACTCGTATTTCCAAAGAACTGTGGGATATAATTAGTCTTATAGCGCAAAAGAAAGGAGTAGAAGATGCCAATTTAATAGTTAAAAGGTCATATTAGACGAAGAACTTAGTCACAAACTACAACTACATTGACTGGCTCATCCATCTTCGTGATGCTTTTCGAAACAACACAGTGGTTTTATGATTTCTCTTCTAAGAGGTTACTTGATAGAGGAGTAAGTGATCGATTGATCAAATGATAGATGTTCTATGATCACAATTCTTCATGACATTCTTGAAATTGATCTAATTTTGTGGTTATGTTTTTAAAATGAGAAAAATTGTGTTTTGCTTGCTGGCTGTTTACTGTAGTGGAGGCCTCATCGCATATGCCGACTCCCCGGCGGAAGGGAAAAGACTCGCTGCACATGATCAAAAGGAGACACAAAAGAAAAAAGTATTAGTGCTCGGAACAGGATGGGCTGGTACGAGCTTCCTGAAAGATCTGGATATCTCAAATTACGATGTTCAGGTAGTTTCACCAAGGAATTACTTTGCATTCACCCCGTTGTTACCCAGTGTCACATGTGGAACAGTCGAGGCACGAAGCATTGTAGAGCCGGTTCGAAATATTATAAAAAAGGTAAACAATTTTAACAGTAAGAGTTGCTCGTGCATGTCCCTCCATTCTATATATCTGCTCATATATGCTTGTCACTTTGTTATATCAGTGCATGCATACATTTTCCAAGATATCTCATTTGTCCCTAGGCTTTGCTAATGATCTTAGGTTGCATTTGGATTGAAGGATTTGGATTTGATGAGAGGATTTGGGAAAGGTCAAATGACTCCATATAAGATGACTTTAAAATCCATTGCATCATGAGCTTACCCAAACAAGCTCAATGAATTTTTTATCATGGATCTGAAATCTTTAGCTTCAAATCCATCAATCCAAATGAAGCTTAGGAGTTTTTTAAACTTGTTAATTCCTATTAGAAGCCTTTGGAACATTTTTCATAGATTATCATGCTTTATCATGCTTTTTGTGTGAATTTGTAGTGTTAACTAATTTTAAACAATTAATTGACACTATAAACTTCACACCACCGACTCCCACATAGTGGGATAAGGTGCAGTTGATGATGATGATGATGATGATCTATTTTCACTTATCGTGACAGAGGAATGGTGAAATTAAGTTCTGGGAGGCGGAATGCCTCAAGGTTGACCCCACGAACAAAAAAGTTTTCTGCCGGTCCAATATCGATGAAAATTTAGCTGGGAACAATGAATTCTCCTTAGAATATGACTATTTAATTATAGCCATTGGAGCACAAGTAAACACATTTAACACTCCTGGTGTCATGGAGCACTGCCATTTTTTGAAGGTAATAAACTTAATTTACCAAATGAGCCTGAAATAAGCTTATCTTAATAAAATATGGGGGTATGTTCTTTATAAATCTTTCATGCAGGAAGTTGAGGATGCTCAAAGGATCCGTAGGACTGTAATAGATTGCTTTGAAAAAGCTGTTCTGCCGGGGCTGACTGAGGAAGAGCGAAGAACTAACCTCCATTTTGTAATAGTAGGAGGGGGCCCCACTGGTGTAGAATTTGCTGCAGAACTTCATGATTTTGTTCATGAAGATTTAGTCAAAATCTATCCCTCGGTTAAAGACTTAGTGAGCATAACAGTGATACAATCTGGTGATCATATCTTGAACACGTGCGTTACGCATACGTAATTTACTTTGTGTTTGCAGTATGCTTGATATAGCACCATGAGTATTAATTTGCCTATCACATGCTCAAATTGAACCACATAGCTCCTCGGTATTTTTGTGGTCTAAAGAAACATACTTCTGAGATTTTTCTGCTTGTTTTTGTTGGGTGTCTTTGTAGTTCATTTGCGGAACTTTCTTGTAATGAATAGATTAAATGTCCCTTTCTTTTCTTGAGTTATCATTTTGATATCGTAGAAAATATCTTTGGTATGTTGGAAAATAGTTGCTTAACAACCCTGCAATTGAGTCATCTAGCATACTCAATGTGTGTGCAGTGTGCTAGATTAAGAAAACAAAAACACAAGGATGGAGGTTAATTTTCATTTTTAATTTTAAGAGTGAAACATCAAAATATTAGTCAAGACAAAACGAGAAGTGAGATAGTTGGAGGCTAATTGCTGGACATATATATATATATATATATATATATATATATATATAGTGAAACGGTGGTTTTCTACATTAGTGTTCTTCAGAAAGCTACACAAGGCTGAACATAACTCATTTAGGAGTTTTTTTCTACTTTCTCCTTGTTCTGTGTTTCGAAGTTTTAATCACATCATAGCACCGACATCTCATTTTCCTGTAGGTTTGACGAAAGGATTAGCTCATTTGCGAACAGAAATTTCAGAGAGATGGTATCGAAGTTTTAACAGGACACCGTGTCATGAGTGTTTCAGACAGAATGATTAACATGAGAACGAAATCTACCGGAGAGGATATTTCAATACCACATGGAATGGTAGTATGGTCAACTGGAGTTGGCACTCGACCAGTTGTGAAGGACTTTATGGAACAAATTGGCCAGGTAACTTGTATTATGGTATTTATTTTTTTCATCTATCTCATAGTCTTGTTGCAATGCTATTGTTAAGTGAGCTTTTTGCTTCTAAAAACTTCCATTCTCTAATTTTGATATTGTAGAATATTCAGATGTGATGACTGCTTTTACACGAGTAATTGTTTGTGATTTATTTGTTTGCAGGGCAACAGGCGTGTTCTGGCAACTGATGAATGGTTGAGAGTAAAGGGATGTGAGGAAGTATATGCTCTTGGTGATTGTGCCACTGTAGATCAGAAAAAGATTGTGGTAATTTTGGGCAGCTTACCGTGCCCTATGTTGTTTGCATTTCATCTTATTACCATTCTGTCACATTCCATTTACACTCTTTGATCTGATTCATCCCTCTCGTAAATCTGTACAAATAGTGTCGTTAATCTTAGGTCTCGAGAAGCAAACAATGAAACCACTGGGTTTTATCATAAGCAGTTGCTCTACTACATTGGACTCACCTTGAAAATATTTAGAAAATTACTGTATTGAATGTATGATAGACATGCAAGAGAAATGTTATGTTTTCACTTTTGTTAATTATTATTAAAAATTTCAAATGAAAGAAACAAATTAGATGAAGTTCTCTCAGTTCATGGACATTGCATATATCTGTTGTGCCTGTTTGTAACATTGAAAGTAACACAAAATCATCCTAAAATTTTACACTTAATATTCCTGGTGATGGAACGATTCTCTTCAATAATTCATACTATCATCAAATTTGGTTTATTTTTCAGGAAGACATCGCAGAAATATTCAAAGCTGCAGACAAAGACAACTCTGGTACCTTAACCATTGAAGAATTCCAAGACGTGATTGAAGATATTGTTATTCGGTACCCTTAAGTGGAACTGTATTTGAAGAGCAAACATCTATTTGAAGTAAGTGACCTACTAAAAGATATGTATGGAAATGATCGAGAAGAGGTGGACATTGAAGGGTTCAAGTTACCGCTCAAGTAGGTTTCTTCATTGCTTGGATATCAATGTTTCCGTTCTTCATTTAATTGATCATAAAAATGAGTTTTTGGCTTAATACATCCGTATCAGGTTGCTGCTCAACAAGGTGCATATCTTTCAAGTTGCTTTAATAGGATGGAAAAATGTAAACAGAATCCCGAGGGCCCTCGCAAGTTCAGAAGTGGTGGTCGTCATGAATTTCGCCTTTCCGGTAAACTTTCTTTCTTTTTTTTTTTTTTTTTTTTTTTTTTTTTGGGATCGGAATCTCCTGAGTTCTATACTTAGGAATTTATTCAGAAGTGTGTCTCAGAACTACACAATTATATAAGAAGTAGCCGTATATAAAATGGCACACTAAAGGCATATCTAGTTTTCCATAATTGTCAATGTGGTTATGAATATTCTTTGAGATCCTACCAACTGATGTATTAGTAAGCAGTTGTTCCAAATAATTTCCCATTTCTGTTTTTTCCGTCCCAATTTTTAAAAAGCTACAGCATTTTCTTTCCAATTTTCTGTGTCGGCTATTTGGACTTGTTGATGCTGTTTGCGTCAGACTGTCATATATGAAGACAAACTCATGAAAGTATTACGTAATCTTCTGTGGACTCATTTTTTCTTGATTTACCCTTTGTTACTGGTCAAAACCAGCAAGATTTGTCTATCACACAATACCAACTGATATGGTATGAATTTCAATATAGGCCCTTTCAAATTTTATTATTTTTTCGAAAATTTAAATGTTAATTTTAAATATGTATGATTAAAAAGATAAGGGTTTTCAGTAAGAAAGTACTTTATGTCATTGACTTTGCTTTTGGTAAAACGACGATAAACTTTCGTTCATTTTCGTTGATAAATATGGATAATGCTATATTAGATGAATAATTTACATCTAATGGTTCTTGAGATTCTCTTTTAGAATACATAATTTGAATCCGAAAAAAATTTATTTCCCATTCGTGATTCTTCCTGAGTCTTGAACGCTAGGTACCGACATCTTGGTCAATTTGCTCCACTTGGCGGAGAGCAAGCAGCAGCTGAGCTGCCAGGAGATTGGGTTTCCCTGGGCGGAGTACACAATGGCTATGGTATTCTGTATACGCAAGGTCAGTACATTGTTTCCACAAATTTTAACATGATTTTACATTATGCATTTGAGTGATCAAATAGGTTTACGTGCAGTAAGCAAGTTAGCTGGCGCACAAGGTTGTTAGTAATAGGTGACTGGTCGAGGAGGTTCGTTTTCGGGAGAGATTCAAGTCGTATTTGAAACGGAGTTGCTGAGGATGACTTTGCATTTTCAGATGTTCTGCTTCTTCTGCTGCTCTCTCTCACAAACGCAAACGCATAAATTCATCGTATATAAGATTATGATAGGTGCAATATTCTTGTTGAGTTTATTTACATATTCAACTCATTACAGGATTCCAGTATGACCACGATGTCTAGATTTCTTGTCTCAGTATGGTTCTCTGGCTCTTGAACTTAAATTGTATTTTGATTTTTGGCATCACTTTTTGAAAATTATCAAAGGATTGCTGCCTCAACCTTTATTAAAATCCATACGGATCTCACATGCTCTACAATATTTCATTAGGTGTTTCAATTCACATATGAATGCCACGCGTAAAATATGATGTTATTATTGTACTGTGTCATTCTCTACACTGATTGCAATCTTTAAGGTCCATTTTAAAGTAGACCTAATGAATTATTTTGAATCACAAGTTTCAGCCACTGATTTCGAGTCCACAAGTATAATAAACTCACTATTTTCTTCCTTTGTGGCATGTTTTTTTGAGACAGATTTTTGGTAAAAAGAAAAAGAAAAAGAAAAATAATCAAATAATAAAACACAAGGTACCAGAACAAATATACAAACCATTAGAGCTGCTGAATTTTTGTTGATGATATGAACCTCTCATAACCAACGGTCATATATCTTGAGACAGAACTTAGGACTCAACTTTCACAATCTTAACAAAGTTCTATTCACTTTTCTATTACATATGTGCTGCACTAAAATCACAAGAAAAAGACCAACTTTTACTCCTTTTCAGAAACTCTTATGATCTCAAAAGGCTAAAGATCCTTAGAATGGTCCAATGCAACAAAAATGCTACTTACATGTTATTCTTTTGATTAATATTAAAGTGATGGCATGAACTTTCACAATAAAGAAAGAGAATGGTTAAATCCCACATGACCTTTTGAACAAACCTAAACAGAAATTGCTTTGCCAGTTAACAACAATGCAAACACAAAATTCATGTACTCTCAATATCCACTTTCATTACACAATCCAACATGAAAACAAATGTAGCAAGCAGAAGACAACATTAATGTTAAGCACAAGTGTGCTTGGCCAATCTCTAGAGATCAAATACACTTCATAAAGGAAAAAAATTAAAGAAGCTCAATCCACTTATTCTTATGTTTATGTACTATATTACTTACTATTATTCAAGGAGGCAAAAGAATGCTTCTTTTATCCCTTTCACCCATATCACATTAATAAAGCATCATCAATAAGAATTTCAGAATGACAAACAAGCCCTTACAAATTTCCTATCAATATTCTTGGAATGAGAAATCTTCACCTTCTTCTTCTTCTCCTTCTGCATAAGTCAAGGCCTGACATACAGATGTTTCCAACTCCTCATCATTGCCAAAAATGATTTCCTTCCAATCAATTCAACCACCTTTTTAGCAGGTCCCGAGTCCCGGGGGCTTTCCTTCGTGCAACGAGCAATCTTAATTCTCGGTAGCAAATCAGGCACAACAACAACAATGGACTCAAAAGGAGACTTTTCTGCCTCCACACTACCATGAACAACAATCTCACTCGAATTTCCCAACGCTTCTTCACTCGGCTTTCAGTACCTAAATTCTTGTTCTCAGTCACATTAACTCTCGATTTTCCTATCGATAAAGGGCGTTTGTTATCGATTTTCTGGCTAAAATCACTATCATTCTCCGGCAAAGACCTCTTTCTCATTGCTGAGGCCTGAGTTGTTGTACTATTCTGATTATACCTGCTAGCTACAACCCTTCCAGGCCTCAATGGCTTCTTATTAGTACCAAAAACCGATTTTTCGCCATCTCTGAATAATTTCTTGGGCTGAATTGAATTAATAACCCCTTCTTCTTTTTTCACAGTCTTTCTTGATCCAATTGTGGTCACAGCCTGCCTTGATGTAATAACTTGAGTCTTTGCAGCAATTTTTCTTGATTTTGGACTCAAACTAGAACTCTTCTTGCCCTTCTCTATAGCCACCACTGTCTCTTCATCAATATCTTGCAACTTCCAAAAACAAGATTTTCTCCTACTCTGAAGAGGGGTGTTGATCATTTCTTGCTTCCCTAATTGCCTCGATTTTACGGCTCCAAAAATCTCCGAAGGCCCCATGCTCATTCCTCTTCGCCCTCCGGAAATAATTTCCGCCGGACCCAAACTGATCCCCCTTCTTTGAACCTTTGGTTTTGCGCTCATAGATGAAATCTCATCAATCATTTTCTTATCATCTGCATTCTTAACACTCTGTTTCTGATCCATAAACTTCGCCGACACGACTCGTCCTCTTTTTTCGACAACTTTTACTCCCCTCTCAGCCTTTTCCAACTTTAAAGCCTCTAATCTTGATTTCAGTCTCAATATTTCAGACTCAATCTCTTCAATTTCTTCATCTATCTTCTTCTCATCCTTCAAATTTACATTTCCATCAAAACCCTTTTTCAAAACACGCTCAATTCTTGATTTTTCTATAGCCCCATCTGTTTTGACCGGCTTCAAGGGCGTGATTAGGGATTTCTGAGAAGAAGAAACAGAGGAAATCTGATTCTCCAACAGAGGGCCCTGATTCTCTTTATCCGAAATAGAATCGAAAGACGCTTTCGGGTTCCCGAAAATCGACTTCAATGAACCCCAAGATTGTCTGCTCGCCGTCAGATCTTCAGAAACCTCCCGTTATCGAAAGTAGCATTATTCCATATTTGAAGATCTGCAGAAGAATCCATGGTTTCTTGTAATTGCAGCACACTCATTTTTCTCTAATGGGTTTCAAATATTTTTCAATTGAAAGAAGAAAATGGTACTGGAGATCTTTTTGGGTTTTTCTTTTAGAGTGTTCTTGAGAATAATGATTGATGAGAATTTGGAGAATGGGGGAATCTATATTGGTGTACAATTTTTGTCATGTTTTTTTGAGTTTTTGACCGTTGGGGTTCAAATATACGTTATTGGTTAGCCCGCTCCATCGTGGCCGTTGGATAGCAAACGGCTATTACAGACGCTCCGATTTTATTTAAAGGTTAAATTAGGGTCAAATTTATTGACTTAAGGAGCGTGCCTGTAGTTAGTTTTACAGGCAAAATGACATTTTTAGACCCCAGTTAATAACATTGCTTTGAGTTCTAATAATCAGATTTTTTGGCATGTTGATCTTTTTTTTTTCTTTTCTGTAGACTCAATTTTTTTAAAATTTTAATACCAAAGTAGTCAAATATATTTTTAGATATTATGAATAAGATTATTTTTTCTAATTCGGGTGAACTAGAAATTAATGCATAAAATAAGTCACTTAAATGTCTTTTATATATGGAAATATAAAAGAATGGAAATATGGAAAGACATATCCCACATGGAAAACATATTAAATATTTGACTTGTTTATATAAAGTTTCACCACTAATAAAGAAGTAATCATGTGGTTCTCCCTTATGATACACCCTAATGGATCAAGTCGTTTTTCGATCAGCCTTCGCTAGCTCAAATAGCATCGAAATGGTGCAAAGCACCGTCCCGAAGCCAGGGTGCATGCATAAGGTTGTGTACTTTCGAGAGATGCGATCCAATAGTCCAGACGATCTGGACCAAAGGATGCACCATTTCGAAGGGCATCCGAATTTCTATATAAATAGATCCCCAGGATATTCATTTTCATCCAAGAAAATTTGCATTCAACATATTATCTCATCCAAGAAAATACAGTTCTGTTCGCTATAAGTTTGACTTTTGCAAGTTTTGCTAAGTCGAACTTGAAAGTTGTTGTATCTTAGAGTTGCCTGAACCGTTAGCACTTGTGTACGGAGCAATTTCATCTTACAACGTTATAAACATATCATGCCATTATATGCACAATATTATAACGTGTCACATTATAAATCTATAGCGTGCATATAGTGTGTGCCACGTTATAATCAATATCTATACCGTGCATATAATGGCACGTTATGGCACGATATAGGTTTATAACATGACATGTTATAAACCTTAATCGTGCCACAATATGCACGATATCGTGCCACTTCGTCTTCTACATCATATCGTGTCAATATGAACTCTGCAACCTGATTTTCGACACCCATTCCAGAAACACAAATTCGAAATACCAACTTCAACTAACACCATTTCATGCATCATTATCAAATAAATACAAAAAACCCTAACATAAATACTCATTAACAATTATTTTCAACAAATACTCAACACTCTTTCACTAGATTCCACATTCAACAAAACCACTAAAAATGGGGAGGAAAAACCCTAACCTATTCGGTAGCGCAGGAGGAGGAGCAGTGACAGTGATGGCGGTGGCGGTGCGGCGGCGATGGTCTCGTCTTGGCGTCCATGTCACGATATGAGCACGATATATTCTTTTTCCTTTGTTTTGTTTTTGTTATGTTTTTTTTGGCTTTGTTTATGTTATTTGTCTTCTTCTTTGTATTATGTATGTATATGTCCATTTGGGGTGGGGGTGTATACGGTTTCCAAGGGAGTTATAAGGTTTGCAAGGAAATAATAATTACATCAGTTTCAAAATCCAAAATTCCCAAATTAAACGAAGGGGCAATTTGGTCAAACTGGGTAAAAAGAGTTTTTTTTTTTTTGGTGGGTAGAAATAAATACCCACTATGCATAGTGGGTAGTTAAATTTTTTTCCCAAAAATAAACCACTCTAAAAATGGAAGATATGTTTAGTGGATAATTTTGATTAATAAAATTAGTACAATTAATCAAGTAATTTTTTAAATGCCAAAAAATTAAAAACCAGCAATTCCAATATACAATGAATTTGTGGAAAATTAATGTAAACAACTGTAACAATGTAATTAAGAATTAAAACTTTACGTTATTTTGACAAGCCAAAATACAAAATAAAAAAAATAAAAAAATGTCTCAAATTTAAAAAAATTAGCACAAATCCTGTATAACACGCGGGTGCATTTCTAGTAATATATATTAAATCAAAAAATAGTTATGACCGCAAATATAATTCAAAGACAATAATGCGTGTTTCTTTTTCAAAAAATGAGCATTGATGCATCCGTCGGTTCAACAGCTATTGCCCGTTTGGATTATCGTGGCAATTTTGTCCGAAAAAATATGCATTTTGGGAGAAATGAGCTTGACCTTTATTTAGAACCCACAATAGTACCTCGTGCAAAACCAATGTTTGGATACAACTCTTCCCATCATTTACATCCATGAAGTGCAAAACTCCACTGTTGTAGTGTATGTTTATCAAAAACCTGTATTTTTATCTTTTTAAATTTCATGGGAAGTCTTCACAAACTTAATGGTAAAATATCAATTAATTTCTTGTAATCCGAATGGACCCAAGGGAAATGGGGTGACAAAGAACAACTTAGGTTGCAAATTGCCTACCAAATTTTCTCATTTTCGTTGCTAGAGAATGTTTTTAACTCAAATGTGATTGTCTACAAATTTTTTTTAAAAAATACACTATTCATTCACTTTTACTTTTTACTTCATTTTTTTCTTAGGGATAAATTCACTTTTGTTACTCAAAGTATTAGCGGTTTTCACTTTTGGTACCCGCTTTTTTGGGCATAGCATGATTAGTACCCAATATTTCAAAATTCACTCATTTTTGGCACGTCCCATCAGTCAATTGTTAAAGACTAATGGACAACCTACTGTAGCAAGTGATTGGTGAATAGTGGCTAGCCGGTGTCGGAACACTGTTGGACGGGGGTGGTGCATTCTGACTCACAATTTTATTCTGAGCAACTTTGTCTTCTTGGTAGGAGGCCAATTCGGCCGACAACATGGAGAAACAACCCCCTAAAAGTTGGAAAATCGATTTTAAGATCCCCTTTTGTGCAATTTTGGTCAGGGGCAAATCAGACTGGTCGAGGAGTGGGCTTTGTGTAGCTTGAGATGAGAAAGACGATAGTATGCTCAATTTTAGATTTGGAAAAGTATTTTGGATGGAATTTGGATTTGAATGAAACTTTAGATTTTTCGAATTATCGCCAATTGACACTGGAGACGAATTCAAAACCTGAAATTGACCATTGGGCATTGTAGGGCTTGCGATACATTCGAATGAGTGGTGACACAATACTTGGGGTGGCCAAATGGGACCATCGCGTCGGGATGCCGTGAAGTGTGCGCCACTAACGTACATCAATTTCAACAAGGAAATTAGTTTTTTTATACGTGGTAACTTATGCCAGGTTCAATAGTTATTGTTTAACGAATGACTAACGGAACGTGCCAAAAATGAGTGAATTTTGAAACATTGGGTACTAATAATGATATGCCCAAAAAAGTGGGTACCAAAAAGAAAAACGCTAATCGTTGGGTACCAAAAGTGCAATTAACCCTTTTTCTTAAACCGATCACATCGACCTACTTTCAAAAAAACCAAATCATTATTACATATTTCTCCATAAATTTCACTATTAACTCACTCACATATATTTTGACTACGAAATATATAAGATCATTATTTTACTAATTCTACATCACATCATCTTTCATCATTACATTTTTATTTCATATCCATTCACATCTCCAAATTTTTTTCCTATTGTCACTTCCAAAAAAAAATTCTTATTTTCACTAACAAATTTTTCACACTATTCTCTATCCTGAATTTTATTTTTCCAAAATGAAAGTGTATTCAATCGCAACTTTACTTCTCCAATCAAGTTATTGCTCAACTTGATTCGGATCTTACTTTTGAAGACATATTCGTGAAAGGTCAATCAATGTTATGGAAGTTTCATTATTGAATGACTTGTCCGCTGCCGACTCTTCCTTAATACATCTAACGATAACGTTGACCTCGTGTAAAGATAAGTGAAATAACTCTTATAATTACAATTTTCCTAATTTATATTATTTTACTTCTAAAAATATTTTTTTCCTTAATAATACATATTCACTTCATGTAATAATATAACATTACAAATTTTATAGTTAATCTCCGTCGGATGGTCTAACAGATCTAACTCATTAGATGGATCCAAATATCCAACCCGTCACCCACCAATGTCACCCGCACAAGTACTAATACTACATCCGTTGGTCCGCTAATATATTTTAGGAGGACTACTAATACATTGCGGAGGAAAAATTAATATTTTTAGAGTGCTACCAAATATTTTTCGGGATGACTACTAATACTTTTTGGGAAACTAATACTTTTGGGAACTACTAATACTCTTTATGAGGAAAACTATTAATTTTCAAGAGGAATATTAAAATCCATTTAATCGGAAAACATAATACTTTTAAATAAGCTAGTAGGAATACTAATACTCTTGATGGAAAATAAATATTTTTCAAGAGGGTTACTTGAAAAATTGTTCAAGCGGAATACTAATACATTTCATCGTCACTACTAATGTTTTTTTAGGGACTAATACTTTTTCGGAGAAAAAGTTAATTATACTCGAGATAACACTAAAATACTCTCTAGGAACTACTAATACTTTTCAAGGAACTACTAATACTTTTCGGATGCATTATCCCAAAATATTATAAACATGCCTCCGATTGCATGAAATTACGAAAAATTCGAATTCGGGTTGGACCCGTCTAATAGAAAAAGACCCGTTAGACGATCGACATGAGTTTTTGTGCAAATTTTATTTAAACTTAATTTATTCTTTGGAAGTAATGTAAATATATATAACTTTTAATTTTTTTCAAATTTTACTTTCACACCCACACCTACATATAAAAATATATATATGCTTATTGCCCTCCTCATGGTGGTGTGGTCTAGCGAAGTAAGTGGTCTCGTTATTGACCTAAGATCTCAAGTTCGAATCTCCATATTTGCATTACTTGATTGAGTTTGTCGCACATGATTTGCCTATGTGGACTAACACATCCAAATGGGAGTCTAGATCCTCTATTCCCAAAATATGTTTTATCTCGTATTTCTAGTATCTTAAATACACACAACCTGTTTCATCACTAATTAATACACTTGGTGCCCCCAAAGGATGAGGTTTATACATAAATAAAAGGAGAAAGTTACTTCCTAAGAGCAAGGAAGAAAACTATAAGGAGAAGTAACAAACAAACCAATTGTCCATCATTGGACCAGATTTAAAGTTCAACCATCTGCCTAACTACATCAATATTTTATTTAAAAAATTTGAACAATGAATATTATAAGCAACATAAATGCAGTGGGTGCAACACTTTCAATTACAAGATTTGCCTATGTTTGCACTTTCAATTACAAGATTTGCCTATGTGATAGTATTTGTTTAGGTGTGACCAATTTGAAAAGAAACTAATTATTGCTAAGCAATTATACAATAGGTTTGGCGTTGTGATAAAAAGGCTGAGACTCTAACTGACACGTGGCTTTGAAGTCTAAAACTATTACAATCTTTTATCTCCATCTTAATTCTTAGAGCTAGTCTCCTGTCCGACCGTCTAATGGATCTAGATTCGTCGGACGGATCTAAATATCCTACCAATCTCGCATATTTGACCCGGATCCGCGAAATAAAATCGACCCAACAACCAACCCAAATGGCGGCTCTTGCACCGACACTCCCTTTCATCATGTACCTTTCAAACCTTGCGCCTAAAAGCATCAAGCATGTTAACAATCACCATTCCTAAGTGTATCAATAAATCTAATCTCTTTTGAAACCATCATCAAGTTAATACGGAGATTCAAGTCTAGAGAAACTGTAAGGAGAATCGAAGATCTTGTTACCTTCAAATTGAATTTTCGTGGTATCAACAAATATAAATACGAAATTTTTCCGTGAGTTGTCATAGAAATTTTCTTGAGTCTCATGTTTCTCAAAATAATTTGGTCCAGAAATGGTGGAGAAGAGTGCAAGGGTGGCGGGTTAGGGAATAAGTCTAAAATTTGCTCTATTTTTTTTCTTCAGGTGATATGAAGAATGAATATTTGCACTAAATGATACAAGTCTTAGCATCAGCTAATACTTTTATGAAGAAATACTAATACATTTTATAAGAAAAACTAATACGTTGCAGAGCACTACTAAAATACTTTCTAGGAAATTACTAATACTTTTTTTCTTTATAAACTACTAATACTTTTCCGATGGACAACTAATACATTTCGGGAGTATATTCATGAATACTAAAACTCTTCGGGAACTACTAATACATTTCCCGAGAAAAACTGTTAATACTTTTTTAGAAGGACGACTAATACTTTTTAATGATTGTTAATACATTTAAAGGAGAAAATTTAATTATATTCAGGGAACTATTAATACATTATAGAAGAACTTCTAATACTTTTTAGATGAATGACTAATACTTTTTAGAAGGACTATTAATACATTTCGGAGAAAAATTTAATTTATTTTAAGGAACTACTAATACTTTTTCGAGGAACTACTAATACTTTTTTGAGGAATTGCTAATACATTTTGAGAGTGTATTCATGAGAAATACTAAAAAACTCTTCAGGAAACTACTAATACATTTCAGAAGAACTGCTAATACTTTTTAGAAGGACGACTAATACATTTCAGAAGGACTGCTAATACTGGTGCTCCCTGAAAACTACTACAACACCACTGCTAATATTACGGAAATGCCACCGAATCCGCGGGTCAGATCCGTCTAATAGATCAGACCCGTTAGACGGTCTGACTGGAGTTTTTGTGTAATTCTTATTGTGAACTCAGTTTAATAATTAATAAGAGAAAAAAGGTAATTGATATCTTAACATAATGTTCAACTTAATTGCTAAGAAATTAAAGACTAGCCCCAGACATGATTAGTGATATATAGGTCTAGATTTTATCCGAACATAGTGCCATGCCTATCCAAGCCCCAAAAATTAATTCAAGTTACACGTTATCAACTATATATCATCTCTTTTAAAATTGCAAATTCACCCAGGATGCACCCTTTAAGAAAGGCATCTAAATTTCTATATAAATAGACTCCCGGAATGTTCATTTTTCATCCAAGAAAATTTGCATTCAACATATTGTCTCATTCTTTCTTTTTTTTACGTATTTAAAGTTTTGAAATACTGATTCACGTTTTGTTGTAAGTTTGACTTTTGCAAATTTTGCTAAGTCGAACTTGAAAGTTGTTGTATCTTAGAGTTGCAGCGAACCATTAGCACTTGTGTACTGGAGCAATTTCATCTTGCATGGATAGAAAATCTAATTCTCCCATCGACTTAAATATCTGTCCCATTATTCCTCCGTCCATTTTTTCGAGAAAAACCAAACACAAAGAAACAACATCATATAGTGACACGTTATATACGTATTTCGTGCCACTATAATGTGCAACGTTATAAACATTTCATGCCATTATATGCACTATATTATAACGTGTCACATTATAAATCTATAGTGTTTATATAGTGTGTGCCACGTTATAATCTATATCTATATCGTGCATATAATGGCACAATAGAGGTTTATAACGTGACATGTTATAAACCTTAATCGTGCCCTGACAATATGCACATATCGTGCCACTTCGTCTTCTACATCATATCATGTCAATATGAACTCGCAACCCAATTTTGACACCCATTCCAGAAACACAAATTCAAATACCAACTTCAACTAACACCATTTCATGCCTCATTATCAAATAAATACAAAAACCCTAATATAAATACTCATTAACAATTATTTTCAACAAATACTCAACACTCTTTCACTAGATTCCACATTCAACAAAACCACTAAAAATGGGGAGGAGAAACCCTGCAACCTATTCGGCACGGGGAGGAGGAGTAGTGTGATGATGGCGGTGGCGCGATGGCCTCGTCGGTGGCGTCCATGTCACGATATGAGCACGATATATTCATCTTCCTTTGTTTTGTTTATATGTTTTGTTTTTTGTTATGTTTATGTTATTTGTCTTCTTCTTTGTATTATGTATGTAGATGTCCATTTTGGGGTGGGGTGTATACGGTTTCAAGGGAGTTATAAGGTTTGCAAGAAATAATAATTACATCGCTTTCAAATTTAAAATCCCCAAATTAAACGGAGGGGCAATTTGGTCAAACTAAAAAAGTTTTTTAAGTGGTGGGTAGAAATAAATACCCACTATGCATAGTGGTAGTTAAATATTTTTCCCAAAAATAAACTACTCTAAAATGGAAGATATATTTATTGGATAAGTGATTTATAAAATTAGTATAATTAATTAAGTAAGTTTTTAAATTCCAAAATATTAAAAACTAGCAATTCCAATATACAATTAATTTGTGAAAAATTAATGTGTAAACAATCGTAAAAATTAGCACAATTAATTAGTTAAATTTACGTTATTTTGACAAGCCAAAATGCAAAATAAAAAAATTAAAAAATGTCTCAAATTTAAAAAAATAGCACAAATCCCGTATAACACGCGGATACGCGTTTCTAGTAATCTATATTAATTCAAAAATAGTTATGACCGCAAATATAATTCAAAGACAAATAATCGTGTTTCATTTTCAAAAAATGAGCATTGATGCATCCGCTCAGTTCAACATGACTGTTGCCGTTTGGATTATGGCTTTTTTAACAGAATATTACTTTTTTTTCGAGTTATACAATTGAACTAAAAAAAATGGCTTAATAATTTAGGCAAAACGACATGCTCCTCACCATTTTTAACTAAAATCGTCAAGTGTAGGGCCGTTTTAATTAAAGTTTTTTTTAATTTTTTATTTAAAAACGGCCATAAGTGTAGGACTGTTTTAATTTTTTTAAAAAAATTATGTTTTTATTAAAGTTTGTATTGTTAAAAATGATTAGTCCTTTAATTACATAATCATTCGATATATTAACATATAATAATACTAAAATCTATTATACTATATTATTAGATACATAATTAATATATATAGTAAATAATTATTATATATACTAAACAATTAAAAAATTTTATAAATATATTTGTTATATTTATAAATTATTTGTTATTTGCAATGTTTATATAATATTTATTGTTCTAAAAATCCCCGCTTAACTCCTATTAGTCATGGCACCCACTAGACTCTCCTTATACGCCTGGTTTTTTCCCGATCTTATCCAACTAGCGTTTAGCTTTTTAGAACACCGATAATAATATATATTATTATTTTATACTATAATATATAATAATGGTAATAAGCCAAATATGCCACTTACAATTTGTGGAGAAAAACTATGCGAATAAGGGGAGTCTAGCGCTGGCGAAAGAACTAATCGAAATTAAAGCGGAGATTTTTAGAACAATGAATATTATATAAACATTGCAAATAACAAATAATTTATAAATATAACATATATATTTATAAAATTATTTAATTGTTATCACGCCCCACGGGACGCGACGCGATCAACCACTTAAACGGAAATAAGCCCAATAGTCTGAGACAAAAATACAACAATCCCAAGTAAAAGAGTCTAAGCGGGAAATAACTACAAGTACAATATGATTACAAATACATCCCAACAACATCCAAATAACTTACAGTCGTAACTAAGAAATAAAGTACACATCACACCACAAGCTTAAGTGTCAACGGGTCCTCGCCCTTAAGTTATAGTCCGTAATGGAAAAGGAATAAACGAGAGTCAACAACAATAAAAATAAAAGAAACAAGTCCAAAGAACATCAACAACAATAGAAAGTAAGTCCAACAGTGAGCACGAATTCGATCAGTGGTAGTTCGGCACCTTCAACATAGTCCTCATCTAAAGGTTAGAAAACGGAGGGGATGAGACAAATCTCGATGGATGGGGTGATCGTGTGCAGAGTGTGGCGATATATATAGTTAATGCGTGAGATATGATGCATGATTTCACACACAATTCACAAGCGTCGTGATAAATATATTTAAGTAATATACTTATACGATTTAAGAAACAACAATGGTCACACAGACACTATATGATTCGAGCAAGACAGGTAGGATTGCGTGCGGAATGTAACGCCAATCCTATGCAAGACAAGTAATGATTGCATCGGATTTGTAAGCGCTAACCAATGCAATACAAGTAGCGATTGCGTCTGATTTATAAGCGCCAACCAAAGCGGGTCCGATTAACTCGAGAATCGTGTGGATCGGGGCACAAATTCCTTCGTTTCTTCCTAGTAACTCCCGAGCAAGATGGTCCAATACTGTCACCTTATCGCTCCATAGGCAAAGACAAATCCACGAGAGCTAGCTAGGCCGGATTATCATAATCATGATTATACCTCAAGTACTACGACCCGCTTCCCCTTGGACAAACTCCGTCCCTCGGTTGCGGAATTGGGGCGATGGGGCGGAGAGTGGAATAGCGGCCCGAAATGAGCGCCGGTTCCATCCCCGACGTATCCATTCCGATTGAGCTTGACACACCAAGTTGACTCGGGCGGGAAAGTAAATACGAAGTTCGAGGTAGTCATGAGGGGAGTCGAGTATTATTGATTCAGGGACGATTCATAAAACTTTTTCGAAAATTGCGAGTGGCAATTATGGCGTTGGTGGTGTTATTTGGATGAAGATGATTATCGGGAGGATAAGTAATCTTCGATATCTTGAAAGATTAGGTGGAACATAAGTCCGTTATAGATTCGAAATGGCAAGAAGAGGCAGGAGATGGCCCAGCGATCGTGTATTAATTCGGTCAATACGATCCGATAAGTCAAGGGATTTTGAGAAAAATAAAATATTTTAATTAATTATTAAAGTCAGAGGGTCGAGGGCTGTTTCATTAAAAGAAAAATAATTTGAGTTAGAACCTTAAAAAGAAAATTTACAACTAGCTCGTTTTGTAAAAACCAATACTTTTACAATTGAATAAATAAATATCCCGACCTTGAAAAATTATGAGGTCAGTTCTAAATTATCTAAATTGTTGATAGATTTAGGTTTTTTAAAGTTTTGATGTTGAGTTTTATAAAATTCTCACATTGGCCCCAAATTTGTGAAAATTGTCATTTCGGGCCCTAAATTTAAAATAATTGGAACTAACAAACCGAAAGGGCTTTTAATGAGATTCCAGTTGGAAAATATCACTAAGGTCAGTGGGATATTGGG
>JABTTQ020001704.1:0-216199 GCA_016081115.2 Rehmannia glutinosa | reverse complement strand
CAGTAATGTGTGTAATGTGTATCGTGTGTTAGCATGTGTAGCTGTGTGTAGTGTGTAGGGGTGTAAACAGCAAACAGCCATGTATTGTTCGAGCTGTTTGATTTAACGAGCTCGATTCACAATCGAATCGAGCTCGACTAAAGCCCGTTCGAGCTCGATTCGATTAATAATCAAACAAGATCAAACAATTTTAGCTCGTTTAAAATTCAAACAAGCTCGTCGCTACCATGCAAAGTGGCCTGACTTAACTTGTTTACACACCCTTGCACACTACAATACATTTACTATTGCCTGGTCATTACATTGCAACATTACATTACACATTACTGCAATACACACTATACACATTTACGTCAATAATTAACACACATTGCACATATCTACACACTGCACATATTTACACACTACACACTCACGCATACTCTTCCTCACATATTCACACTACACTATCTTCATACACATATTTACACATAATAAAAAGTTGTATATTCTATATTTTTATTAGTGTACAATTATAAATTATTTATAAAATAATAAGATTATATCTTTTTATTTAATTTATTAAATATCAATTAAGAAACAATAGTTTTAAATTTTTATTAAATTTACTATGGATTTTAAACCCTTTACCAATTTACATCATCTAAATAAGAGGTGATCAAACCATGAGCTGGAAATCCATTCATTTAAACCTTGAAATTTCAAAGTTCCTTCCATCTAAATCGCGCCATCATAAGATATGAACACTTAATACATGGCATAATTGTAAGATTGTGAGTCAATTTTTTTTTTTTTTTCAATTTTAAGGATACAACTGTACTACAAATACATCTTACATGCAATGAGTTTGTTCAAATCCTAATACCTATCCTAAGCACATGTAACCAAATTATCCAACCAATTCCAATTACAGGATAGATGTAATCGTGTTTGACTTATGTAACCAACCGAACCTGGCTAAAAATACTATTTCTATGGTGCATTTCCAATTTTCCAGACAAAGAAAAGGAGAAATTGTTTGAAGTCCGAATTATAAATTAAGAATCCATCAAACCCATTTTCAATCCAAATATATATAATCGTCGAAAACACCAAGCATCATCATGGTATATAAATTTCTTGGTCCATGCAACTGACCTCTACATTTGAAATTTTTGTCCTATCCATGAAAAAAAAATATCAGCTCTCTCACAAACTCTGTATTATTCCTGGCTCTACTACTTCCCGTCACTAGCCCAAGATAACAAAGTAGAAGGTCTCATGTAGACTGCCCCACTGATCTACATCCGCTGGCATTTGTTCTCCAAGATACCCAAAACCCGCTAAACACAACCCTTCAGTGTCCAAAAGCCCACTATCCAAAAAGCCAACTCTAAATTCAATACAACCTTAGCCTCCCACGCGAGTCTCTTCTCTCTACCGGAGATGTCATTTCCCAATGCTAATTGTAACTCCATCAATACCCTCATCTCCATCAAGCATCAATAGCAACTTCTCACAAATTCATCTTCCAACACGCCATGCTAGTTATTTCATCATGTCATCCTTGTCTACACAACTCCTAAACTTATAATTTCTCTATTTTCTTACTATTATAGATAATATGGAATGAAATCTGCACAAGGTTCCAATTTTTTTCATAGATATTCGCGAGTTATGCCATATTTCATATAAGTAATATTCACCATTAATCAAGTATATAATGTCACTAATACTTCAATATTTTCTAAACGGCGTGATATTGTTATCACGGCGTCGTTTTGTTAAGAAATAATAGCGTAAAGTTAATGTGATGCCTGCGATTTACTTTCAACAGCGGCTGCTTTTTTCCAGAAGTGACATTTCTAAACCGGTGATCACATTTGACGCGGCTGCCAACCATCGATGTTTCGTGGAAATGATGGCACAATAATGCAGCAGAGAACGGTCGACGTTTGGGACGCCCAAGGCTTCAAAGGCAATACTTTACTCGCTTTTTTATCACTTAGTTTACATTACTTTTCCTCAGAAAAAGCATTACTTTTCTAAAAGATTAAATTTCCTAACCAAAAGATCACATTTGTATCGCCGCCACAACTATTGCCTCTGCTCGTGAAAAAGATGAAAACAATAATGCCGATAGAATGCAAATATGCGACGTTTCTGCAACAATGTTTCAATTCAAAGACTTAATCCTAATATGTTGATGTCATATATTGATTGTGACATTTTTAACCAAAAACACACGTCAAAATAACCATACTTTTTAAGAATTATACCTTTGTTCCTACTCCATCGTATGAGTTTGGCCCAAATTAATTCGAACTTTGTGACTCATATTCTTTAGTAGTTATTTTTAGTCAAAATCATGCCATTGTTGTTACATTGTTTTAGCATCAATTTTTAACCTATTGTAGGAGTGGTGAAAAAAAGTAATACTTTAAACCTAAAGACTATACTTTGAATTAAAATGTCATACTTTGTAATTATACCTTTATGTGTTAGATTTTATTACATTGGTGATAAGAAAAGCACATTTTTGAACCCAAAATGCAATACTTTATGAAACAAAATGCCACGAAAATGTAAGTATTCACGTATTTCAATGTTTGGCTTCGGACATTATAGCTTGGCCCTCAAAGGCGCGTTTCAATCATCAACTTAGATTATCATTGTCTAAAATATCAAACGGCTAATGAAGTATTGTTGTGATATTCGGTTAGACCCATCCAAGATGAAAATGAATGATGATACAATTTATCGCTCACCACACCCCATTTGAGCTTGGGATGAGTTCATCCAAAGTGAAACTTGATTTACTAATCACAAGTGAGATTTAGATTTAAGAAAATGCGGGATCCCTAACCCAATATACGACTTACAGGTTCGCATAAACATAAGTACATAACCCTGGCATATAATTACCACGAAAATAACATTTTTTCCCAACAAAGTTGATACTTAAAAATGAAAAGTGATAGTTTTCAAATAATAAATATACCTTGTTAATAACAAGTGATGTTTAATGTTGGGTTCTGCTATCTGTACACATGTTCGGTGATAATACATCATGTAAACTTACGCCAAACGATAAGTATTTAAAATACTTTAAATGATTCACATAACCAAAGGGCTAAAATATCAGCTCCAAAATCCCCAAGATCCACAAAAGTATTAATCATGTCAAATTTAATGCTTACGTTGTAATACTTGCAAAAGATAGAAGTACAAAAAAGAGTATGTTTCGTCATTTTTCAAGTATCTTCTAAAGAAACCCGCACATTAATCAACGGCTCTTCTTATTTATGAATTAAAATACATCTTTCTATTTTGACATCAACTCAGTTATTACCTGTAACTCATTGATAAGGCCAAAACAAATCTTGGATGCTTATGCTTGACTAATGAAACTCGAACAATCAAAAAGAGAAAATACAACTCAGAAACAATCTAACAAAAGAATAATACTTTTGTGCCAGTAAAGTATACTTTTATTATGGAAAACACTTTTATATTTAAGTACCACTTTAAACAACTTAACGGTGTTTACATTTTTAAATGGTGTCGACACTTTTATTTACGTAAAATGATACTTTTATAATTAAGTACTACCTTAAAACAACTTAACAAAAATAATATTTTTAAAGTGAAAAGTGGTACTTTTATTATGAAAAGTAAGACTTAATTTTATATGCATGTGACCGTCATTTTACTTTTCGCTTAAAGATCCTTCCCACATCCAGCATTTATTTAATCTTCATCGCAAACAAAAGAGAATACCAAAATATCATTTACAATTCCAACTATAGAGGTAGCTTGCCAAGAATACCAAATATCATTTACAATCAAGTAATGGAAATCCTAACACGTAAGAACAAAAACTCTAGCTACATTTAATACTCGAAAATCATTCCTCTCTGCATATGAAAACCACGAACAAAAACTTCTCGTAAATAATTAAAATAGTTGGGCAAGTAAACCCAAAACCAAAGCCACGAAAGCCTTCTAACTTTTAAATAGCACGCATCATGATCGAGCCGAAATAATCAAACTCGCATTTAATAAATGACCCAGAGAGAGTGCGCAGTTCCCTGGCGGTAAGAGAAATGATAAGAGTAACCCAAAATTGCCTGGCGGAGTGGGAGAAAGGTGGACAAAAGGGCAATTTGTACCAATAAATCTATGTATAAAAGCGGTTGCACTGGGTTATAAAACCGCCGGTTTTCAGATTCTCCGCCCGGTCTACTTAAACTAGATCCATGCAGAGCGCCTATGTTTCTTTGCCAGATAACAAATCACTAACAAACATCGTGATATACGCATTCTATCTTTTCAGGGCATGTATGTGTTTTTTTATAACCCACGCCGGGTGCCTAATAATTTCCATCACAACTCCGCGGATATTTACGGCCAAAGACTGGCGCTAATTGTTTATGCTAATCATTGATACTGTAGAGTGAAACCAGACCCAACCAATTTCATCAAATCGACTCCGACTAAAGTGCTGCATTTATATCGCTTCAATCAAATCGAATCCCACGCTACCGAAAAAGATAACGCGAGCTTATCAACCTCTTATCACCTACTATGCCTGTGAAACAGGGTATGTATGTTTTTTTTTTTTTTTTGATATTTTATGTGTAAAATATATATTAAAGGAGAGTGTTTGCAAAAAACTTTGATTTTAGAAAAAAATGACTTATGTTAATATAAATAAAGTAGTTGAAATTAGGAAAGCATTTAGCGAAAAATTATAAAGGTCTTTGTCAAATCGCAATAAATCAGAAATTTAAAGTAATTTGACATAACATCAACAATTAAAATGACAGATTTTTCTGTGCCAAACGCTTAAAAAGTGATACTTTTTGTTTAGTAAATCTGCAAACACTCTGTAAATTAGGAAAAATAAAATGTAAAATTGAATTAAAAAAATATAAGATCTGAAGTAGTTCTAAATTGAACAAAGATGTTTAGTATATATTTCACAGTTGGCTCTATCTATATGGTATATCAATTCATCGCACTTAGAATATCTGATAGTAAACAGCTTACTGACTGTTTGGCTAACAGGGATCTTGCAAGATACAAATATTTAATTTTACAAAAAGGAGAGGGATATTCCTTTACAAAAATAAAACCAAAAGGCGATCGATTCATATCTTCAAATTTTCCATTCTATTCCTCTCTGACTACTTTATCTCTACCTCATAAATATCTGCAACTTAACTCTAAGCAAATAAAACACAAAAACAAAAGGACTTTTGCCTTCTTCTTTTAGAACGCAAATTAGATTCTTTTTGAGCCTAAAACAACACACTAAAATAGAACTCTCTGGATCAATAAAAATGGATGTGACCAGGTGACTTAGTCCAGTCACCTACAGACCCGTCACTGTGAAGCCTTCCTAGCCGCTTAATGCACCATAAATCCTCCAAGCGCACGATAGACTCTTCCAATGTGGAACTTCAACTGATGGTTTCTGGGCCTGCCACCCGTCGTGCCACCACCCTGCCAATGCCTTCCCTAGCCAAACAGGCCAGCCTACATAATGCCTGATGCATTTCTCACTTGGGCCTCCAAGCCCATACAAGAAATGAATCAAATCGGCCTGAAAACTAAAATAGAAGGAAAAACGGAGCCACGGAAAACCCCGGGTCCACCACGCGCGTCGCCCAGCCAGCGTTTCACCCGCGACGCGCCGCGACCTCCAGCGGGAAAACGTCCTTGCAGCCTCCAAAACGCTGAGCACCGCCCACGACTTCGCAGAGCAAGAAACTCGGCACCGCCACGAGACGGCGTCGTGGGCCGACCTTCTCGGCACGGCGAGAAAGTTCCCAGGATCACGCACGATTGGTTTAACGGCGTCGATGTCGCGGAAGAACCAGTGGCAGGAAGTGGTGCGTAGAGACCTTTCGCGTCGGCGGGGCTGAGCTGGTCGACATCGCCCGTTTTCCGATCATGTGACACGGTGGCGAACACGCTGGATTGAATCCTTATGCATGGAACTTGAGAGCTTGCATTTGAGTGAAGAGTTTAACGGAAGTCATTGTTGCTTTTGGTATGGCAATATTCGCGCCGGCTTTTCTCCAACTAGTTTTCCATTCTACACTAGCCGTAACCCAATTCCTGATTCCTCTGCAAAACGCCAAAATAAAATAATGAGAAAGTAATTGTTTATTAAGCAACAACACCAAAAATAACTGCACTGTTCCAAAAATCTCAATTTATCCTGCTGAAGGACTCATTATTTGCTATGCTTTTTTCATTCGACTTTCATCTAACCTTCTCAGATTCCATCAGGCTTAATCCGGGTACCGTAACGCCTAGTACTTTCAGAACACTTGGTACTGAAAAGCCTAGTGAAAACAGCCGCGTAAAATTAGTATTCTAAAAAATTATTCAACTCAGACTTAAGTGCTCAGAGCTAATTTCCTGTTTACATATAGGCTTTTCAATTGAATTTCACCTAATTCATTCAGGTCCCACCAAACCAATCAAATCGTTCTTAGCCTTCCGCTATCCGACTAGCTTCATATATATTTTTTAGGATATTGATAATTACCAATTTGCGGAAAAGGGGTGTCTGTAAACTTATTTAAAAAGAAAATGACTATTTTTTAAGTATATTTATTTAATATAAGAAAACATTGTTCAATGCAATGAAAAAAAGTGGAGAAATTGAATTAATGGTGAGAAGGAGAACATTTAGAGGCCTAAGAGAAAGAAAAGTTTAGTGTAGACAGTGGGACAATAGTGGTTGTAATTTAGGAACAGTTTTTGCCATTTGAGAAAGTTTTTCTCCGTCAATTATTTTATGCAACTTTCATCACTCCCACTATCTCTCTCTTTATCCTTCTGCCACCCACCACCACCATCTCCTGCCAATTGAAATAAAACTCATTCATTTCCAACGAACTTCTGAATATATAATTTGAAATGTAAAAATTCATTTACTTCTTCTTTTTTTTTTTTTGGGTAATTAAATTACCAGTATAGATATGAGTGTGGGAATGGTGATCTGGTAAATTAACTTAAAGGTTGGTGGCTAAGGAGAGTTTCTACTGGGCCCCACCTCACCTATTCTCAACTCTCCACAGCCTGTGGCAATCCCGTGCCTCCATTCTCGCACCACCACCACCACTGCCGCCCTCCGCCACCATTTCCCCTCCCATGTCAATATGTTGTACTTAAATTTTTATCCGTTTAAGCAAATTATTAAAAATAAACACATAGCCCAAAATTTGAAAAATATAAGGGTGGGTTTTGTTTTTGTTTCTGCAAGTAGGTTTGCCTTGCAGTAAATGAGTGGGTGTTTATATAGGTGGGGGGTGGGGGGGGATAAATTATATATCTTATATTAATGATTATAGTTTGGAAAAAATAAAATCTATCAAATTTGGGAAAAGAAATGCTAAAAAGGCCTAGAGAATCAAAAGAGGATCTCATGAAGAAAAGAGATTTATATGAGAAATAAGTTTCATCATTACAGTTTAAGTGAGGGAGTACTTAGGCTGGAGTGATGTAGTGCCTATTTATACTTGATTTTAGCTGGGGCCCCATAATTACTGTAGAGAAAAATTGGAAATTGGTAAATCTACAATTATTGATATTTAGTATTCCAAATATAATTAAGAATTTAGCTTAGATCTTCAATTGGCTTAATTTAGAAAAGAAAATTAGGTATTCAGTCTTAAATGATTTTTTATTTTTAAACAGTTTTTCTCTATTTGATGCTTCTTTCTATATGTTGTAAATTGAGATCTTTATCAGATTTCATGTTTCATTTTCTATTTAATTTATCAATATACGCTACTTAGATATAAATGTCATATTTTTGTACATGATTTAGCACAATTTATGTGATGTAGATGTATAACATATAAAATACTGGGGACATTCATCGATTTCACTAAATTTCCAGCATCACTTATAATAATCTACTTATATATATATATTAGAGTATTTCTATATTTAATTTTTAGTGCAATAAGAGATAAGCAAAATTGATCCCATGTCAACATGTATTATAACATTTAATTAACGATATACTTCACTCTTGTTAGTAAATACAGCGTAAATACAAACTTACAAATAATTCCATAGGATTTTGTTTATAAATTTTTCAACTTATAAAAGTGTAATTTATTAATATTTATCGAAGCTTGGCAAAGTCTTCCTGTTCTTTTTCCATGTCCTTCGACTTTCAGTAGACTGATGAACTCGCAATATTAATAATAATTATAAGATTTAATAATAATAAATAATTGATTATCATTAATCACGTGTACCGCAGGAAGATGAAATGGCGGCTGTGGCTGCGCAGTCCTGTTGTACTGTTGCTTCTATTTCTCATGCAATTTTAATCATTTATTCGTGCCACTATGACCTCAATGGAAATGATTGAAAACTATTTTCCATCCGGCATGTTACATGATCACCCATGTAAAAGTCATACGCGCATTTTTGTTCTGTGCTATGGCCAATTTATTAAACTAAAGCATTTTTAAAATCTATTTAATTAGTTAACGCCAAAAAGCGAGAAAGAGTTCACAACTCTGTTTCTTCTTCTTTTTTAAAAAATTCTACAACTCTTGTTTTCTTAATTTATTTATCTTTAATTATTGAAAAACTTTATTTATTTATTTATTATTTTAAAATTAGTTTTTAGAAAAAATTTTTTATTAAAAATAATACATGAACCCTGAGGAATGTTTTACTTTATAAATTTGAAAATACATACTATTTTCGATAAATTTTTGCCTAAAATTTAAAAAAAACTAGAATGACTTTTAGAAAAATAAACTAGAATAGAAAACACGATTACTAATGTCAGGTGTTAGCGGGTCGATTATATCGGCTAACCCGATACATGTTAAACCCGATTAGCTTTAATTCAGAATAGAAACACGACAATAATGTCATGTGTTGACAACGATCGCCTATATCTAAGCACTGCTGATAAGCACAAGTAAACTGGACACAAATATATTTTTACATATATTTTTCTAATTCTAACTCTACAAGCTTACAGTATAAGTTATTTTAAAGAAAAACAATGTTATATCATATTAGTAAATGTCAATTGTTAAATGTTCTAAATTGTTTAAATATCAAAAAATAATAATGAACAAATAAATTTTATCAAGTTTAATGGGTCGTGTCTAAATACTGGATTTTAATGTCGATTCGCCATCGCTCATTTGGCTTATGTTGAATTTATCGACGTGTTGGGTTAGTTTAAGTTTTTTTAAATAATAGAATAGCCTTTTAAAACTAATAAATAAATAAATAAATTTTTTCCTCAAAATAAAATGAAAAAACGAATATATATTAGAAAACAAGAAATTATAATTTGTTTTCAATTCAAAAAATTAAAGCCGAACTTTGTTTGCTATATTATTAATATTCTTTACACCATTTGTCAAATAGATTTTAAAATATCGTGAGTTTATTAAATTAGCTATGTGTTAATGTTTATACTTAGTAAAGTGGTTGGAGAAAATCGTATTAATAATATATGATTTTTTTTTCTCGAACATTCATGGAAACAATAAACATGAAACTATCACTATTAGTAATGTCGATAATTAGATCGTGTCAAGCTGTAGGAGCAAAACTGCTATTTAGGTTGAAATGGCCTTAGATTCCACAAATAATATTTTCACTGCTATTACTTCTAATTTTGTCTCTAGATATACGTATTTTGCTTCAAATCGATAGACCATTTGATAAAGTAAAAGTTAAGACAATCATTTTTAACCTCCATATTTCAAGTCAACCCGCTTTTTTACGCCTTCCACGCCTGCCTTCCGCTTTATCGCCTTACTTCGTGTGTGACGTCATTGTAATGTACTAAGTTTTGTTTTTATTAAAAAAAAAGAAAAGTCAGAAATTTCTAGGCAATGAAGTCATGCTTGGAAAATCGTCCCTCTCTCTTCTGAATACTAAATAGAATAAATGAAACATATAAAGCAAGAGAATCGTATGATGCCAATATAGGCGGGTTAAGATCAGATTGCTATAATTCATAACTGTGCATAAAATTATTTATACAAAGGTTAATACTACCAATCATCTAACGATCACTATAGAATAATCTTCCTAAATTCAGCTGAAGGTACAATGATAAAGTGAGATGATGACACTTGCTGCAACTCGACTGGTATGTATTTTGTGGTACTTATTTTAGCTTAATTTTGCTTTTAGAATGAATATTTCATATATGTATTTACAATGGAAGTTAATGTGCTTATTCTTGTGGAAAAGGACACGCTGCTCTGCTTTTGGTATTTACTGAGTAATTGTATTTTAAAAATTCGAGTATCAGAGTAAGAACGCTTCAATACTTAGCTTTAATGTACTTAAGCCTGAGTTGAATCGTAGCGTTTTACTTAACCTAAGGAGAAACGCATGTAAAACTGCGCTGATATCGCTTAAGAAAAAGACAGGCGCAAGGCCCAGCACGCCCATGCGCCCGCTCAAGATCAGCCCAAAGTTCACCGGCTGCACGGGCTGGTCTTGCTCAGCATCGCCCGTAAGGCCTACAACGATTTGAGCCGCAGACTAAAGACGATCGGGTGTTTTCGCAGTGACGGCCCGTGGCGCCCGCAAGGAAAAACAGTCCGGCCTGCTGACCAGCTACCCGAACAAGTGGCTAAATAGAGACGGCAAACGAGATATCACTATTTTTGCCTTGTAGAGCAGGAAGATAATCTTCACCGGAGAACTGAGAGGATCACTGCAATGTTAACTAATACCTTCTAGGATTGAAGATGATCGGTGATCAGCCACGATCCCCGAGTTCACTCATTCAGAAGATTATTTACTACAGACAAGTGCATGAATAATTTGTCTATGGATTTATTTTCTAAGGCCCTGGCTAAACTTCAGGATTCCTGCCTGGGAGATATAATGGATACTTTCATTTGATGATTAATTACAACCAGCGAAGCTTCTTCCAACCCTGTTCAAAGTACTTTCGTTTAATTTCTTGCTTTATCAAAAACGCGCTTGGTTTAACTTGTTTGATATGCATTAATTCATAATCAACCCATAATATTTCAATACGATTTTGGCGAGTACCGGCGTTTAATATCTCTTATGCATCGAGCAGTTCGTAAACATTCGTGAGGCTTATAATCTTTCGAACTTTGGTTGACAATTTCTATGTTGAGTAGAGATGCGCATAGATATATTCCAATCAACGCTTTTACAATGCGATTCGAAAGAGAGAGGGCAAATTACTTTTGGATCGGCCCATAGTGAATAAAATACGCTTAACTTCGGGTTTGATTAATCATAATAAGTGATAATAACCGTGTTCATAACTTTTAATCCAGTTCATTTACTTGACCTTAATCAACTTTGCCTTTGGTTTCTTCTTTGTGATAAAATCGCTTAGTTTATAAAACCAATTCACTCACTGACGCTGGTGCATGGTTATTATAATCCAAGATTTCTATATTAATTATTAAATTATGATTCCTGAATTATAACTTAATATTCATAAATTGTATTAAGCAATTTCAAGTGAAACCAGAAAATAAGCAAGTTTTGCACCATTGGGGAATAATTAAATTTTTAGTACTACATTTATAAATAATTACTTTTTAAAAGCAAGAATTATATGATGCCAACAGATAATAAGAGATCTATCATATAACTATAACCGTACAAAAAGGGCCTATTTATATTGTTATAATACTCAACAATCATTCTAATGTATTTATCGACAAAAAATAATCTTCCAACCATTAAAAAGTCAATGACAACGGAGACATTTTACACTTGCTGCAATCCCGACTATGCATCTTTGCATGGTCAGCTTAATCTGCCAATGTGTTTCTATAATGTAAATAAAACAGCTACTGCGCTTTGACCTCGCTTTGTGAAAGGCATTACGCTGGCTTGCTGTAGTATTTATTGATAATCGTAGTATTTGCAAAAATCGCAAGGTCATGCGATAAAAGAACCATTTGACGAATACAATGTGTTTTCTGAGTCAATCGTGAAGAAGTCAGACTAATCGCGCAGAAACGCCGTAAATGAGCAATGACATTGTTTAGCAAATGCCAGCACGCAAAGGGCAGGTACCTCAGCACTTCACCTCCATGCGCCACTAAGATCGGCCAAAGTTCGACTACAGTGCACATGGCCGGTTTTGTTCTTAGAAAGACGGCCTGCAAGGCCTTACAACCATTTGAAAGTTTCTCGCTGCACCAAAGACGGACCGGGTGTTTGTGCATTTTACCAGGCGCTCGTGCTAGGAAAACAAGTATTCAGCTTGTTTTCAATCAGCCAATTCGTAACGGCACAACAGAGACGGCGCTGCCAACAATTACAATTGAAGTTAAAGTTTTTCCAACCCTATTCAAAGTACTTTGCTTTAATTTTGTTTTATCAATACACGTTTGGTTTAACTTGTTTGATATCTTGATTCATAATTCTAACCGATGAGTTTCAATACTAGATCTATGAGTACTTGACATGAATATCTTGCATGATTGAGAAGTCAGTCAAATATTCGTGAGGCTTTATAATCTTTTGAACTTTTGGGAGTTGGATATCTCATGTCGAGTAGAGATGCTAGCATGATATTCCAATCAATGCTTTTACATGTATCTCGAGAGAGAGGGTAAATTACTTTTGTGATCGGTCTATAGGAAGAATACGTTTAACTTTGGTTTGATTAATCGATAATAAAAAGGATAATAATCAAAACCATAACCCAGAATCCATTCATTTACTTGATCTTTTAATCAACTCTTTGCTTTGTTTCTCTTAGATAAATTTCGCTTTAGTTTATAAAACCAATTCACTCACTTTCGATCGCCTAGATAAAAATAAGGCTATTATAATCCAAAGATTTCTTAGTATATTAATTTATTAGTCCCTCGGATTCGACCTTGCTAACCATATTCTATAAACTCGTATCGTACACTTCAAGGGAAAGCTAAAAATAAGGCGAACAAGTATTTGGCACCGCTGTCGGGACTAATTAAATTTTTAGTACTAATATTGCGATAAATAGAATTATTTTTAAAAGCAAGAGAATTGCATGATGCTAATATAGAGGAAGAAGATTGTATTTCGATATAATTCATAACCAGGTACAATGGCCTATTTATACAAGAAGAATACTACCAATCATTCTAATGATTGGTGACAGGGGAATAATCTTCCAACTCAAGGTACAATGATAACGGAGATGATGACATTTGATGCAATCCCGATTGACATGTATTTTGCATGTATTTTGGGCTTAGTTTTGGCTAGAATGTGTTTCTATGCATGCATTACATGAGTTAATAGGGCTTGATTCTGTTTGTGGAAAAGGTATACGTTTTGCTCGTTTTGTAGGAATTTATTGATAATTGTAGCATTTTGGCAATAATTCGATGCATTGCGATAAAGAAGCGCCAATACTTGACGTAATGTACGAAGTTTGGAGTTGAATAGGGAAGAAGTCGACGAACCTAAGAGAAATGACAAAAACGAGTTAATATCAAGGCTTAGCAAAGACGGCAGGGCGTGCGTCCCTAGCATGACCCATGTGCCTACTCAAGATCACTTCTCAAAGTTCGACTACAGACATATTGGTCTTGCTCTAGCGACGGCCCGTCTTACAACGATTTGAAAGTTTCTCATGCACTCAAGACGGATCAAGGCGTGCTCTAGCGCACGCCCGTGCGCTTGTGCGGAAAATAGAGTATGACCTGTTTTGAACTAGGTTTCAACTCAACGAAGTACAAAGAGACGGGGCGGCCCAAACAAGGATACGCTGATTTTTGCCCTAGAAAGTAGAGAAAAGAGCAATTTTCCACTAGATAATTGGAGAGATCGATCAAGATCTGCAACCACACCTTCGAGGATTGAAGATAGATCGAGAGATCGTCAACATCCCCGAGTTCACTCATTCCGTAGTATCGTTATTTTCAATTAGTTAGACAGACATGAATAATTTGTCTATGGATTATTTCTTTTCTATGTCCTGGCTAAACTTGTGATTCCCGGTTTGGAAGATGTTAATGGATACTTTTATTTGATGATTAATTACAATTGAAGTTAAAGTTTTTCCAACCCTATTCAAAGTACTTTGCTTTAATTTTGTTTTACCAAAACGCGTTGGTTTAACTTGTTTGATATATTGATTCATAATTCTAACCGACGAGTTTCAATATTAGATCTATGAGTACTTGACATGAATATCTTGCATGATTTAGAAGTCTGTAAATATTCGTGAGGCTTTATAATCTTTTGAACTTTTGGGAGTTGGATATCTCATTTTGAGTAGAGATGCTAGATAGATATTCCAATCAATGATTTTACATGTATCTCGAGAGAGAGGTAAATTACTTTTGTGATCGGTCTATGGGAAGAATACGTTTAACTTTGGTTTGATTAATCGATAATAAAAAGGGATAATAATCAAACCATAACCCAGAATCCATTCATTTACTTGATCTTTTAATCAACTCTTTGCTTTGTTTCTCTTAGATAAATTTACGCTTTAGTTTATAAAACCAATTCACTCACTTTCGATCGCCTAGATAAAAATAAGGCTATTATAATCCAAAGATTTAGTATATTAATTTATTAGTCCTGTGGATTCGACCTTGCTAACCATATTCTATAAACTCGTATCGTACACTTCATGTAAAGCTAAAAAATAAGGCGAACAATTTTTTTCGCTACGCAAGGGGGACTAATTAAATTTTTAGTACTAATATTGCGATAAATAGAATTATTTTTAATTTAGTCATTTTTTTCTTTCTTTGTATTTTGTTGTTTAATTTTACTTCTCGTGTTTGACTTGTTTTCTTTAGTTGTCTGAGTAGTGCATGAACACTCGCCGAAGCAAGGAGAATTAGCACTGCTCATACCGGAGGTTGAGGCTTTTGCTAGTGAATTAGTGCGGCTACTAAACGGGCGTAAAGACAACAAGAACAAGCTATGGCATTTAGAGGATAACAACAGAGAGGCAATAACGGGTCGACAACGGAGGTAACAACCTAAGCCAACAGGTCAATGTCGAAAGTTACCGCACTTTCGAGGTTCCGACACCAACAAAGAAGCGATTCGCGATTACATTCGCCACTGCACCAATCGCAACTATGGTGGAATTGCCAATATCCCAATGAATGCGAATAACTTTGAAAGCCATCACTCGATCTAGATGGTGCGCAGAACCGCTTTGGGTTTTCCCGTCTCGAGATCCCAACTCTCATCTTGCAAACTTCATACTCGATTTGCAATACCACGAAGATGAATGGGGTGATCGATGATGCTATACGCTTCACCTATTCCCTTTTGAGGGATAAGGCCAGAACTCGCTAGGCACCCTAACTCGGGGAGTGTGAACAACCGGGATGAATCGAGTCGAGGTTTCGTTTAAATACTTCCCATCAAGTAAGACACTACAACTCAAAAGCGAGATCACTCGGGCCAGTTTGACTCACTGAGCCCTTGTATGAGGCCCGGGAGAGATTCCGGGATTTATTGAGGAGGTGCCCGCAACACGGATTTCCCGAGGATCAAGAACTCGCTTTTTTACAACGGGTTGATGGGACAAACTTGGTCGCTTTGTAGATACCGCAGCAGGAGGCGCCTACTTGCACGATTCCCGAAGATGAATTCAACTTGTTGGAGGAGATTTTTTTTTTTAATAATCGAATTTTAACAATTTCCTGAACAATCGTACTCCCACTCATTACCATCCTGGGGTTTGAGGAACCACGAGAACTTCTCCTACGCAAACACAAAGAATGTGATGCAACCACTACCAGAGTTTAATGCGAGCCAAAGCCATCTTTAGAGGACATTCTCGCCTCATTCATGAGTGAGACGAGGAACAAATTCAATAAGGATGAGGCGAAGCTAGATAAAATCGAAAACCAGTGTCACACAATTGGGGTCCCAAATGAAAAATCTTGAAACCCAAATTGGCCAAATTTCTACGATTATTGGTGGCAACATCGAAAGGTTAATTTCCGAGCAACACCGAGGTTAATCCGGCGAAGGAAAGGTAACGCCATTCATCCGATGAGTGGTACGGAATACGGGCTGAAAAAATACCGTAAAATATTGAATGACGCAGGGAGCACAACCCAGTGCGCTGAGCACGGGCAGTCGTCGCGGCGTAGGTACCGAAAAGAGAATTCTGAACCTCGGGAGGTAGAAATCAAGCAAATGGCGAGGTTGAGGCCGAGGAAGGAGTTGAGGACCATGTTATCGAACAAAAAGGGACCGAGAAGCTTAAATCTTTCTCTAACTCTAATCTTTCAAACTTTTCTATACCACTTCCTTTCCTCAACGTTTTAAAAAGAAAAGTTAGACTCCCAATTTGCTAAATTCTTAGACATCTTTAAGAAATTGCATATTAACATACCTTTTACATACACATTGGAACATATGCCCAATTATGCGAAGTTTTTGAAGGAAGTGATGTCAAAGAAGAAAAAGTTGGCGGAATTGAGACACTAACTTGACCGAGGAGTGCAACGCGATCATTTAGAGGAAATTACCACGCGAAGCTCAAAGATCCTGGGGAGTTTCACTATCCCTTGTGCTATTGGTGGTGTTGTATTTAATAAAGCACTTTGCGATTTAGGAGCAAGTATTAATTTAATGCCCTTATCCATTTTCAAGAAACTTGGATTAGGAGAGGTGAAGTCATTCACTGGTCACCTTATAAATTGTAGATAGATCACTCACATATCCTAAGGGGAATCGTGGAGGACATGCTCGTGAAAGTAGACAAGTTTATATTCCCGATTGGACTTCTTGGTGCTTAACATGGAGGAAGATCAAGACGCCCTCCGATTCTCGGGCGTCCGTTCTAGCCACCGCACGAGTCTTGATAGATGTACAAAAGGAGAGCTCACATTACGAGTTAATGATGAGCAAGTGTTGTTCTCCATCTATAGGCGGGAAACATCATGATAAAAGGGAGAGTTGTAAATCATTATCCATCAAGTCGATTTATGTGCTAATACTTTTAACTGAGTCATTGTGTGCCTGCTATAAATCATATGCGGGGCGTCAAATACGCATGTATCGCCGCATGATGCAAACGAAGAACCACGACATTTGACCGTCGGGTGACTTCTACGCTAGAGGCATTCAAAGGAGGCTCGAATTTATGCCGCTTGAATTGGCAAGGAGAAAGACATGAAGAAGTGACTCGCATCACTTTGCCGGGCAACCGTGATCGAGTAAAACAGCGCCAAGCTATAGACGTTAAATTTAGTGCTTGTTGGGGAGGCAACCCAACGTTTCTTTATTTATTTCTTCCCATGTTTTTTTGGTTTGTTTGTTTCCTTTTTCTAAGATAGGATTTTCTTGCTTTCCCTAAAAAAGTGAAAAATCGGAGCCGAAAAGGTACCCAACACGGGCGGGCGTGCGTCTTACGCACGGCCCATGCGGCACCAAGCATGTAAGTGAAATCCAAAGACTAAGACGGGCAGTCTTGCGCTAGCGCACAGCGCACGTGTGTGGGTCGGGGCTCTGAAAAGCTTAAGACGCCGCATGGGGCTTATTTGCCTCACACAATCTCTCTCTCTCTCTCTCTCTCTCTCTCTCTCTCTCTCTCTCTCTCTCTCTCTCTCTCTCTCTCTCTCTCTCTCTCTCTCTCACAAGACTACACAAGCCAACACCTCTCTAAAATGTTTTCCATAAACCACTTGGATTTCTTTGACAAATCACCTCCCACACTACTCCCACAAGATTTACACAACTAAAATTGCTTTGAAGTGAGGATTTGAGTAAAAAGAGCACCTAGTGGTTTCAACTTTCAACGCTTTTCGAATTTTCGAGATTTAAGGTATGAATTGCACTTCTTGTTTCGAATTTCTTGAGAATTATGGATTAGAGTTATTATATGGTGCATGTTTGATGATTTTACCATGATTTTAATTAATTTTTTCTATTGGGCATTTTATCGAACACATTGTGGGTTGTTGAATTAGGATGTTAGTGACTAGGATTCACCGCAATTACATTGTTATTTGATTTGGAAGCTTAATTGTGGATTAAATTATAGAGATGAGGCATTATGCCGTATTTGGATTGTTGTATGTAATTCATCGCTTTCTAGTTATACTTGCACGCACGTATTCTCACAATTATTTTGCCAGGTACTCATTCGAACATATGGTCAACCAAAGAATCGACAAAATCGAGGTAGACGAGAATGGGGGGTCGCCGCCAAGACGACAACCACCACACCCGGACATCCCCGAGGCTTATGGGCTCACTCGACGAGAACGATGAACTGGATAGGTGGAACAAGTTTATCACTCGTGCTTTCACGCCAACAAGATATGCCGACGATGATTGTACCCAATCTCTTGGGATACATGAGGAGGTTTGGCGATGTTTGAATGAGTGGGGTGGACCACCTTCTTGCAAGGGCGATGACCAACATTTAAGACACTAGCACTTCGAGTTCCCGAGCACCGTGGAGGTTACGGAGATGCGAGCAAACAATGAGCCTCGTAAAATCCATTTTAGATTAGACAACCTTTGTGGAGGCATGTCACTATCGCCCAACTTAACGATCTAACACCCCTTTCCGGACCCGCAATTATAGCCATTATGATTTCGCGATTGTTGGTTGAGACACCAGAGACCGCCCGATGCTATATGCGCACGCACGCAAAGGCCTTGTCAATCCAAAACCCCGTCTTCCGCTACATCCAAAAAGTAATGGCTCACCGGTGTACGCCGACACAACAACGGGGTGTGCAAGCTCGGAGATATACCTACTTTGGTATATGCTCACCCGCACCCTTACAACATGACGGCTCACTTTGTAAAACACGCCGTATATATTTCCAAGCGACGTGGGGACAATACTAATTGGGAATGATAACCCCCATTACTCAACATTTTGGGGTTGATATGCATAGAATGGAGCCGATAGTGGCGGTCTGAGCATCAACATGAACGCCTCCGCACCATGAAGATCATAACAGACGAGGAGAACATCCTCTATTTTCAACAAAAGGTCGGATCGCTTTCCCCCTCCCTAACCCGACTCACAACTATGGTAGATAATGAAAGTAATTGGCTCATGAACTCGGGCACACATCGAGTAATGGAAGGCCCGATCGCAAGGAAAAGGAGGAGGGTAGCGGGTTACCCGATGAAGAGGATTTGGTGATGGAGACAAGGAATATGATTGGCAAGAGAGGGGCTTGACCAGGGCTTTCAAGCAGGGGAGGATTCGAGCATGGCTTCCCACAAGGAGGCCCGACATTCCGCAGAGATCCCACCCAGGTGAGGAGCGTGGAAGACATGATTATTAGGATAGACTCATGCTCTTGAGGAGAGCATGCGACATCACCAAGAAGGCGCTTTCTAAGACTCCTTATGAATTGTAGACTGACAGAAACCCGTTTGAGATATCTTCATGTCAGGGTTGTCCAAATAGTAAAAATTGTATAATCCACATGAAAATAAGCTTGATACTAGACTATCGGGTTATTTTATTAGATATCCTGAAAATTCTAAGGGGTATAGGTTTTATTGTCCTAACCATAATGCGAGAATAGTCGAGTCGTAATGCCGGTTCATTGAGAATAGCTTAATCGAGGAGTAGAAAACCACAAAAAGTAGAATTTCAGAATTTGGGTTGAAACTTCTTCACCCGATGTTTCTTCTAAAGTTGTTGTTCTGTTATTGTGTCATCGTCACACAACATACCGTAACAACAAGTCAATATTCAAAACCCGAATAAAAATGTGATAGATGAACCGATTATAGTTGAGCATGAGATTAATGAACCACAAGAGGAAATAACTTTAAGATGGTCTCAGATAAATTTGATGTTTCGATGACTCGTATGGCGTATACTCTTGAGCATGGATATGACTTAAACATTGATGAGGACCCGGTCTCATTCGACAAGCAATGAATTGTAATAATTCGAAAAGTGGTACGATGCCATGAAAGAAGAGCTTAAATCAATGTATGACAATAAAGTCCGGGGACTTAGTTGAGTTACTTGAAAGTTCCAAACGAGTTGGTCAGAAATGGGTTTTTAAAACCAAACGTGACTCGAATGGAAACATTGAAATGTATAAAGTCGACTCGTTAAAGGTTATACTCGAAAGATGGCATTGACTATAAAGAGACCTTCTCTTCGGTGCCAAAGAAGACTCTTTAAGATTTGTTATGGCCTTTTGATGGCTCATTATGATTTGAGCTTCACCAAATGGATGTTAAAACTGCTTTTCTAAATGGTTATTTAGAAGAGATCAATCGGAAGAGTTTATAACCACGAAAAGAAAAAATTTGGTATGTAAATTAAAGAAATCAAGTCAATAGGAGCAAGTTTATAATATTAGTCCTATATGTTGATGACATTTTACTTGTTGCTAATGATGCTCGGTTGTTACGTGATGTAAAGAAGTTTCTCTCTAAGAATTTTGAAATGAAAGATTTAGGTGAGGCATCCTATGTGATAGGAATAGAAATATTTTGTGACGATCACAAAGAATGTTGGGATTATCTCGAAAGTTTATATCAATAAGATTTTAGAGAGATTCAAAATGGAAAATATTTTGCAGGATAATTCCAATATATAAGGGGGGAATTCATCAAATGCAATGTCCCAAGAACAATTTGGAACGAAAAGAAATGAATTCATTACTTATGCTTCAGAGGTTGGGAGTTTGATGTATGTTCAAACTTGTAATCGATCGGATATCAATTTTGTTGTTGGAATGTTAGGCCAATATCAAAGTAATCCCGATATGGACCACTGGAAGGCTGCAAAGAAAGTTCTTCGATATTTACATGCACCAAAGAACACTTGCTCACGTCTGAGAGGTCTAATCATCTCGAAGTAATAGGTTATTCCGATTCATTATGTCGGGTATGTTGACACGAGGAAGTCTATATTCAGTTATTTGTTCCTTTTACCTGGAGGGGCGATATCATGGAGAAGTGGAAATCAGTCTGTCGTTGTTGCATCCACTATGGAAACTGACTTTGTAGCATGCTTTGAGGCCACTGTTCATGGATTGTGGTTGCAGAACTTTATCTCGAGACTTGGGGTTATTGACTATATAGCCAAGTCACGAGAATTTATTGTGATAATTCTCAGCTTGTGTTCTTCTCAATGAACGACAAGTAAAGGTGCTAAACACGTGGAATTAAAGTACTTAATCATTAAAGAAGAAGTGCGAAACATAGAGTGTCTATTGAGCATATTAGCACCGATCTAATGGCAAATGGATCTCATAACTAAGGGGATTACCGCTCTAAGACATTTTCCGCCATGTCAAAAGGATGGGTAGCATAATTGTAGTGTATGTGTATATATAAGTAATAATTATTTGCTCCTTATGTTATGACACTCTAGGTGCATTATAGTTGTATTTTTGCTTGTATACATTATTATTATGTTGTAATAACAAGATCATTCTTTGTTTAAGACTATATGGTTGAGGCTTACGATTTACCTCATTAAGGATAATATTAAGTTGGACCGATATTGTGATACATGGAAGCAATCATGTCGAATAAAAAATGTGTGACCACCATGATCCAATCAGTTTTAACTTAATTAAGAACAAGTCGGTTTAACATTATGGTGGATTTAATTATGCGCACTTAAAGTTGATATTAAATCTCCAAGTCCTAATATAGGCCAAGTGGGAGAAATGTTGGAATAAATTCCATTAAATGACCCATCTTAATTGAAGTGTAGGTTTTAATATTAAATACCATCTTTGTTGGTTAAGAGTAGTTAAAAGAAGTTAAACCGGAGTTAGAATAACTCTTCCTCCTCGCCTTTATTAAAAATGTACAAAATATAACTCATCTTTTTGATAAAATTAGAGAACGACAAAAAGAGAGAAAAAAGTTCTTCAAACCATCAAGAAGAATGAAAAGAAAAGGCAAATGGGAAGAAAATTAGTTTTATAAATCTCTAAACTATCAAAGACATGGATCAAGGTAAGTATATTAAAACCCATGATTTTTCTGTTTCATGAGAATTATGATATCCCAAAGTTTTGGCCTTTTGGGCATCAAAGAATTTATCAGATTTTTTGTATAATAATCTTGAAATTCGCTTATAATATGACCCACATCAAAACTCATTATTGTATTGCATAAATGTATTGAAAAATGAAGTGTATAATATAATATTTAATAAATAATATCAATATACTCTATACTTTAATTATATTCGTTGTACTTATTGCAGACTAGTTAATTAAAATATTATGTAACACACCACTTGAGAAAATAATTAAAACAATTTTTGTGTTTTTATTCTTACAATGACATGTAGAATAATCCTTCCACTAGGGAAATTAAATTTTAAAAAATAAGACAAGTTAAGGCAAGTGAATGTAATGACGACAAGAGTACGTATTTTTCTACAAAGATACTTCAACGTTGGAAGAATATACGCGAAGAACCATAATTAATTATGTAGGACAAGACAATATATATATATTTCTACTAGATGCTTCTTTTTTTTTTTTTTTTTGTCTAGAGTATCCCCACACTAGTCAAAAAGACGCACCACACTGCGCTTCTGGGGGGACATCCGTCCTTCCCATGGATGGTCCTAATCTCTAGAAGAGGAGGCAAACTCAACCCCAAAACTCCGCGCTTAGTAGTTAGGAATCGAACACGAGACCTCGGGGTTGCAATTGCAACCCCTCACCACCGGCCAACCCCGGGGTTTCTACTAGATGCTTCTAAGTTGTAAGAATATACATGAAGAACCAATATTTAAATAAACATAATGTTGTTCTTGCATACGCGATGTTTTTCTTATTATATTGTGGAAACTTTTGGGGACTTAAGCTAGACCACTAATAAAACCCCTAAAATCCTTAATTGTTTAGGATTTTTTTTTATTCGTAATGCTTATAATAATAATAATAATTAACAACTTGACAGTTAATCTATATTTAATCCTAACTATAGTCAATCTCCAAAAAGTTTATCGGCCTTGCCGACATATCCAAACAGGAACGATAATTATACAAATGAAATTCTAGCCAGAAGAGAACATAATTTAGTTTTTAACACAAATGAAGTTGCAATTACTTGAACTATCTAAATTTAATTGCTTCTTGGAGTCTTAATTCCCTTTACTGTAGACAAATAAAAATAAAATAAATAATTTGTCCAATATTAGAGCTATTTCGATTTCCCGGGGATATATATGAAATGACATGAATGTGTATTGTGTAGTGGTCCTTTATTTTCAAATTATTCTAATTGACCCCTTAATTATCTAACAGATAATCATTTAGCACCATAATTTTCACGCATCTAAAAAAAAAGGATGAATCTATTCCTGAAGGGTCTCACTGCCCGTCCCTAGAGCATCGTAACCTTTTTTGTTTTTACACATCTCATTATTACAGAAGTAGTTTAGAGTAGTTTATTTCCATGTATCTAATCTCATCCATGTTTTCTTATTATTATTATTATATTATTACTATTACTACTATTGCTACTAAGGAATAATTTGGATGTAATGAGATGATTTAGGTAAAGATTTTAAATGAGTATATATAAAATGAATTTGAAATACACTAATGACTTAAAACGTAGCCTAAATAGGAGTTCAAATCCTTTGTATTACGACATCACCCAAAAAAGCTAAATAAATTTAATTATTAATCCAAATGAAACATTCAAAGAAATCGAAGATTGTAATGTGAACTTTTTCTTTACATTCGCGCTCAAATCTGATTACCTCTAGATTTATGGATTAAATGTTCATGTGCTAGTGAAGAATGTATAAATAGCTTATTGTTGGTATATTTATTTTAGGGTGGCAATTCAAGCCATCCAAATGTTCATATTTAATTTTGGGTCAATTTCAGTATTATGTTCAAAATATATCAAAAAATAAATAAAACTCAAGATGTTCTTTTAGATAAAGTGGTAACTTCGTGTCAGATTCATATTATCATGTTGGTGTTCGTATTTGTCGGGTTCAAGTTCGAGTTTCTCTCCATAACTTCAGGACGGATTCGTCTCGCGCGTATCAGAAATTGTCACCCTTAATTTCTTTTCCCATCTCACAAGTAGAAACAAACAAATAAATTAATCTGAAAAATACAGTGTGTGTGTGTATATAGAGAGAGGGAGGCCCCAATAGGAAACTCCACGATCGATAATGGGGGTTGCGAAGCGGCATAACATATAAGGTTGGTTCACTATTTCTTAATTTTTTTTTTTTTTGAGGAACTATTTCTTAAATATTAATCATTGAATAGTTATGAAAATGATTGAGTTTTAGGAAGTGCGCATGTCATCATAAGTTTACGCTGCATATTCACACTCCTCACTGATATGTCATATGTGGTCCTATTAATTTATTATATAATGAATGCTCCATTTTAATGTTGGTACCCTTTTTTTTTCGTGATAATCACTACATTAGTTATTAATAAATTAAATATTGTACTTTTACACTTACATATATAGACAAATTACAACGAGTCATTCGGAATAACCTCGAGTAGCATAATGACTTTGAAGAGACATTGTCACATTGATAAGATTTTTTTCTTGCTACGGTTGAATATTTAATTTAATAAAAATATTTAATAGGATATTATTTATAAGGTTAAATTTAGGGATAGCAAAATCCCCATGAGGAACCATTCCCGTTGGTACCCGAGCAATATGGGACAATAAATCCCCGATTAATTCGAGGAGGGACGGGAATGGTGATTCTCGGCTTCTCTAGAACCGAAATGGGACGGGGATGGTATTTATATCCGTTGTCCCATCCCCATCCTGTTTAGATAAAATGAGGACTCTCCGTCTCCATCCTCATTTCCATTCCCGAATATATACAATATTTATCTATTATTATATTAATTATATTTATAATATTCTATTTTATTAATTTTAAAAACTAAACTTTTAAGTATTTATAATTTTAATTGTTCTCATTATTTCTTTTATGTATTGATTTATGTTATTTTATTTATTTTAATTTATTTATTTTATAGATTTTTTTATTAACAAATACAAAATCGGGAACCCAATTTCCCGCGGGGACTACATTCCTCGTAGGGAATCCCCATCCCCGTCCCGGATACCCAAAGCGAGGAATGGTAGTAGGATGATATTTGAGATGGGATTCAAGGAAGGGGATCGTATTGTCCAATACCAACCACATCACTGCTCATTCTCATTGTCATCCCTAGTTAAATTTTGAAATTTCATTCCAATTGTGTACCCGTAGAGTTAAACGATAGGTCTAATATCAGTAAATTAAGGTCATTTTTTGGTGATACTTTATATGATTTTGGAAGAAATAAATTTGCTAGTCGGATTAGAGAATGTGTGGAGAACAAAAAATGTGTTGAATATCTTGATTTTGGAAGGAAATGATTATAAGGAGTGCGAATTAAAATCTTATGTCGGTTAAATATAAGATAAGTGATATATTCATAAGTATGGACCAAATTTTAATTCATATGAGGCCTTTTGTGTGAATCCGAAAATCAAAATCATGAGGGCTTAGGTTCAAAGTAGACGAGAGAAAATTATTTCTACCACTCTCATGAATATGAGAAATAAAAACAAAATCATGACGACTTAGACTCAAAAATTTTCACTACAAGAAAAACCAATTTACCTACAAAAAATTATGTAGGCAAGTATTAATATAATTGTAAAGTGTAGGTAAAATCATTGTAGGTAAAATATTTACCTACAAAATCTAAAATCATTAGTAAATACCTACTGCACAATCAGAGGTGAATTGAAAAATTGTCGGTAATTTGTCAAGATAATTTGAAGAAAAAAATAATTTTTTTATTATATAGGTATTCTCAGAGGTAACTATAAAATTTAGTGACAAAATCATTTCTGTCGGTATATTTTGTCGGAACCGAAATATTTTTATAGTGAAATTTGAGTGTAGATCTCTTGCCAATAATATTTTAGTTTAGTAAGTGAAATTATAGTAGGATATATAATTATTTAATTAAAATAATAATCGATAAGTATTTTAACACAAGAAAGAAATATGTGCTTTCTCAAAATATTATTGCCGACATGTTTTTCATTGCGAGATAAGGTAAAGGGATGTGGAATAAGATTTCCCATTCTACTTTTTATTCCGCTATTTGGATGGTGGATATTTGTATATGCACACGGTGGCGGATTCAGGGGTGGGGAACACCCCAATTTTTTTCCCGTTTTTCTATGGGGATAAGAATATAAAAAAAATTATATATTTTTTAAAGGAAAAAAATAGTTAAGATAGGGAAAAAGGGTTTTGAGCTAGGAGTAATTGGACCGGCTAGCTACGCCCCTGAATATGTATCTAAAAATCAACGTTATGTGTCTATAATCCAAGTAGTGAAGTTGGAGGTAGAACACATAAAGTAGATCATGAAATTTATTTCCGGTAAATGGTCCAATAAAACAACACGAAACAGACCTATGAATTATCAGAAAAAAAATATTTAATATTTAACAAGTAATATAATTACTAGAAATTACGCTACACCACGAGCTTGTAACTCAAGTGGTATCTATAACTTTTTGTAAAGATATTAGCGGGGTTCGAACCCATAATCTTTCAGTTTCTTTGAGATTTATCCTCTTCATTCTAACCAATACTCCCAACATATTAAAAAAACTAGAAATTACGCTACGCGTTAAGAGCATTGCTTTAATTTGTTCATATCATAACAAACAAATTGAAAACACTAGCTAGTGCTTGGACTTTTAACCTTTAATAATTGATCTGGATATTATTAATCTTCAGTTAATTGATAACCATAATAGACTATGGGTAGGTCCAATTATTAATCTTCAGTCTTTTCCTAGTAATCGTATTCAATAATTAAAGGACACGTAGATGCCATTTTACTTAATTGTTACAATCGCACTTAGGTTAAAATTTTTTGAAGAGACAATAAAGGAACTGACTGTGACATTAAGATGTTGATTAATACAAAATTAACATTATTAATTATTCTATTGACCAATATGAATCTTATAGGTTACAACGATCAGCAAACAAACAAAGAATTATGAGTATGTTAGTATAATTATGTTGGTGGATGTTACTTGCTCTTAGCAAAACAATTCTACATAATCATGATTTTGTCTGCAAATTCTTTAATAGATTAAGTGCCTTAAAAAGTTCATTTTTTAACTACAAAGTACACAGAGGCATATTTGGTGTGCATATCTAGTACATAAGTACTACATACTCTAGTACAAGGATCTTACGGATGACAATAGGAAAATTGCAAATTTAGTCCCATAAATTATGGTCATTCGCATTTTAGTCCTATAACTTTGTAAAGTAGCAGTTTAGTCCTTGACCATTTTAATCTTATAGTGAAAAATAGCATTTTAGACCTGTAACTTTTAGAAGTAAGCAATTATAATCCTATATTTTTATGGAGGTGGCAATTTCGACCCATTGCACAAATTAGATTAAAAGTCCAAATATGTACAACACGCCATATGTGAAATGACAACTAGATTTAATACATATGTTGATTACAATGTTACAGAATCGGGATGCCTTCAAAATGGCAAATTATAGAAACAAAGATTACAAGAAAAATACTATCTATTACAACTTCTTCAAAAGAACTTTCGTGGCCGAGTCGAGACGAATCTCTTTCCAAAGCATTTACGTCCCGACTAGTGCTCACGGTTTGACGTATTGCTTCCAAAGATGAAACGACTTACGTCTTACGTGTAGTAGCACCACTAACACGTAAGCACATTCGAACTAGAAATGTCTTTGGACTCAGTTCTTTGGACTTAGTGCGAGAATGTAGAAAATAGCTTTTGGAGGTGTATGAAATGCTTTATGAATTTTCTCGTGTAAAATCTGCAATGCACAATGAATGATTTTATAGACAACCAACACCGCAGGAGATAAAAAGGTAGTGGGCATTAATCCAATTGTAACATCCCGGATGTTACACCCCACTACTCCATAAATGCATAAGTAGTGGGCTCTTTTCAAATGATCACTACTGTAGGAGTTACTAACTCCAACATCACACAAATCGACACCTACAATGTCCCGGATTCATTGGGCTTCAACAAATGTCAACAAATACTCAATTTGGGCCAAGCCCATTTTTGAGTGGCAAAACTTTAGTGGACCAGACCTGCCCAATAAGTCCGGCCGCCCGCCCGGCCCCTGGCACAGGCCGAGGCTGGGCGGCCTTGCGCTGGCGCGCGCGTGTGGCCTACTTGTGATCATCCACTCGTGTTATAGTTTATACAACAAATAACACCTTCTAGTAAATAAACTAGGATAAACTATGATTTGTACTCCATGTGGGATAAGGCATAAGTCTTTCATCTCCTTTAAATAATCTTTAGATAATGCCCATTTATGTGGCTACCTTCGTGTATTAATTTCTCACTCACCGAAATTCGGTTTTGAGAAATAAAAATACTACGAACATCTACTCGGAACATAGATTAATAATATATAATTTAATTCCTCCGAATTAAATATTTAGCCACCGAAAAATTGGTCAAAGTCGGTCGACACCCACTTTATCAAAACCAAAACTTCCAACAACATATTTATTAAACCCGCAATATACACTGATCGCCCCAGGTCTTGACCAGGTTAAGTTTCTATTTTCCAGGCCGAAAAATTTCGTCTGTTTGGTTCGTCCCCTGTAGGCACAACTTGACTCGACTTTTGGCCCGACCCAAATATTCATGCACAAAAATGAATTTTTGGGTTGAATGAGACATTCATTTTCGTGGCCCCGCCCGACCTGCAAAAATATCTTGGATCATACAACCGCAAGTGTACGTGTAGTTTATAGAATAGTGGCAAGCAAGGTCATTCCTCAAGGACCGATATTCAAACACTTAGGCAATAATAACATTGTATTCCAATTTTATTGTAGCGACCAAAAATCAAGTTATTTTAACTAAAAAAATCAAAAATAAAAGAAAACAAAAGAAATAAATTTGCGAACCCCACAAGTATTTTCAACAACTCCGGAGCAACCTTAGGCACATAATCTCAACATGTTTCTTCAATATTAGATGCAATTAAAGTTTTAAAACCAATTCATTCAATTCTATGAGTTCAACTCTTAAAATAGTTTATTCCTCCTCCCGGGTGGCGCATAAACATAGATTAATAATAATTGAGGTTACCCGATCCATCACAACTATTATTAACTCCCAAAAGATATTTGAATTGAAATACTCCCCACAAAATGTAATTAGTCTCCCAATACATTACCTTGTTTACGCCTCAATTCGATTTTCGTCTCGTTAGAACTCACCTCCCTGGATTATGGACTAACAAGTATGACATGCAAATTATTGATCGATAATCGACAATTATAAATAAACACCGAATTCATAAAATAGAAGCATGAATTAATTAAGAAAATAAGTAATTATATTTAACATGAATCCACGCTTTGATTATGCCCCTAAGATCCGAAAGATATGTCAAACATTGATTACAAACTTATAGACAAATTCGAATCAATATTATGACATTGTTAAAGCATAGACAAGAGTTCTTAGACATAGAAAAAAAATCCCTTCTTGTCAGGATGGATTCCCTCCTAAGCCCTCGAAGCTCTTGTACTCCGTAGATGCGAAAGTCTTGTGATGTTCTTCGCGACCTAGCCTTTTGCTCTCGTAAGCTCTTCGATTCTTTTGTTCCCGTGTTATTTGATGTGTTTTCTCTGTATGAACTTGTATATTTTCGTGCAAGCCTTGGTTCTCTTTTATAGATGATTGGAGAGATCACTTGTAGAGTTGGAATGGGAAGAAAACACTAAAAAACGCGACGAAACAGACTCCCACACGGCCTGGCCATGTGGTGTTGGTTTCAGTCTATCTTCGCACGCCTGTGTGAGCTCACACGGGCAGGTGGTGGCGTGCAGTCCCTTCCCCACACGGCCATGTGAGATCACACGGTCCGGCCGTGTGGGCCTGACTCCATCCTCTGTTTTTGCCATTCTTCACACGGTTGTGTGGTTTCACACGGGCATTTTTACACGACCGTGTGAAGTGTTTTTGTCCATTTTTTTCGTTATTTTGATCTTCTCTTCGCATTTGTCAATCTTAGCCGGACATTCCAACTGATATTTCTTCATTTTAAGCTCCGTTTCCTACAAGAATTGCAAGAATACGCAGTATCATGCCCTTTTAAGGAAACCAAATAAAACATAGTAAACATGCGTGCAAATGCATCAAATATATATAATTTTAAGCCCCAAAATGCACGTATATTTTACACACACCAGATCCAATTTTTCTCAAAGTTGATGGGCTTGAACCGGGCCACTCAACCCGCTAATTGCAAGCTCTAATCAGATGGATTGATGTTAAATCCGATATTCCCGGATTTTAAAAATAGAGAAATCATTTTGGAAAAAATATTCAAAATCAATTTTATCGGCACAAGATATTTTGAGGGAATGAAATAGAAAAAAAAGAAAAGGATATAAACAAGTCTTTTATTGCCTCGAGTTACATGATAATTGTCATGTAGACGAGTATATAAGGGCATTTTGGACATTATAAAAGTATAAAGTGGCCCGACCAAAATTGCAACTACTTGGAGCTTATATGACTAAAGCTGCACAATACTAAAACTTATGGGACCAAAAGACGAAAAGACCACAAACATATGGGAGCCAGACGAAAACTTCAAAATTTATGGGACTAAAATGCGAATGGTCATAACTTATGGGGCTATTTTTTGCAATTTTCCCTGATGGCAATAGATACATGGGTTCAAAATATCTTTGTCAAAATCCGAGATTCATGACTTTAAACACCAGACGAGTGAGCAAATACCATTTCAGTGGCTTTTGTTCGGCGAAGTGGCAATAAGGTTGCTCATGTACTAGCAAAAGAAGCTCTTTCTTTTGATAGTCCATTTGTGTTGAGTTCTCCACCTCTTTGTATTTTGAATTCTATGTCGGATGATTTATGCTATCAATAAAATGCTATGTTTTTGTCAAAAAAAAAAAAAAACGGACGACTGAGCAATTGGTCTTGCTACTAGTTCATGGTTCAACCGGCTCGGACCAATTTAACCGTCAATCCAACCTATTAATTATATATTTTTATTGTATTATATAAAATAATAATGTGATATGTTATTTATTACGTGACATATTTTATAATAAGAAAATATACAGATAACCAACTAAAAGGATATCTAACACATCTTTAGATTCAAATAATCACATCAATATAACAAAATTCAATGAGTTTTTAAAAAAAATAATAACTATAGAAAAATCATTTTTTGTCTGATTTAACCAGTTTGACCGGCAGAACCTAAAAAATGGTTTTTAGGGTGTAATCGAACCGATCTAGACTTGTTAGACAAGTTTTATAAAAATATTAAAACATATATATATTTTAAAAATAATAAATATTAAAAAATTTAAATATATTTCTAAAATATAGTGTTACATAAATATATATACATATATTAAAATAAAAACTTAAAATGGACGGGTTCTATGGCGGATTGCGTTTAAAATGGACCAGGTTCTATGGTGGATTGCGTTTGAAAATAAAAATAAAACTAAACTAAGCTACGTTTATAAAAACTACTCTAAACGTGCGGAGTTCACGTATTACGATCTATATGGTTACTGATTGAATGAGAGGATTTGGAGTAGATGAGAGGTTTTGGGGGAATAATTTCAAATGACTCCAATAATATCAAATAACTCCAAGTAGTATGAATTTGAAATCCACCACAATGACTCCAAAATAGAACAAAATAGAATCAAGATTTAAAATTTATTATAGAATGATCTTATTCATCCACGCTCAATGAATTTATTATTATGGATTTGAAATTAAAGTTTCAAATCCATCAATACAAATGAAGATTTAAAAAACTTTACCAATAGCTCTTTTGCGCCCGATCTATTGCCATCTTTAAAGAAACTTTACAAGCAAATACTTTGCATCTTTATCATTTAACATAAATATACTTGTAAACTATTAGGGGAGTAATTTTTTTTTTTTTTTTGAAATTATGTAATTTTTTTCAATAAGTAATATGGGATATCACAAGACCGGCCAAATGAATCTAATACAACAACATGAAGAAATATTATATGATACTGCTTAAAAGTAAATATCACTTCAGTCAGGTTAAGTATCCAATCGTTGAGGTAATTCCGATAGTCAAGGTGCAAGAATTGAGGTACTCCAATAGCTAAAATATTTCCACAGTTATGGAAACTCCACGAAGGTCCTGTAAAATAGGGGTGATCATGGTTCTGGTTCCTCATTTTGGAAGAATTGGAACCGAACCGAATCAGTTGCCTCACGCCCGATTCTAAAATCGGAACTGATGGTTCTGGTCTGGTTTGGAACCCGGTTTCTCCACGATTTCAGTTCCAGTTTTAACCGAAACTGTTTGTTTATCTTTTGATAATTTTTTCATTTCTTAAAATAGTTTATCAATTGCAGTTAAAAAATGAAGGAAAATAAAGAAAAAACTTTGACTTAATATTCAATAAAGTTTTATACATAATATTAATAAAAATATTAAACTACGTATATATATTATTAGAGTATAGAAGAATCAAAGTTCACATAGTTTGTTTATAACATTTGGTCTAAACGTGTCTCATGTAGTTATGAAAATAAAACATGATAATAAACATTTAACATTTCTTCTAACATGTATTTACCAAAACAAAATTGATGGTTTTAACTTTAAAAAATGGTTCCATCATGGTTCCACCGACGATTAAAACCGCCTTCCCATGGTTTTTGAGACCTAGAACCGAAACCGACCTACACGGTTCCCGATTCCAATTTTGGAACTCGCGATCACTTGATTACAATTTAGGAACCATTGACCACGATTCTGATTTCGTTTTATAACCCGGTTTTTGCCCATTTGGTCATCCCTATGTAAAGTCTTAGGTGGAAAATCCTTTGAGTAATAAAATCTTTGCTAGGAATATGCCTTCAACACAAATAGACAGTCAAAAGGGCCTCGGGTTATCCTTGAGAAGCCCATATCCAAAGGAGAGTGTAATAAATGTTTAATTGAGAGTACTTGCAAATGAATATAGATAAGCTATTTATACTTAGAAAATGGGGCCCCGTGGGAATTAATTAGTAGATTGATCTTGTGGGCGATTGGAGCCTCATTGGCTTAGGATAATGATTTGGGCCTCAATGATCAATTAATAATATTTGGACCCAATAAATAATATTACGGGTCTATAAATATTAATTTGGTATTTAAATAATTAAATAAATGCAAAGTCGATTTTTACTCCATCACTATGAAATTTCAAATTTATATGATATATCATGATCATTGAAGACGGATGTTCTTGATGCACATCATATAAGAAAAGCAACTTATTCCATTAAGTGGTCCAAACAAATCTTAATATTTGAATGGTCATGTTATATCTTGTCTGGACAATGTTTTGTAAAATATCTATTTTCATGGAATCAAGAATTATAGTTTGGATATTTACGTCCTTCGGGACTCTATAAACCGGGTTCTAGGGGCATAGGATTAGCCTGAAGAAGGCAGAAACATGAGAGGTAAATAAAAGTTGGATGTTTAATTGTCAAGATTAAATGATCAGCAAGACCATGACTTAACTTTATTTCAGAAAGAAAAAAAAATTGTGAGAACGGAAGTTTCATTAATGAATATTGAACAACAATCTGCACTATTTGCGGGTTTACGTGAGACGATGAAAGTCGTGAGATCGTGATACTGATGATTTTTTTAGTGTAAAAAGTAATAGTTTTCAAAATATCTTAAATGAGCAAGTCTCTTGTGAGACGATGCCGAACATGAACATGAAAATAAATTTAAAAATAATAATGAACCATGAAGAAATAAAAATAAACCTTAAAAACATGAACCATGAAGAATAAACCCGAAAAATAAAAATAAACCCAAAAAATAAAAATAAACCCTAAAAAAACTAAAAATCCTAAAAACCCAAATCAATTAAAAGTAAACCCAAGAAATAAAATAAACCTAAAAAAACAAATATAAACTCTAAGAAAAATAAAATCTGAAAAAAAAACCTTTAAAACTTTGTGTAGGGGCTCAAGTCTCACGAATCTAAATCCCAGTGAGACCGTCTCCACGCAAGTTTTTGCCTACTTAAATTAGTATGGCAAAAACTTGCGTGAGACGGTCTCACGGATATAGATCCGTGAGACGAGCCTACACAAAGTTTTAAAGGTTTTTTTTTCGATTTTATTTTTCTTAGGATTTATATTTGTTTTTTTAGGTTTATTTTGTTTCTTGGGTTTATTTTTAATTGATTTGGGTTTTTTGGATTTTTAGTTTTTTTAGGTTATTTTTTATTTTTTGGGTTTATTTTTGTTTTTCGGGTTTTTTCTTCATGGTTCATGTTTTTAGGTTTATTTTTGTTTATTCATGGTTAGATTATTATTTTTAAATTTATTTTCATGGTTCATGTTCTCAAGACGGAGCCCTTAGAAGGTCCGTCTCACGATTTAGATCTCATGAGACCGTCTTACAAAAAGACTTGCTCGGTTAGTATACTTAGACAAAGTATCACTTTTATACTATAAGAATCACGGTCTCATACCGTCTCACAAGAGACCTGGTGCATAAAGTAGAACTCGTAATTCTCTAACGATCAGATAATCAAATAAAACTGATGAAAAATAAAGGAAGTCTATTGGTCAGAATTATCACTCAAACTGTTTGCAGTGATAATGAAATAAACAATAATAGTTTTTGACAATAATTCTGGTCTTAGTAAAATACTCGTAGCAACTAATTTACAACCTTGGTATACCAAACTTTATTTAAATTCAACCTGCTCAATAAAACAAATGCTACACCAAACTATATAATTAAATTCAAATCTAAATAATGCTACATTAAATATGCTGGGCATAATATATAATGGTATTAAATAAGTACTATATATAAATATGCTCGATATTATTAATCATGTTCTCATAAAATACCAAATAAATTTGATGTTACGTCTAACCATATACTTCCTCCATTTCGATATTAAAAACTTCCTATTTGATTTCGTTCAAAGATATAAAATAAATTTTCTCAAAAAAAAAAAAAGGTTGAAAAACGAAAGGTTTTAGTATGATGTGTTTTAATAACTCATTTTCCACTTTTCAACTATTGCGGAAAATAGGTTTATGTTATTTATGAAAGTTCTCAATGGTAATAAGCCTAGACTTCACTTTTTTCAATTGAGAATATATTTTTTCATTTCCAAACATAAAATTTGGATAACAAACTAAACACATTCTCAATTCTCACATGAAAGCCAGTAAAATTTGAAAATTCATTTTCCAATACTGGAAACTGGAAATTGGACCTGAAAATACTCAAATACATCCATACAAGCTTTTATGAAGGCTTGCACTATTCATTTTGTACCTTTGCACGTGTAATATCTTTTTTCTTTTATGAGGGCTTGCACTAATATTACTATTAAAGCAGATGAGATCTTCTATTTAAAATGGTGTTTCATCTTTCGTCTCACACACGAATGATTATCACGTGTATAATAATTTCAAAATTAATTTTCAAGCATAAGTTGTATGGTTTTATAAGGCAAGTGGTAACAGTTAAAGCAACACATGACAATTATTCATACAATGGAATATGATATGAAACACAATTTTAAAATAGAAGATCACATCCATTATTTTGGAATAGAAGATCTCATCCGTTTTAACACTATTAGTGCAAGCAGTGACGATGCCAGGAATTTGGGGTAGAGGCCCCAACTAATAATAATATAAAAAGTGTCTGTTGGATATTTGGTTATTTCTCCATAATAAAATAATTTTAAACATGTTTTTTTAGCCATTTTAAAGTTCAAATTTCCGCTTTGCCTTTTTTCCATTTCTATTGACCGGTCCATGACTTGGTACCGAAAATGTACGACATCAATTTTTTGAAATATAATCAAGTATCTCATCAGATAACACAAGAAGGGTATGACCGTATCAAAATGACTAAAAATATATTTTTGAAAAATCTAATTATTTATCATTTTCACAAAACATAAGTGGATAATTTGTCCATTACCACATATTAAAATGAAAAACAATACATCAAATTTAAAATAAGTAGAAGTTTTAAATTAAGTCATTGTATTAATTCAATGATCATATTCTAATATTCAAAAAATAAATAAAATACAATCACATCAATATACCAAAACTGACAAAAATATATAGACACAAGATAATAATGCAAAAAATCAAGTTAAAGTCTATGGAGAGCTTTAAAAATCTACAAAATTTTAAGAAAAGAGAGAAAATGACCAAGACTCATAATTTTTCAAGACTCCCAAATTAAAACAGGAAAAAGGAATACAATATAATTGAAGACTTTTTCCCCCCATTTTTCTATCTTTTATTTATTTTAAGATTAAATAGTGAAATGACCAAAAGACCCTTATATTTTTTTTTTCAAAATTTGTTGGGGAGGGGGTGACAGTGCTCTCCTTGGCTCTTTAATAACTTCGTCTTTGAGTTCAAGCATTCAAATTAAACAATATTTTGAAATATAAGATCATACCGCTGTTAAAAATATTGGTTAATTAGGGATGGCAATGTGAAGCACGATACGATTGACCGACACAAATACTACATGCAATTATAGGGCTGGGGTTGGGGCCTTTGGGGTTTTGGTTGTTATCGAGATGGTACAATAAGGCATGTTAATTAAAACTTGGATCGTTATCGGACTGACCCGATAAGACATTGTAAGACATGACAACTTTTTAAGTATTCATTTGATTATTTGTATTGGTAATTTATGTTTGATACATGTTTTTATCTTAATTTTGATGATTTTATTTTATCACCAAAACAATGTTTTTAAAGGGTTGTCCAAATACTCCTAAATGATTTAAAATGATTTTAATATTTTCCTGAGTATTTTCTCAAAGTTTATTTTCGTCTAAATTGGACAACGCTTTTAATGATTTTACGTTATTGGGTTTTCACTCTCAAACGATGTTTCTAAATGTTGTCCTAATACTTCCGATCGGTTTAAAATGTTTTTACTATATTTTCGAGTATTTCTTGAGTTTTATTTTCGACAAAAATTGGACAACATTTACCTCGTGGTCGACCGGTCGCCCTATAGGGCAACCCATACCTCGAAGATGTTTTTAGAAACAAAAATGAGACGGAAAGAAAAACGCAGCAGTCGACCGGCCGCTCGGGCGTCGACCGGCCGGTCGACCGTGCCCCATGGTCGACCGTACACTGCAAGTTTCGTTTTTGAAACAGAACGTTTTATCCTTGCAAAATCCATGAGGGGGACCGTTGGGGTGATGGTCGACCGGTCGAGGTAGACGTCGACCGGCCGCCTGTGTTATTTTGTCAGTACTTTTTCCAACGTCTATTTTACTCGTGCGACCGTCGCCCTATGTTTTGACAAAGAAATTTCGACCGTTTGACACAGACAAACTTTCCTTAAATTGTGGGATTGATTTCTAACAGCTATATTCTTGATTTTAATTGTATTTTTCTCAGAGATTTTCAATCCCCAAGAGGAGCCTATGCTTGATCAATCATCTCCTATAAATAGAGGAAGTTTTGGAGCAACCAACATAACAATTGAGATACAACACAACAAGATACACTTCAAGCAAACACTTGGTCTTTCATTGTCATTATTCTTGTTGTAAAATTGCCTAGCTTATCACTTTCACATCTTTGAGGTCTAGGCTATTCTTGATTACACTTGCACTCTATTGTATTATCAATTATCGAGTTGTAATCTTGAATTTGTGGTCGTCATTCAAACACAAGATATCCTTGTGAGTGTTCTTGTGGTAAGAACACACTTGGGTGATCTAGGTGTTAGGTGTAAGAAGATTGTGGTAATCTTCTTGTTGAGGTGTTGAAGAATTTGGTATTCTTCAAGGTTGAAGATTGTGGTAATCTTCACAAGGTGCCGTTGGAGATTGTGGTAATCTTCAAGAAGAGATTGTGGTAATCTCAAAGGTGGTGTTGAAGAAGAGTGTGGTGCTCTTCAAGGTGTTGTAAGTTGAATTTGTATTAATTTTGGTAATTAATAAAATTCTTTTTCTTTTCGAAATCCATCCCGGATATACTGGGGTGGTAGAGGATTAGGCCCTAGGTGGGTTGAACCTCTTTAAATCGACGTGTGTTGTTTACATTCCGCACCTTCATTATTTTGTTTGAGCATTCGATTGTTAAAAGAGGGCGAAATTGAAAAGATGGAGATAATCTATTCACCCCCTCTAGATTATCGTAGCCGCTGGACTTACAAGTGGTATCGAGCCAAACTCTTTGGCAAGCTCGTTTCACATCGCGAGTGAAGAGAAACGATCAACGGCTACGAACGAAGATCATCTATCCGGACTTCCACCACCAAGCCACCACTATTTGATTCCAAGAATTTTAATTTTTGGAAAGAAAGAATGGAATGCTATCTACAAGGTTGCGGGTTCGACATTTGGAACACCGTCATTAATGGAGAATCCATTCCGACGAAAGATACACTATACACCTCAAAAGGCTTCAAAAAGCTCAATGATGAAGAAAAGAAAATCATCTCCTTAAACGGTAAGGCTTTAAATATTTTATATTGTTCATTTACTAATTTAGAATATGAACATATTGTAGGAATAAAGTCGGCACATGGAGTATGGCAAAAATTAGAAGCCATCTATGGAGTATTTGCAAATGAAAGGAGTCAAACAAAAGCATCTACTTCTCAAGATCATACAAGCTCAAATTTAAGGAATAAGCCTCCTACAACTTCCAATTATGAAGAAGTTGAATATTGTTTTATGGGCATCAATGAAGAAAATGAGGTATGTCTTAAACCCTCTACTTCTTATGATATTGTTATTCAAAATGATTATAGTGATTTGCAAAATGATTTTGATGAACTACAAGATGAATTCCAAAACTTACTTGTTAAATACAAAAATTTGAAAAAGGAATTCATTGTTTTGAAAAATGATAAGGATAGTTTATTTACTTCCTATGAATCACTATCATGTGCTCACACCACCACACTTGACAAGGTTAGAAACCTTGAAAAAGAAAATAGTACTCTTGTTGAGAATATTGATTGCATGAAAAAGGATTTATTAAAATCCAACTTGAGTACCAATGAAATGTCCAATATTGTTGATATTAATAATTGTGATAAAGAACTTGATCATAAGCCTAAAATTGTTAATCATATGAAAAAGGATCAAGTCACTATGCATATTGGTCATTATGCTCCTAGAATTATTACATGCTTTTATTGCGGTAAAAAGGGCCATACGGCTTATTCTTGTCGGGCTAGAAATAGCTCTAAATATTGTTGGAGACCTAAAAGTCTCAAAGCTAATCTTAAAGGACCCAAACACATGAGGGTACCACAAAATAATGTGTTATTAGGTACCCGCAAAACAAAAATCGGAGAAAATTCATGCCACCAAGAAAACATCAAATGAACGTTTCATTTGATCAAAGAAGAACTACTCTCAACAAAGCAAATTTCCAAGAAGAGCGTATAATCAAAAATGGGAAGAACACAATCCTTGAAATGGCAAAGACATCATCAACAAGATGATTTTCAAAGAAGAAGAAACCATCAACCATGGGAAGGTAACAAACCTTGAAATGGAGTAATCAAGGAAGTCATCATCAACAAAGTGACTTCCAAATGGGAAGATATCATCATCAACAATGGGAAAGACACAACCCATGGAAATGGCGTAATTGGTAACTCGTATCTCCCTATTTAAATATGCATTTTATTTTGTTATTATGCATGCTCTTATTTGTGTCTTAATTGCAAAATGAGTTTTCAAATATTTATTTTTTAATTAAGGTCTTCAATATATACTTGTGCTTTTAAAATTTTTTTAAAAAAGAAGACCTTATATGATCTTTTTAAAACTCTTGTGCATTTTTTTGACTATAGTGTGTTATCATCCTTTATGGATTTTTATGGCATGAGCTTACATGTGATATCTCTTAGCCTACACTTTTATCATTAAAATTTGTGCTAGATATGTTTTAAGAATTGTGTATGATTTACATATTTTCACAAATGGCCATTTATGTCATTATTTGTCAAGAAAGGCATAAATTATCGAGGTACGTTTACTTGTGTTATTCTTACTCTTATAAACTCGATTTTATGCTTATGCACATATCTTTCAAGATATTTCATTTTGACCCTTTAGTGCCCCTAATTGATCTTGCAAATATTTTCTCTTAAAAGGCACTACGTGTTTAGTCTCGATTTTATCATTTATATGTTTTTCCCAAAACCCATATTTGTTGGATATAGTCCAAACTTATATTTTTGCAAAGTTTTAAAAACTTTTGGGGTGGAAAATCGAATTTTGGAAAACTCGGGAGAAAGAAAATCACCTGGACGGTCACGGCAGGGGCGACGGCCGTCCACTGCACCTCGACCGGTCGCGCCCTACCTCGACCGGTCGCCCAGGCCAATTTTTCAGGTTATAACTTTCTGTCTTCGTTTCAAAACAGAACACACAAAAAATCCCCAAACCCTTGCTGCGCGCTAACATCCCCTTTCTCCTACAATCTTCAATTCTTCATCATTTTTCACGATTCTTGTTGCTAATCTTCTTATTTTCTCAAGAATCTTTCACATATGGCACCTCCAAAGAATTCCACTGGTCAAATCCCATCTCCAAGCGTAGAAGGACGGAGAGGGTTCACAAGAAATCGGCAAGAAGAAGCCGAACAAAGGGATATTCGAGCCGCTCAAAGAAACGTGGCTCAAGAAGGTGATGATGTTCAAAATCCCATTCTCTCTCGGGCCCAAATCACCGAGCTCCGCGAACAATTTCGCTCGAAAATTGCCGTTGGGCGAAAGGTAAAAATCTTTTGTTACTCAAGCTCCTAATTCCCGCAATGCTATTAATTTCATCAATAAGTATGCGGAATGGTACTATGAGGATACGGGGATGAAAGGTAAATCTATTGCGAGGACTAAAATGTGTCGTTTTAGTTCTTTTTGCGAATGAGTATCCTACGATTAGAGGTTTTTTTGAGGAGCAAGGTTGGATGTATTTATGGGAGCATGCTTATGTGTTGTATGATGATGATATTATCCAACATTTTTATGCTAATATGTGGGTGCAATTTGATAATGATAGAAAGCCGATTGCCGTTAATTCACTTATAAAGGGTCGTCATTTTAGATGGACTCCCAATGATATTTGCCGGCTTTTACATGTTAGAGAAGGTGGTTGGGATTATTTCTCTTGGGACTTGGAATGATGAAATGTTGGGGGTATCAATGAAAGAAGTCAAGACGTATTTGGGAGTATGGCCTAAGTATTCTTTGTTGGCAATGACACTTGAGCATCGCATTTTATCGGTCATTGTCGCATATTGCATTTGTGGTAAGTCGGGAAAGATGCCTAGCAATATGGATTACTTTTTGACTTATAAGATTGCTAGGAGGAACCACTTAACTTTGGTGCCATACTCATTCAATGTCTAATCGAGTCCATTACTCAAGGTAATAAGAAGTTGGTTATGGGAAATTGGATTTGTAAACTTCTTATTCAATCGGGACTCCTTCGCCGGAGTTTAACTCGAAGTTTTTCAAAATGACTTCGACATTGACAATATCTCCCAAATAGTCACGATGCGCAAGAATATGGACATCCGACCAACCAAAATGGCAAGAGGAAGAGGTCAAGAGTCTCCGATCCTAATGACATCTTTGATGACGCCGGGCCGCAAGATTGGTGGAAGAAGGCGAACCGAGCAATCCGGAGGGTAATACCGGTGCTCAACCACCTAGGAGGTATACTCAAGCCGAATTTGATGAGATGAGGGCTTTTCATGAGACGAGGTATGAGGCTTTGGAGCAAAAGACCTCTAAAATGCAAAAGTCTATCGGCAAGTTAAAGAAATTCATCAAGGACTTTATTCCCTGGATCTTGCTTCTCCTGGATGAGGAATGATGTTACCCCACCCCTTTACTTTCTAGCATTTTCATTAATGATGTTTTGTATTTTGATGAATTTTTGTAAAACTCATTTGTACTAATGATATTTGCTTGTTTTTCTTAAAAGGGTTAATATTGCAAGTGATAATGACTTGTGGATGATCATGATTTTTGATGGAGTATTTGATGGTAAAAATACTCTAAAGCATTGTTTGATCATTGGTATGAAGTACTTGATGGTAAAAGTGCTTCTTTTATTGCTTTATTATGCTTAGTTGAATATGTTGGGACTTTTGATACATGTATTGTTGAAAGCATGACTTATTACTTGATGGTTGCTCTAATTTTTGGCATTTGTAATGCCTTGATCATTCTTAGCTTATCTCAATTGGGTTGAACCCTTGAGAATCTACTTTGAGCTTCTTTATTGATGAACAATTTATTGCATATGGTGCATATGATTGAGCTTTGAAATGAGGTTGATTAATGATATGAAATTTTTTTGGCTTGAACCATTTACAAAGGTTATATACAACCTCTTCTATTTTTCACACACACAAGGTGTTTGTTAAAATGTCGCAATGAAAATTTCAACTTCTACATGATTCTCTCGCTTCAAAAAGTCCCCAATACTCATTGAGATCATGTTTTGAGAAACAAAACGAGCGTATGAACTTTTCATGATACATTTCTCCCATTTTCCTTGGTTTTTAAGCCTAAATTGCTCAATGGTTGATAAACCATTTCTTTGGTGCACTTTGATATACTTCTATGATGTTTCTATCATACTAACATTCTTTTTGATGATTCCAAAGGGGAGAAACAGAAATTGGCTCGTTAGCTCAAAGAAGCTAATTAAAGCTTGTCATAAAAGTTATAAGCTATGGCTCATAAAAGCCATAAGTTGTGATTTATTGTTAGTCCATTTGTTGCTTGATGGACCTATATTATTGTTTAATGTTGTTTTGTGACAGGGGAGCTTATAAGCTCCTAAGCAAATTGTAAAAGCTTAAGTTTTTAGCTTATGGATAATTGCTTTTACATTATTCTTGATGTGCTTGTGGATAGGGGAGCTTGAGCTTATTTTTGAAAATATTTACTCCTACTTGGTTGCTTTAATATTTTTGGAAATTTTGGTTGCTTCCAAACGGTCAAATGTTTTTACCGGAAAATCATTTCTAAAATTGCTCTCTTAGTTTGGGATAAAATTGTTTTGGTTTGTAATCATCAAAAAGGGGAGATTGTTTGATACATGTTTTTATCTTAATTTTGATGATTTTATTTTATCACCAAAACAATGTTTTTAAAGGGTTGTCCAAATACTCCTAAATGATTTAAAATGATTTTAATATTTTCCTGGAGTATTTTCTCAAAGTTTATTTTCGTCTAAATTGGACAACGCTTTTAATGATTTTACGTTATTGGGTTTTCACTCTCAAACGATGTTTCTAAATGTTGTCCTAATACTTCCGATCGGTTTAAAATGTTTTTACTATATTTTCGGAGTATTTCTTGAGTTTTATTTTCGACAAAAATTGGACAACATTTCTGTCTCGTGGTCGACCGGTCGCCTCTCATAGGGCAACCCATACCTGAAGATGTTTTTAGAAATGAAAAATGAGACGGAAAGAAAAACGAGCAGGTCGACCACGGCCGCCTCGGCGACGACGTCGGTCGGCCGGTCGCCGCCAATGGTCGACCGGTACACTGCAAGTTTCGTTTTGAAACGTAACGTTTTATCCTTGCAAAATCCATGAGGGGGACCGGTTGGGGTGATGGTCGACGGCCGAGGTAGACGTCGACCGTGGCGCCTGTTTATTTTGCTTGTGTACTTTTTCCAACGTCTATTTCTCGTGCGACCGGTCGCCTATGTTTTGACAAAGACAAATTTCGACCGTTTGACAAACAACAAACTTTCCTTAAATTGTGGGATTGATTTCTAACAGCTATATTCTTGATTTTAATTGTATTTTTCTGTAGATTTTCAATCCCAAGAGAGCCTATGCTTGATCAATCATCTCCTATAAATAGAGGAAGTTTTGGAGCAACCAACATAACAATTGAGATACAACACAACAAGATACACTTCAAGCAAACACTTGGTCTTTCATTGTCATTATTCTTGTTGTAAAATTGCCTAGCTTATCACTTTCACATCTTTGAGGTCTAGGCTATTCTTGATTACACTTGCACTCTATTGTATTATCAATTATCGAGTTGTAATCTTGAATTTGTGGTCGCCATTCAAACACAAGATATCCTTGTGAGTGTTCTTGTGGTAAGAACACACTTGGGTGATCTAGGTGTTAGGTGTAAGAAGATTGTGGTAATCTTCTTGTTGAGGTGTTGAAGAATTTGGTATTCTTCAAGGTTGAAGATTGTGGTAATCTTCACAAGGTGCCGTTGGAGATTGTGGTAATCTTCAAGAAGAGATTGTGGTAATCTCAAAGGTGGTGTTGAAGAAGAGTGTGGTGCTCTTCAAGGTGTTGTAAGTTGAATTTGTATTAATTTTGGTAATTAATAAAATTCTTTTTCTTTTCAAATCCATCCCTGATATACTTTGGGGTGGTAGAGGATTAGGCCCTAGGTGGGTTGAACCTCTTTAAATCGACGTGTGTTGTTTACATTCCGCACCTTCATTATTTTGTTTGAGCATTCGATTGTTAAAAGAGGGCGAAATTGAAAAGATGGAGATAATCTATTCACCCCCTCTAGATTATCGTAGCTGGACTTACAATTTATTGTAACTGACTATTTGTATTTGTAGTTTATTATAATATATGCTCTAGCCTCTAAGTATCAAGTATAAAATAAAATTTAAAAAATCATATATTTTATTAATTAATTGGCTAATGGGTCTGATTAAGTAAATTTAACATTTCTCTTAGTGTGCTTATCATAGCGTGTCGTGTTTTTATTGTGTCATGTTTGAGTTTAAATTTTAGGCCAATAAAATAATTATGCCATGTTCGGGATTGAGCTTATCATATCGAATTATTATCGTGCCGTCTCGTTAGTGTCATATTTTCAATTAAAATCCATATATATAATAACAGACGCTTCTGGAAATAGTATGTGAAATTTTTCCTGCTCTTTTGTAGTTACTATAAAAAGTAAAAAAGATATGTGTAAAAATAAAAAAGTAATAAATATGTGGTATTTCATTATTTTTGGTAGTCAACTTTCTTTAAATAATCACTTTTAAAATAATATAAAAATAGAATTATTTAAAATTAGCTTTCCAAATTTGTGTGTGTACTGCATTAATTATTGTATTTATGTTTTTCTTTTTTTTTTTAAAAATAAATTAATAACTTTTTTTTGATCTATTTTTTACGTATAATATATCAAATTAATCATTTTTGATGACCTTCATTTTGACATCCATGTTACATATATAAAATATAAATAACAAAAATATAATAAAGAAAAATATATAAAAAATATCTACTCATCATTTTGTAATTTGTAATGGGCTTTGAAAGTTATCCATTGAACTATTGGACATCAATTTGTATATTCACGTATTTTGTTGCTATTTGTGATCTGTATATATAGTTGTTATTTGGTTTAGCCCATTTCTTAATAATTATTTAGAATTATATTTAAATTGATTAAATTCAATTAAAAATTAAACTAAAGAAATTATCTCAAAATATGTATCCAAATTTATATATCACATGTATTTATGCATAACATTATATATATTTATGTAAGAAGAAAATTAAGATTTATTTAAAATGAAATTATACTCATAATAATATTTTATATATAGAAAATTACTTTTTATATAATAACATACTTTTCATATTGTTTGAAATTATTTTTTATATTTATCAACCTATTTTGATACTCAAGTTTTAAAGTTGCACATTTGGAATTAGATATGAGTTTGTATTTTTGATAATTTTTGATATATGTGTATATATAAAAATAAAATATTTTTATTTTTTTGAAATATTTTATTTTCCTTAAAATTGCGTTGTTAAATATAAAACAAGATTTTTGTTTAATTCCTTTAACAATTCGATAATTGATCGATTTTTCAAACCCCAAAAATATATAATTTGAAATGATTTTATTGTTCATTTTATTAAAAATATAATTTATTAAATATTCATGATTAGGGTAGTAAAAAGATTCCACATTGGACAATTAAAACGTTTTTCAAACTTTTATTTATCATAGATAAATATGTTCCATAAATAGATACAATTCATGTTCACACAACAAAATATTTCGTATTTAAAGAGATCTCTTATAATCAATAATAATTTATTTTTATTATTTAATCATACGATTTATAACCAAATTAGTTATCTTTATACTTCAATTGTTTTTTAAAATTTTAAACTTTTACAATGTCTTTTTCTTTTAAAACATAAATAACATAAATTCATAATTTGTGAAATAGAGAATAAGAACAAGTAAATATGAAAATATTCTTAGGGTTAATTGTTCGCCTTATTTTTAGCTTCACCGCAAGTGTACGGTGTAGTTTATAGAATAGGGTAAGCAAGGTCGTATTCACGAGACTAATAAATTAATATGCTAAGTATTGAACCAAGATAGTCTTATTTTTATTTAGACGATCGAAATTGGATGATTGTTGTGTTGAGATTAGGACAATTTAAATCACTAAAACACAAGATTGAGATAATACAAATGATAGAAGTATCAAGATAATGGAATGGATTTCCGAGTTAAGGTTTCGATTAATAATCCTCTTGTTGTCCGATTAAATCAAAGCCAAAGTTATTATCAATATTCCTATAAGACGATCACAAAACTATTTTATCCTCTCTCTCGAGATGCATATAAAATGTAGATTGAAATACTTATGCTAGCATCTCTACTCAACATGAAACATTCAACTCCCAAAAGTATCAAAGATCAAATGTCCTCACAATATTCGCAAACCTCTCGATTCATGCAAATATTTGTGTCGAGTATTCAAGATCTAATATTGAAACTCATCTCTCGAATTATGAATCAATATATCAAACAAGTTAAATCATTGATCAAGTGATAAAACAAGAATAAGCTCAAAATACTCAAATAGGCTTTAAGATAATAACTTCAACTAAGATTAAAACATCCAACAAGAGTTCATTAATCTACTTCCAAAACCCGGAAATCTCAAGAGTTCAAATACACATGATTTCTAAACAACTCATAAACAAATTGTTCAAAGCCATTATAACTAAAATGAAAGATTGAAACTAAAAGAGAAGCAAGAAAAACTTAGGAAAGTCGACAATCTCTCGATATATCTCCGTTCCTTAAGCTCCGATGCAACCCGATTGTCTCATTGATGTCTTCTTCCAAGAATAGACCCTTGTCTTGTGTTGTAGATCCCAAAATATGTCTCGCTCCTCCTTGTGCGCCCCAAAAGCCTTCTTATACTCCCCATCATGTTTAGGGCTTAATGCAAAGAGATTGTGGGATTCTGGTATAGACACGCACGCACGGTCGTGCGCCCACGCACGGTTACCGTGCGCCACCCTCTTTGAATACCCCAACTCTCTCAGGGCGCACGGGTGGTGCGTCGAGCACGGCTACCCGTGCGCCACTCCGGTGAGAAATCCCGACTCTCTAGGGGCGCACGGGTGGTGCGCCCATGCATGGGCTACCCGTGCGCCATGTCATGCAGCCTTGATCAACCTTATACGAGGTGCACGGGTGGTGCCTCGAGGCACGCCCAACCCGTGTGCCCCCTGTTTCTTCGTGAACGCTCAACTTTCGCTCTTTTAGGCTTCACTTTCGTATATCCACTCAATTCTCCGTGTTTCCACTTTGCTTTCCTCGTATTCTTATTCAATTAGCTTCAAATATCATGAAATTCCTACAAAATAAGCAAAGTGTAATATCTTTTCCACAAGGAGTGAATATGTAACGTTTAACGCGAGTATATGCATGTTTACTTATCATTATAGCTCGAAATACACATCAAAACACATGCAAAATTCACGCTTATCAAAATCCCCCAAACTTAAACTGTTGACCGTCCCGATCAACAATATTTAGAACACGATAAAGTACAACAGGGAGATAAAGATAACAACGCACACCAAGAGTCTACAAGAAAATCCAAATTGTTTGTCATGAATGCTGAGTACAACTCAATCAAGCCTCAAATATCTAATCAAAGAACACGCCTCAAATAAAACAAAGTGAAATGCTCTGAATCCAACTCTCAAAGTTAAGTGTATACTCTCATCTCACGAGGTTATAGGACGTGTTTACGCTCAAATCAATTCGATGTCGCAAAATTACCATAGGCTTGCAATTCCTCATATCTCCGCCACTAGAGTGTATGCAATTTGTGAATCATAAAGGACTTTCTCATTTGGTTGTAATGAAGGCTCTTTGGTTTAGGTAGGAGATTTTTGGATAAAGTGACTCAAACTCGAGTGTATAGACCGATGAGCATATCAATCATTTTCATTCCAATCCCATATGCTACTCCAATCACCCCTCATTTTTATCAACTTCATTTATTCTCCATTTCCATCTTTTCTTTTGAGAATCACCTCCATTCACAATCCTTCGCCCCCCAAGTCTATCCACTTTTCAATCTTTTTTTTTTTTTTTTAGCTTCTTTTCTTTTCATTTGTGCATTTTCAACATCTTTCCTTCCTCTTTTTTTTTTTTTTTTTTTATTCCATTTAACCAAGTATGCCCAATTATCCTATTTTTCAATTCCCACCCATTCAACCTCGTTCATTCCTCTTTTACTCAACGTTATACATTCGAGTATAAGGTGATGGAAATATAGTAAGATCAAGGGTTAAATTTTGTGGTTATCAAAGAAATAAGCTATAGGCTCAACTTGGCTAACTAGGAGTTTTTCACATTTTTAGGTAGGCAAAAGGCATGAAAGGCTAACAAAGATGGCCTTTAATCACATTCACAATTCACATACACATGTGGCCTTGACAGAGATACCCAAGCAAGTTCTAGAATTTTAATCAACATGAATGATACACTCAAATTACAACAAGACTGCATAAGATATAAGCAGTAAAGGCTCAAAGCTCACAGGCTTGTCAAAATGTAATTCAAAGCATCACACCAGGTTTTTCATATCAACATGCTCAAAGTTATCTATTCGAGGCTCAATCAATCCATAAACAAACATCAAATCCCAACAATATGAATTTTCCATCAACACACAAACAACAAGTTGCAACATGCTTGATCAACTCACTCTCTAACTACTACGAAAGCAATAGACGCGTCTAAAGCTATAAACGTGCTCTAATGCAAATGCAACCTAGAATGCTCTAATGCAACTATATGAAACACAAAATGCATGATTTTTTTTTTTTTTTTATGTATGTATCCACACTTTTCATGTATTAAAATACTATCCTCCCCAAACTTGAATGAAATTATAGTGTCCGGCGGGAAAATAGAATTTCAATAACGAAAAGTGGGGATATACTCAATCATCATGCGGCGGCGATGGTGGGAAGTGGCCTTGGGAGATATGCCACATTTGTAACTCGTTGGAGCACTTGCCAAGTCTCCTGGACCTCCGATCATAGTCCTCCCGGAATGTGAGAAAATCGGCTCGATCTTTCCTCAAATCCTCTCCTTGTCGCCTCAGCTCCTCTCTTCTTGCCGCCTCAAGTTCTCCCCAAACGCATAAAACATGTCTTGAAAATTGGCGTCGCGATGGGGTCCTCCACCGTGAGACGGACCGGGCGATCTCCGCTTTGAGAATGTCGAGGATAATCGCCTCCGTGTGAGGACTCGGGTATATCATACCCAATTTGGGGGTGATGAGGTTCCATCCCCATTTCGCGTCCATGTATCTCATCCTCCTCCTCCACCATATCTTCTTCATCCAAGAAACCTTCAACTCTGCGCTTCTTTCTTGACTCTATAGCCTCATTAATTCGGTTATGTGCGTCGAGTTCATTAAGAAGTTGGTGGTGTCCATCAATGTATCAACGGTGGTGTATGGTGGGTTAGGCAACTAAATGAAGCACCTTTCTTTTGTAGAAGCACCAATCATTGTCTTCATTCGCTATGAACTTCATATGGTGCAACGATGTCAAATTAACCCGAGTGCTGCCGGGATAGGCTCCAAGCCTCGAAAATCGACATTGAAATGCCGGGCAATAGGGGTAATGAGGCCCCTATAGAAATCGTACCCTTCCCGCCTAGCTAACTCGTTCGATTTGTTCGGCAAAATTGACGATAATGGTGTTGTAGGGGGTGTTTGTAACCATACACCAAAGGAGATAAAGTTCCTTAGTCGTCATACCTCCAATGTTTTCTCGGGCGAACACGGAGGATGCAATCACGCGTTGAATATACCGGAAAACGGGATTCGGATCGGGAGGCTTTGGCGGTCCGCGCGCATACAACATTGGCCCCGTTTGTGGTGTTTCCACAAGCATTCTCCGTCGTATTGATCATAATGGGGCATCGGGGCGGGTACGAGCGGTTGTTGGGACCTCGAAAATGGTGTTCAATTGGGTCATAGAGAGTTGTCTACGAACATTCCCCAACTGAAATTTTATCATATACGGTTCGAAGGTCCCGCCTTGTCTGAGTACTTCCACGGTACTCAAGAACTCCAATGTATACTTTTTAAACGTCGGCCACCTTCGGCTCATGAAGTTCGTCCATCCTACCTTGCCGAAAAGACGCCACACGTCCTCATGTATCCCCAAAGTTTGGGTACAATCATTGTCGGCGTAGCGAGATGGAGCTATTTGGCGACCGATCAAGCGATTCCATCGCTCAAGATCATCGGCATTTGTCAAGTTGACCCCATATGCCTCCGGACTGCTTTTTGGTCGACCTCCGGTGCCACGTCGCGTTGTGCCGCCCGCGTGCACGTCTCCTTCCACCCTGTGGGTTTCTTCGCTAAACCATAAGGAATTTGTACCGAATACATTCTATTAGCCTCCCAATATCATCAATGGCAACAACAAAGTAGGGAAGTAAAGCTAACATATTAAGTGATGTAAATTCACATGCCCAAGTCACTTTGATCGATCAACTACCCCAAACAAACAAAAATTATGGCCATTCTCGACAAATATTAGCTTAAATAAACATTGGCCATGCCTTATTCATCAACAATTCACCCTTCATCTCCTCAATTATACAAGCCCACAAGGTGTTTGATAATTTGCCTCAAAGAATAATTCACATCATTTATAGCAAAAATATCAAAATACACACCTACCATGCTCCTTAATACATAATTAACGCGAATTGACAAGGAGAAACGGTGTTCTTACCGGAATTCTCTAAGTTAAACTCGAAGTGGAAGATTTGAACCCTAGGTCCTTTTGTTCACAATTCTTCAAGCAAATTCAAATTTGATGCAAAGTGAAGCTCAATTGTGATGGGGGAGGTGATATGCAGATGAATTCAAGTAAAAACTAGGGGAAATTTTCGAAAATTAGGGAGGATTCGAGAGGGCGCGCGAGTTGAGGGGTTTGAAATGAAGAACAGTTTTTTAAAACCGTCCAATTTATCCTTCTTCTTCAGGCGCACGGGTGGTGCGCCCACGCACGGTTACCGTGCGCCACCCCTGAATTTGCCCAACTCTCTGCAGGCGCACGGGTGGGGTGCCAACGCACGGGCTACCCGTGCGCACTGACTGACAAATTTCTCTTTTTTTTTTTTATATAAAAAACACAAAAAAAACCGTTGGGTTGCTTCTCCCAACAAGCGCTATATTTAACGTCGTTAGCTTGACGCCTTTTGATTCCGATTATGATCCTTGCGAAATGAGGCTTGTCACCTCATCGTGCGATTTTCCATGCCAATCCCGCTCACTTGGATGTACACTCCCTTGATTATTACTAAAGGAGGTTTTTCATGCTCGTCCAACTATCCACATGTTCTCCTCTCCATCGTGCGAATGGTACGTGCACGCTCTTGGTTCAACTTCAGGCTTTTTGTGCCTTCCATTCTTCTTCATTGATAATCCCCGCATATTATCTTTAGAATGCACACAATTATTCAAGCTATTAGCTTGAGTACGAGAATTAGCAATTGTTTTTGTTTTACAACCATTAAGATCATCATGTCCTTTCACATTCCTGAGAACGGAAAATGAAATACGCTCATCATCAACTTGTAATGTGAGCTCCTTTCTTAACATCTATTAGTGCTTCCGCGGTGCCAAAAATGGACGCCCAAGTATAAGAGGGGTGTCACAATCCTCATTCATATCTAGCACTAGAAAATCCACGGGGAATATGAATTTATCGACTTTTACGAGCACATCTTCTAGTATCCCGTTGGATATACGAGTGATCTATCCGCGAGTTGTAGGGTGACCGTGGATGGTCTCACTTCTCCGAGTCCAAGCTTCCTAAGAACGGACAAAGGCATCAAATTAATACTAGATCCTAGATCACAAAGTACATTATCAAAGAAAATATCGCCTATTGTACAAGGGATAGTGAAACTCCCGGATCTTTCAGCTTTTTAGGTATTTTCCTTTGTATGAGTGCGCTACATTCTTCCGTCAAGTTCACAATCCCATTCTCCGCCCATTTGTTCTTGTTGGACATCGCTTTCCTAAAAACTTCGCATAATTTGGCATCTGTTTCATTATTTCCGCAAAAGGAACGTTAATGTGCAATTTTTAAACATGCCCACAAATTTAGCAAATTGATTATTCAGATTAGTCTTGTGAAACAATCGGGAAAGGAAAGAGGAATATTATATTTCAACAAATTAGAGTTAGGATACGATTCACGTTTCTTGGCTCTTTTTTGTTTATCTATTTGTTGCTCGGTTCCTCCTTTAACTTTCATATTGCCTTGGAAGCCGTTTCGCTTTCGTCATTTCCCGAATTTGAATGGTAGGTTCGGCATCACACACGCCCTGGTCGTGCGTTGATATACGGTCGTGCGTGACTCGACGTCACACCAATATCGGCATTTTCGGACTCTTCATTCTCTTTTCCACCCCACACATGGATGGCATGGCAATGTTCCCTCGGGTTGACCTCGTGTTGCTTGGAAATTGACCCTTTTGATGTTGACTCCCCACAATTGCGGCCAATTGACCGATTTGAGTTTCATTCTTTATTGAGCTTGCCAATTGTTGTTCTAACTTATCCATCCTAAGGTCTTGCTTATCGAGGCGGCTCCTCGTCTCATTCATGAAAGCACTAGATTGATTTATGAAAGAGGTGAGTATATCTCCCAACGACGATTTGCCTCCTCCATTACCGCCTCCACTCGAAGAAAACCCCGAGAGGTTGTAACACGTTCTTTGTATTCGCATAGGAGAAATTTTCATGATTTCTCAACCCTGGATGGTAGTGCGTTGGGTTTGAATTATTCCTAAATTGTTGAAATTCCGGTTATTCACATAATTTACCTCTTCCGTCGGATATAGAAGAGCTTCACTACCCGTGCTCGATTCTGCTTCGACCCTTCGTAAATACATTCAATTGGGTTGTCAAAGCCGCTACTTGTCCGACAATGTTTTGATAGGTCCGAATCTGAGATTTCGGCTACTCGTTGTACATTGGATCTTTCGGATGGCCATTGTAACTGTCATGGCCATTTCCTCAAGAAGATTTAAGGCATCTTGTGGAAACCTTGCCAACAAAGCTCCTCCCCGTGCGGCATCAACAAAGGCCCTCGTTTGCCCCATTAGACCATTGTAAAAGAAACATAATCATGATCCTCCCAGGAAAGCCGTGTTGTGGACATCTTCTTAACAAATCCCTAAATCTTTCCCAAGCCTCGTACAAAGGCTCGGAATCAAATTGTCGGAATTGAGTGATCTCACTTTTTGAGCAAAAGTTTTGCTTGGTGGAAAGAATTTAAACAAAAATTTTTGGCTCAAATCATCCCAAGTGCTCACACTTCCTTGCGTCAAAGTACCCAACCAATTTCTCGCCTTATCCCGTAAAGAGAATGGGAATAAAGCGCAATCTTATGGCGTCATCCGAGACTCCGTTCATCTTGATCGTATTGCATATTTGGATAAAATGCGCAAGGTGAGAGTTAGGATCTTCTCGTTGCAAACCCCCAAACTGATTTTGTTGCACCATATTGATTAGTGCGGTTTGAGCTCGGTTGTTGGCATTGATGGGAATATGGGCAATGCCACCGTAATTACGATTCGTTTGTGGTCGAAAGTAATCACGAATGGCTTCTTTGTTGAACCGCAGATCGGTAACTTCGTTTCCACCATTGTTTGGCGGTATTGGTAACTCATTCAAATCCCCCATTATCGGATTGTGTTGTCTTTCAGCTCGTCTAGTGGTAGATCGATCCTCCTCGCGAAAGCCTCAACTTCCTGTATAAGCGGTATTAAGTCCCCCGCTTAGAGCGCGTGTTCATACACTACTGGACCAAACTAGAATACACAAGTCAAATAATGTGGAATTCAAGTCACATAAAAAAAAAAATAATAAAGAAAAATGTCTAAATTAAGAATAATTCTATCTATCGCAATATTAGCACCAATAATTGTATTAGTCCCAAGAACGCGCCAAAAACTTGTTCGCCTTATTTTTTAGCTTCACCGCAAGTGTACGGTGTAGTTTATAGAATAGGGTAAGCAAGTCGTATCCACGGAGACTAATAAATTAATATGTTAAGTATTGAACCAAGATAGTCTTATTTTTATTTAGACGATCGAAATGGATGATTGTTGTGTTGAGATTAGGACAATTTAAATCACTAAAACACAAGATTGAGATAATACAAATGATAGAAGTATCAAGATAATGGAATGGATTTCCGAGTTAAGGTTTCGATTAATAATCCTCTTGTTGTCCGATTAAATCAAAGCCAAAGTTATTATCAATATTCCTATAAGACGATCACAAAACTATTTTATCCTCTCTCTCGAGATGCATATAAAATGTAGATTGAAATACTTATGCTAGCATCTCTACTCAACATGAAGCATTCAACTCCCAAAAGTATCAAAGATCAAATGTCCTCACAATATTCGCAAACCTCTCGATTCATGCAAATATTTGTGTCGAGTATTCAAGATCTAATATTGAAACTCATCTCTCGAATTATGAATCAATATATCAAACAAGTTAAATCATTGATCAAGTGATAAAACAAGAATAAGCTCAAAATACTCAAATAGGCTTTAAGATAATAACTTCAACTAAGATTAAAACATCCAACAAGAGTTCATTAATCTACTTCCAAAACCCGGAAATCTCAAGAGTTCAACTACACATGATTTCTAAACAACTCATAAACAAATTGTTCAAAGCCATTATAACTAAAATGAAAGATTGAAACTAAAAGAGAAGCAAAAAAAACTTAGGAAAGTCGACAATCTCTCGATATATCTCCGTTCCTTAAGCTCCGATGCAACCCGATTGTCTCCTTGATGTCTTCTTCCAAGAATAGACCACTTGTCTTGTGTTGTAGATCCCAAAATATGTCTGCTCCTCCTCAGTGTGCGCCCCCAAAAGCCTTCTTATACTCCCCATCATGTTTAGGGCTTAATGCAGCAGATTGTGGATTCAGCGCAGACGACGGTCGTGCGCCCACGCACGGGTTACCCGTGCGCCACCTCTTTGGAATACCCCAACTCTCTCTGTAGGGCGCACGGGTGGTGCGTCGAGCACGGCCTACCCGTGCGCCACTCCGGTGAGAAATCCCGACTCTCTGTAGGGCGCACGGGTGGTGCGCCCATGCATGGGCTACCCGTGCGCCATGCTGCGGCTTGATCAACCTTATACGGTGCACGGGTGGTGCCTTGAGGCACGCCCAACCCGTGTGCCCCTGTTTCTTCCGTGAACGCTCAACTTTCGCTCTTTTAGGCTTCACTTTCGTATATCCACTCAATTCTCCGTGTTTCCACTTTGCTTTCCTCGTATTCTTATTCAATTAGCTTCAAATATCATGAAATTCCTACAAAATAAGCAAAGTGTAATATCTTTTCCACAAAGAGTGAATATGTAACGTTTAACGCGAGTATATGCATGTTTACTTATCATTATAGCTCGAAATACACATCAAAACACATGCAAAATTCACGCTTATCATTAATTTTTAGAATTAATAAAATAATAAATAATAAATATATTAATATTATTAATTATATATATATATATATTACACATATTCGGGAATACGGATGAGAACAGATAATTCCCATTTATCTAATCGGAATAAGAAGGAAGCGGACATGTAAATAATGTCCATGTTCCATTCCCGATTCTAAAGAAGTAGAGATTTCTCATCCCACTCATATCCCCCGAATTAACCAGGATTGCACGATCCATTCTATTCGATTACTAACGGGGATGATGCAAGAGATATAATTCATTGAACTATTAGAAAAATGTACATGTAAAAATACAAAATAGAGGTCTAACAGACATATACCCCGTGCATCGCACGGAGAAAAAACTAGTAAGATAGTAATGATCAGAAGGCAAATAGGAAAGGTTTTTTTTTATGAAAAACATTTTTTATTTTGAAACTGATACTAGTAAGCAGTTATTATATTATAGACGAAGACGTCTAAATAACTAAATTGCCCATGATGATCAAACAAATAAATTATACGGATAATAACTAATTAACTATGAGGCTTGGGTTAATTATACAAAAACCTAAAACTTTTTTGAAATTTACGGAAAAACCCTTGAGATTTGATTTTGTATTATATTTTACCTTCTTCATAAATAGAAATCTTTAGAAAAAAAAGACCATTTTACATTTGTGAAAATATTGCAATTACTCCCTTAAATTTAACACATAATTAAGCCTGAAGGTTTTTTTTTTTTTTGTAATTTTCAAATATATTTCGGTTTTTTATAATTTACCCAACCATCCGGACAATTTTTATAATTATTCCTAATTATATTTGATAAGGTGTAATATTAATTTGTACTATTGTAAAAAAATTCCTAGTAAATCTTACAGTGTCCGGAGGAAGATATTTATTTAAGGTGTGAACGAAAATTGCGCCCGGGGTTTGTTCGAGTGGCGTGCGCCCATCTTTGGTGGGTTAGAGGTCTTGAATCGATCCGACTATTCTTTGAGTGTGGGTTTGGGGTTGTCCATCTCTGCAGAGGATTAGTCCCATTATTTTGTGCGAGCGCATCATAGGCCATGGGGTAGTGTGGGCGATTCTGCAGAAAGCGTGATGGGGATCACTCTTATAAAAAAAAAAAAAAGTGTGAACGAAAATTAAAGAAATATTAGAGACAAACGGGGGTAGACAAAAACCTCGGTTTGATAATGGCAGGGATCATGTTCCCTTTCCGTTATCTATCTATTGAACCGATACGTCGCTATTTCACCCAATCATATTCAATGAATGGTGAACGCGAAGCACCACAACATTTGTAGGCCCTCTCCCAAACATCTATTCCTCATATCATGCAATGCCATGTCTCTTCTTGTTCTTCACATGCATATTCACACATAATATAAATATATATATTCACACACACACACTCCTAAATATGATGTGTGTAATTTTTTTAATAGATTGGGGATAGTGGTTGAAGGGGAGGGGATAAATTTAAAAAAAAAAAACGAAAAATACATGGTTTGAACTCTATTCAACATCATTTTAAAGAGTAAGTGATACCACTTGAGGCACAAGCTCGTAGTAATGTGATGTGGAACCTATGTTGCTCGGACTTGGACACGGGTGTTGGACAATGGTACATATTTGGGTATCGAGATCTTTTTTGTCTAAACTCTAGATACATTGCCACAACCAAAAAAATCCAAAATCGGACACCGACATACGAACACGCCAATAAATTTAGATTTTTTAAAATATATTATTTGATATGCAATATTACATTTTTAATACATTATTTATAAACAATATATGTTTGATATAATTTGAACAATATAATTATTACTTGAAAAGGTTATACGAAAAAAAAAAAAGCTTCCATGTGCTTTCTCGCTTACTACTTAGTATCCGAAAGTGGACTTTGATTTTTTGGAGGATCGTTCATTGCTTAGAAAGCTAAGTTTATCCTAGTTTATAAACTAGAAGATGTTATTAGTTCAATATACTATAACATAAGTGGATAATCACAAGTGGGCCACACGCGGCACGCTCGCCCCTACCCGACTGGCGTGGCGAGGGGCTTGGTCTGCAGGCGGGGCGGCCCGACCCTATTGGGCTCGGGTCCTGTCGACAACACTTTTGTCACTCGAAAAATGGGCTTGGCCCAAATTCGTGATCGTTGGGTGTTGGACATGGATGAACTCGGCATTGCGGTGTCCGTCATTGGTGATGGAGTATGTAACTCCTCGGATAGTGGGGTTGTAACCCCCAGGATTGTGGTCATCAATGTGTTTGTAACACTTGGGAGTTACAAAGGAGGTTAATGCCCATTACCTTACCATGATTAATTAAAGTGCGGTGGAGGTTTTCTTTGCCTATAAATAGTGGTTCCATTGCGATTTCGAGACAGAAAATCGCATACATTCTCGCATATTTCAAAGGTGTCGTCGAAAGTGTCGTAACATTTCGTATCACATTTTCAAGAATATTTCACTCTGCATTCGAGTCCGGCGATCGATTATCGCTCCTTCGAGTTCGAAAGGTGCGCTTTGTGTCGGGGTGCTCTGCATACACGAAGGACGTTAAACCGTTTTATCTTTGTGGACATTACGTCAAACCGTGAGCACTAGCCGAGACGTATTTGTCTTGCGGATAGAGTTCTACTGGACTCGGCTTTTTACAGTTTCCAGTTGTAATAGTCAGATTTCCATTTTCTTGTAATTTCTATTTTTCTCATTTGTAAAACCATTATTGAAGGCTTTCCCGTTGTAATCACTTTGTAAACAAAGATAAATCAACATTGCCTTAGATTGACAAGAATTTAGATCAACTCATGTCATTTTCCAAGAAAATTTAAAGGATCTTGACCACAAGAATTGCTAATTACCCGGATCGACAAGAATTTACAAAGAATCGTGGTTCTGTTTAAGAAAAGGGATCTTGTCTTAAACCGTTGAAAAGCAAGGTTTGAACAAGTTGACCCAAAAAAAGATTAGAGGTGGTGGTGTGGCTCGAGGAATGATGAAAGATTAGTTAAGGAACATGAAATGATTAAACTAATATGCTCTTTGTTTAACAAATTCTTAGTGCTTGAAGATTTTTTAATTAGTATAAGCATTATATGTGGCCTTGGATTTGGGCAAATAATCCACCAAGTTGTGTGTTGTCATATAGAAATTTCAATTTGACCCGGCAAGAATTGATTCCATATCTGGTCTAACAAGATTAGAAAATTTGACTATACAAGTAGACCCTTGTTTTCTCTCTCTTTCTTTGCATGTTTTAAGGGTTGGGATTGCCATTCAAAGTTTGACCCCTTTCTACTACATGTTACCTATAATGCACTCAAGGAATTTCTTAGTTCAAATAATAATTATTTCCTGCTGAAAAATGAACTAAGCATCAATGCATATTTTGTTCGATATGATGTAAACGTCGATTCGAAATTGAATCAATTAGTTAAAATATAATAAAATATGTGTAAAAATATCAAACTACTCAAACTCGATTCGTGTTTGGCTCAACTAAGGCTCGTTCACTCAATCAATTCGATTAATAATAATCAAATCAAACTCAAATACAATTTTTGAAAACTCGATAAAATTTAAATAAGCTTGAACACTACAATGTTTGGTCCTACTTGATTCGTTTACACGCCTTCAAATTGTATTTCATCTATTATTTCTTTTTAACAATATACTCTAATACACACTATATATGTGTTGGGGGCAAAAATATCCTTTTATTATTATTATTTTTATTATTAGTATCTAATTTATAACATTTATTATTTATTTAATCCCATTGATTTCTATTAATTAATGGCTTACATATGAAATAACCCGGTCCAGTCTAGCCCACAAACCATTTTATCCTACGTGGCCCATGTGGCTCGCCACCCAAGTATATAAAAGTCTATCTGCGTTATTTGAAAGCCATAATCTCCATTAACTCGTATTAAGTATTCATCTGTTGTCTATTATTCTCTCTCGTTCACCATGTTGACTTGAACATCGGAGGGGCCTCTTTGGGACAACCCGGAGACCCGATAATGTTTGTTCGTGTTGTAGGTAAGTTTCTAAGATCAAGACTTCCAACTTTGGGAGAAGAAAACTTTGACTAATTCGAAATCTTGACTTAATTGAGTGATATGTGTCCTAAAAAGCAGTATCTCTATGCATATAAGTAATTACTATGTCTTAAATATATGACTCTAAAAAAAGATATATTAACATATATAATATACTAATACTACAAAGGGACCTTTAATTATTTTCCTTTTTCTTTACAAGTTTTAAGGGTTTGGAATTGCTATATTCAAAGCTTCACCCCTTTTTCGAATAGTACCTATAATGCAGTCTATTTAATTATATCAATATGTTGCAAAAATGGATATCTGATCATCTCTTATTTCATTTCATCAATACACACTACGTGTACACTTAGCTTAATTAACGTGTATTACTATATAGTAATTAAAACAAATTAAATACTTGATGGAACTAAGGAAAATCTTCTCGTACCCTCGGATGTGGTGATGTATTCCACTTTGTTATTCCCGTATGCCTCGGCGCCAAGTCTCTTTTACTTGGTTCTCCTAATCCGATTTGGATGTGTTTGTAAAAGTGTAATCCTTGAGGATTGTTGGGTACATTGACCGGATCTGTATTTTTTTTGTGTTTTAATAAAATTTCTACCATTTCAGAAAAAAAAAAAACTAGCTAACACAACGAACTTAATTCTCATAATATATTAAGCACTTACGTGTAAAAGGAGTAAACTAAGATTAACATATATAGTCATTTATATATTGACATGTCTGAACTGGCCATATATTTCCCGATAGAGTACAGCTTTGAATGTTGGAGTTTGACAGATGAGAAAAATAAAATAAAAAGAGAATTAATTAAGAGTGGAGACAAAAACACGTATACATGGATAAAACGCAGATATGGTTTTGTACTTGAGAAATGAATTTGAGGGGACGTATTTGGAAGGGCTAAATTAAAGAGCTGTAGTCATTTCTCGCTTTTGGTTTTTTCCTAAGGTTTTTTGGCATTTTGTACCCAAAGTTTCCGACACTAGGGTGCGGCCTTGGCTGCGTCGTATCCCTATTATTGTGTGCACCCCGTCATGGCATCAATGCGTAGCTTGTTTCTTTTCTTTCTTTCGTTTTTAAGGAGAAGTCATTTCAGATTTCCTATTTTAATTTTCTATTTGTTTTGTGTTTCGATATATACATTATTTGAATGTTAATTATGCGTAAAATAATATATAACACCATGTTATGCAGTGGCATCTAGCTATTTAATGTGTTGAAATACCATATATATATATATGTATATATATATATATATATATATATATGGTTATGATCAAATGTGGCGGGGCTTTACTGCAGGTGGTAGTGTGGATTAATCTAATCCATCTATAACTTTTATTCAATGGTTCAGATTGCTTTATTAAAAATAATCGATTTATCAATTAATTAATATGTGGAAAGGGCATAATAGTAACTAGTAAACTGCCATAACTCACGCCCCTACAATCAAGGGATTGATTAATATCACCATTCCATAACTGAAAATTGTGCACTATTTTAATAGTTGAACTATACATCATTTAATAACTGACTGTATATCATATTATATCTAACAGTGCATATAACTAATTGTACACCATTCAATCCCAGCGATTTTTATGGGATTTGATTTTACGATTGTTCTCGCTTTTCATTTAATTGTGATTTAATCAAAATAATGAACAATTAGTTATACAATGATGCACTGTTAGATATAAAATAGTGTACAATTCAGCTATTAAAATGGTGCACAATTCAGTTATGAAAATATGATATCAATCAATCCATTGATTATAGGGGCGCGAGTTATGGCAGTTTGCTAGTTACTATTATGTCATTTCTACCTATTAATTAATTGATAAATCATTTATTTTTAATAGAAATTTGGACCATTGAATAAAAGGCGTGGATGGATTGGATTAATCCACACTACCGCACGGTAAGCCCCCTGCCACATTTGATCTTAACCCTATATATATATATATACTAATTTTAAGGAATATGAGATCTTGATAGACTTGTGGGCAGGGGCGTAGCCAGCAGGAACATTACCCCTAGCCCAATTCAATTATTTTCCCCCCTTAAAAGTACATATATATATATATATATATATATATAACTTTTTTCCATAGAGAAAATGGGAAAAAAATGGGTGCGCGGGGGGTGGGGAGCTGGAGCCCCCTAGCTACGCCCATGCTCGTAGGTGACCATATATAATAGTAACTTGTTCTAAATTGACTTTTAGATATAGAAGTCCATCTGTAGAAAACATTATATGTTATATAGGTAAGTTAATTATTTTTCAATTCACTTTTAAAAAACTTATTCTAAGAGCCCGTTTAGGACAAGTGCAAATTTATGAGTATTTTTGGCTTTTTTGACCACTGTAAAATATATATTGAAATGTTAATTTTACTAAACACTTTGCAATACAATAAGCGCTTTTTCGAAAAATCCATATAACTAAAAAGACAGTCCTATGAATGCATATTTATTTCACAAGTCCTCCAAAACATGCGCATAAAAAGCTACTTTTGCTCGTTTTCCACAAATTCCGGGAAATGACATTTCAATACTTCATGGTAAAAAAAAATGTTGCGATTTTGCAATTAGATTTTGGCCAATAGTGAGATGAAAACAGGATAAAATGTATCCAACCTGATCATACATAAAAAGGAAAACACACTTGACCACACGTGGGGAATTCTTACATGCAAATTAACATGGAAATGTGAATAATCAATGTCACGAAACACGTTAAAAAATGTTACATAAACTGTGACAATCCATGCAGCTCCATTTTGACCGTGTCGAAAAATGAGATATTTGAGTATATATATAAAAAATCCATGCACATATATATGCATCCAGCTAAATGGAGGTTTAATTTTTACCGATTTGAAGGAGACAGGGAAGCATTTTAGTTAGTTATCTTTTAATTTATGGTTAATTACATGCATGTGCTAATGTGTATGTCTATGTCATGTTTTATTTTCTCGAGTTGAAATTAGTTTTTGTTTTCTATGGTTATTTTTTTTTTTTTTTGAATTCAACTGTCTTGATCTGTAAATTAAACATGCATGGGTGGAACAGTTCGTTTCCATGTCGGAATCCTGAGGTGATTTCGAATCTTCTTGGAGTACGTTATTGCATTGTATATGTATGTATTTTTTTTTATTATTATCAAGAATTGTCGAATTTGAGACTATGGAGTCTGCAAATATGTTTCTTGGCATGTGTGTGATATAGTTAACCCTAGTACATTAATTATATTTTAGTTATTTTTAGGGGGCAGATTTACGATTCCAAATTGGTGTTTCACTTCTGCTCCATTCATTCGGATGAATGACACGTGAATCACACATATCAATGAGATAAACATGAGCATACATGTTATTGAGTCATTCATCCGGATGAATGGAACAAGAAGTGGAACACTAATTTACTTGAATTCTTTTTTAGGGTAGTGAGTTGAAAAAATATTTTTATGAAATCTGTTTTTTTTTTTTTTTAATGATCTCAAGTATCCCCATACCATTTGGGGCCACATACTTAATAGGTATTTGGGCAAAATTGCAAATATAGTCATATAACTAAAAGGAGGTTGCAAAAAGGTCCTATAAAATACTCGAATTGCAAAATAGTCCTTTAACTATGTACGATTTTACAAAATAGTCCTGTAACTTATATTTGAGTCTCGCTTTTAGTCCTAATTTCAGTGGCAATTTGAAATTTTGCTTTGGATTTCGATCACGTGAGTGTCGGCAAAATTGCAAAATTGGTCCTGTAATTATAAGGCGGTAGTAAAAAGATCCTGTAAAAATCACATTTTGCAAAGAAGTCCTGTAACTATAGCAAACTCTCGATTTTGGTCCTGCAAAATGCACGATTTGCAAAATAGTCCTGTAACTACATGGAAATCTCAATTTTGGTACTAATTTTACCGAATTTTAGTCAAGTGAGCGGCACACGTAGTTCCCGATTACCAATGAAATTAGGACCAAAATTGAGATTTTCATACAGTTACAGGACTATCTTCCAAAACTTGCATTTTGCAGGACCAAAATCGAGACATTTATATAGTTACAGCACCGTTTTGCAAAACGTGATTTTTAAAGGACCTTTTTGCTATTGCTCTATAGTTATAGGACTAATTTTGCAATTTTACCCGTGAGTGTCACATGTGACTACCAATGACTGGTGAAATTAGGACCAATATTGATACTCAAGTACCAGTTACAGAACTATTTTGCAAACCATGTATTTTGCAGGACTATTTTGCAATACCATACATAGTTACAGGACTATTTTGTCATTTGAAAATTTTGAAAGACCTTTTTGCGACTGTCTTTTAGTTACAGGACTAATTTTATAATTTTCCCTAGGTATTTGTTCAAAAATGAGAATATTGTTTGGAAAGTTTCTATTAGACTATATAAATTTAGAATCATGTTTCTATTAGACTATATAAATTTAGAAATAAATCATGTATCAGTTTATTTTATGTGTCTATTGAGTAGTTTGAAAATGAAATTAATATTTGGTTGAAATGAAGTGAAATACTAGAAAATTTTAAATAAGTTTGGAAAATAAAACTAAGTGATATTTCTGACGGCAGTGATAAAACAAATTCATTTTATTATTTTTATAAATAATAAAAGAGAGAAAATTTCTTCATAGAAATAAAACCAATTACGGGCTTAGCTATTTCTCCACCAATATATGATCAATCTCTTTCAGATTTTCTAATGAATGGACGTTGAAAGAGTTCGAAAGAAAATAGTCATAATTTTAGTTTGGTTTTTTCTCTCCATCGTCGAGAGGCTGTTTTCTCTTATAGTTGCTTGCAAAATTACTATTTCTATCTGGTCACTATGAAAAGTAATATGGCAAAATTATCCTTGCTTTAGGATGAGGAAGAGGGCTTTATACTTGGCGGATAATGCGATGGGGAAAGCTCAACACCAATCCTATGTCCTACGGTGGGTAAATTTCTCTCGGATCGCGTGAATTTTAATATCATGAAGACTCGGCTGGCGGGTATTTGGCGTCCTGTGAAGGGTATGACGGTGAAAGATATAGGCAATCAAAGATACTTATTCCAATTCTACCATGTTCTTGATCTTCAAAGGGTGTTGGATGGTGGTCCGTAGTCCTTCGATAATTTAATGTTAATGATAGTCCAATTATCCCCTGGTATGGTGCCTACTTCTATTCCTATTCATACTATTGATTTACGGGTTCAAGTATATGATCCGCCGATTGGATGTATGTCGGAAAAGGTCGGGAAACAATCGGGAGATTTTATTGGGAAATTCTTGGAGTACGATGCTAAAAATACTTCTGTTCTGTGGAGATCGTATATGCGAATCAAAGTTTGTGTTGATGTTCATCAACCACTTAAACGGTGCAAGAAAGTTAAAATGCAAGGAGGGAGTGGTCGGGTTATTAATTTTAAATATGAAAGATTGGGCTCTTTATGCTTCATCTCATGGCTTGCTTAGCCACATAGATTGATTTTTATGCGAGAAAAGATTCTCATCCCGATGGTGAACCACCAAGAGAATGGGGTCCAAGTTTAAGGGCGTCAAATCGCCAAGGTGCGAATACAGTGGAGACCGTTGGCTCGTGGAAAGCGGAAGAAGAGATGAAGGAGAACGAAATTCCACACAACTACAATAAGTCATTCCAGTTCAATTCTCAGCCAGTAGAAACAACATCTCGATCTTCATTCACCGGCCGCTGTACCAGGTTCCGGTCGAATGCTTCTCCGATACTGACCGAGGACATTAGCGGAATTCAAATTTCAAAATGGGCGTTACAGTGGTAATGGTCTAAGAGTTGGAGGAATCAACGGATAATTAGGGAGCAAATTTCGAGATAATAACTCCCACAAAGATTGTCCTGATTCTGGCTGAATGTAGAGGACATCAAGATAGGAAAAGGAAACGTATACTTGTTTTGGATGAGGCCCAAGCCCAAACAACGCATCGTGTACAAGTTTTAGAATCCAACCCAAATCACCCATCATCTATCAGCCCAAATCTTCATTTTTTATTGGCAGGACCTGGCTCCCCGGCCTGCCAGGAGCCATGATCGTCTTAAGTTGGAATTGTCGTGGGTTGGGCCATCCCAGGGCAATTCCGGTCATCTGTGACTTGGTTCGGGCCCATAAGCCTGATGTTATTATTATGTTTGAAACCTTGTCACATGAAAGTAGAGTGGAACAAATTCGAGTAAGATTGCGATTCGAGAGTATGTTCGTTGTCGATAAAGTTGGACGAACTTGTGGAAGCAACAACGTTCTTGTTCTATACTTGGGTTTTCCAGGAATCACGTGGACATAGAAGTCATAGAGGATAATGGAGGCATATGGAGATTAACGGGTTTCTATGGGTATCCAGAGAGAAATAGACGTAAAGACTCGTGGAATTTGCTTAGACATTTACATGGCTTATCTAATCTTCCTTGGTGTTGCATTGGGGATTTTAATGATCTCTTGCATCCGTCGGATAAGAAAGAAAGGGTGGATCACCCAAATTGGTTATTTCGAGGATTAGAAGTGGTGAATGATTGTAATATCGATATTTCGCTCATAGGGCATCAATTCACTTGGGAAGCGAAACGAGGTTACGTAGATGCTTTGTGGAAGAAAGACTAGATCGAGCTCTAGCTTCATCAAGTTGGTTAGCGATGTTCCGGAGGTTAGATTATCAATCTATGTGATCACTCCCCAATTCTACTTCGATCTCTACATCCCTCTACAAGGTTAGCATATCGACCTTTTCGATTTGAGAATAAGTGGTTTATAGAACCAGACTTGAAAGATATTATTTATGAAGAATGGAATTCGAATACAAATTCTTACAATAATATAACGGAGCGATTGCGAGCTTGTTCATCTTATCTCATAAGATGGGGAAGGACTAAATATAATATCTTTAAAAATGAGTGAAGGAATGTCGAAGGAAATAGAGTATCTAAGGAAGTGTGACGACTAGATCGATGACAATAGGGGAAGCTAAAGGCGAAGTATGCTAACTTATTGCTTAAGGAGGAAACACATTGGCAACAAAGAGAAAAGATTTTTGGCTTGAGATGGGGCTCAAATGCAAGAACTTTCCATGCGGCCGCCAATAATGGAAGGAAGAATAACGAAATCCTTAAGCTTCGGGATAATAATGGCAATTGGCATGAAGAGGATGGTGCTATTGGAAATATAACTTTAAACTTTTTTTTATGGAGCTTTTTTCAGGCAGAAATAGAAATCAAAATGCAGCAGTGAACCAGGTGCAAACGAAAATATCAGCAGAACAGAATCAATTCCTTCTCCGGTCGTTCTCCATTGAAGAATTTAAGGATGCCATTGATGCAATGCACCCGGACAAGTCACCAGGCCCAGACGGATTCAATCCTGCATTTTACCAAAAATTACGGAATTTAATTGGTAAGTCCATATTTGAGGCCGGAACATCGTGGCTTGAACATCTTCAATTCCCGACCGACATTATGGATACCAATATTATTCTCATTCCCAAGTGTCAGAATCCGAATACCATGAAAGATTTGAGGCCAATCTCGTTATGTAATGTTTTGTATCGAATTATATCCAAGGTACTTGCAAATCGAATGAGGATTGTGTTACCACATGTTATTTGTGACACTCAATCGGCGTTCGTCCAGGGGAGATTAATTCTTGATAACGTTTTGGTAGCTTTTGAAATTCTTCATCATATGAAGCGAAAAACTAAAGGCAAGAAAGGAGTTGCAGCGCTAAAAATCGATATAAGCAAGGCGTCATTTGAGTTGATTGGGAATACCTAGAAATGATCTTCTTGAAGGTGGGATTTCATTCTAGATGGGTGAACAAGCTTATGTTATGTGTTAAATCGGTCTCATACTCGGTTGTAGTTAATGACAAAGTGTTCTAGGCCCGATTATACCGAAACGGACTTCGCCAAGAGATCCTTTATCACAAGACCTTTTTATTTTGTGTCTTTGAAGGCTTGACAAGTATGCTTCGACAAGAGAAAATGACAAAAAGAATACATGGTGTAAAAATTTGTCGAGGGGCTCCGTCTATCTCTCATTTATTATTTGCTCGATGATAGCTACCTATTCTTTTCAAAGAAAATAAGGATGAGGCAAGTGAAACATATTTTACACCAATATGAGATGGTTTCTGGTCAGGCTATAAACTTGCAAAAATCAAGTGTTACCTTGATTCGAATGTGCGAGGTCATTGCAAGCAAGAGGTGGTTCAAAGTCCGGGAGTTCAACAACAGCGCAACCTGGAAAATATCTCGGTCTCCCGTCCCTTATTGGGAAATGAAAGAAGGAGATTTTTGGGTATATTCGTCATAACGTATGGTCACACTTGTAGAAATGGAGGAATAAACCATTCTCGAAAGCCACAAAAGTGTGCTTATTAAGTCGATCGCCCAAGCTCTTCCATCATATTGTATGAGTGCATTTCTACTCCCAGTTTCTCTTGGAGATGAATTACAAAGAATGATTAATTCCTTTTGGTGGGGTTCAAAGAATGATGGTGTTCGAGGAATTAATTGGCTTAATTGGGATAATTTATGCGTATCGAAAGAAGGTCGGAGGACTCGATTTCAAGGAATTCCATTTCTTCAATCTAGCAATGTTAGCGAAACATGGTTGGAAAACTTATTCCGACCCGGATGCTCTAATCAGAGAATTCTCAAAGTTAAATATTTCCCACATAGGGACTTTCTTAACTCGGATCTTGGAAATAATCCGAGTTTCACATGGCGTAGTATCTGGAGTTCGCGACAAGTGCTTAGGATGGGGATGAGATGGAGAATTGGCAATGGAAATTCTATTCGCGTATGGGATGCTCCTTGGTTGCGTGATCCAGCTGATTTCAAGATACAAACTCCTCAGATTGCAGGTATGGAGGATTTGAAAGTTTGTGATCTTTTTATTCCTGGAATATATGAATGGGATTCAAACATCATTGAAGAATATTTTTGTGATCATGATCAAGAACAAATTCTAAAGCTACCTTTGTGTTGTCCGGGAAGAGAGGATAAGTTGATATGGCACTATTCAAAGAATGGAGTTTATACTGTTAAAACCGGGTACAGAAAACTCGTAGAAGAAATCATTGACGAACAGTTTGGATGCCAAGGGGATTGGAACAAAATCTGGAAAATGAAAATACCAGCAAAGGTGAAATTCTTTTTGTGGCGGGCTTGTAGAGGGTGTCTTCTAACAAGAACAAATTTGGCTAGGAAAGGGGTCAATGTCTTACAAAGTTGTGTGTTTTGTGAATTGCACCTGGAAAATAATTGGCATACTTTTATTACGTGTAATTTTGCAACTGAATGTTGGAGGGAAGGTAAGTTGCTGGCGATAGTGAATTGGGTGGCAGACAGAGCTGATTCATTTGAAGAATGGTTTTTCTCTTTGATGACAGAGTTGCAACCAAGTGCGACGTATGTGTATGATCTTGTGGAACATTTGGAAGCAAAGAAACTCACAGGTTTGGAATAAAGCACACATGAATGCAAAGACTACAGTTAGCTCTGCTATGAATTTTCTGAATGAATGGTTGGATGCTAAGAACATGGCAGCAAGCTACAATGCAAGTAACTGGTCTGAATGTGGAAAATGGCACGCACCCCCTGCACCAGGTATGAAGTGTAACATTGACGCTGGTTTTTTTACTGAGGAAAAGAAGTTTGGAGTTGGAATGGTCCTAATGGATAGTACAAGTGCAGCTATTATGAGTAATTCTTGTTAGTTTAATGGCACTATCAGTGTTATGGAAGGAGAATGAATTGGTTTATTGGAAGGATTGAAATGGATAAAAAGTTTGAAGTACTCACAAGTTATATTTGAAATGGACGCCAAAGGAGTGGTGGATGCGCTACGAAAGAAAGAATCAGACATTTCGGAGTTTGGTCATATTATTAACGAGTGTGTTGATATCTTACCTTCGGAACCTTATTTTCAGGTTCCACATGTTAAAAGACAAATGAATATGGTTGCCCATGCTATAGCTAGAGCTTCCATTTCTTATGCTAGTCCTTATATTTGGGTAGAGCCACCAACCTTTGTGGTCGCCTACTTAGATGATATTTGTACTTGTCATATTTCGTAATGAAGCTTTATTTAAAAAAAACGAGCTTAATTAATTAATATTTTGGAAAAGATTTTCCAAATAGTAATGGTATTTATATATATTTCCTTCTCGTGTTAGCGTAACGTAGTGTTTGAACCTCAGAATGTGATGAAGCAAGGAAATATATATAAAAATTAAAATTATAATATATTATCATTTGAAGCGAAAAAAATAAATTTCTTAATATATTATTTATACAATTGGACCAATTATAATATTTTCTTGAAACTAATATATATATATATATGTAGTTTTTATTTTCATAGGAGGGTGGGGGAGGGGGAATTATAAAAAATAGTAAATTTATATACAAAAATTTATGCTAATTATGAAAAAATTTGAAGTCGAACCTTGGCTCCATCCCTGACCGTGGGGATTGAACCCATGTATAATTTGTTATTTGGGTGGTGCTTGTTTAAAAGAAATGACTAAGTGTTTAGGATATAAAATGGGACACGCTTTGTAAAAGTCGAGTCTACTATTGGATACTATATCTCCAAGACAAAATTACCCCATTACAAAATGCTTACGGTTACGTAATCGTATCTAAGATACAACGACTTTACAAGTTCGATTTAGCGAAGACTTGCAAAAGTCGAACCAACAAATGAACAAAACAAGTGTTTAGACTTTCAAGCTTTTGGAAGGAAAAAAAAATCAACATACGGGTAATGCAGAGTGCCTTTGGATTTTAGCTTATTATTTTCGTGTGTTTTTCATCTGCGGGGCTTGATATATATAGGCCCGGCGGGAGAGAGCGGTGGCACGCGCGCGTGCGTTTTGAACCAAATCCACAAGCATGTAGGCCCTCACCCCTTTAAGAATTTTGGTGCTCCAAGGGTCCAAACCCATTAGTCCAACTTGGGTTATATATATAGAACAATTTTTGAATTTCTCTCCTATGTGGGATGGAGCTTCACTCCTCCCCACATTTTCTAATTTCCACGTCAATTTCTAGTTTTAAATGGCTAACTTGTAGCATTAATTTCTCATTCATCCTGAATTGATTTTGAGAAATTCAAAATGCCAATCTCATCTTCTCAATTAGTAGAATTTTATCATATAATTTAATTACATTTTCCACCAATGAAAATCATTTAAATATTTGGTCAAAAATGGGTCAACACCCATTTCTTCATAAACCAAATTCCAACAATCCCCCACATGAATGAAATTAATGCATGCATGTATGCAATTTCGCTTGAAAATCTTGGTCAACAGTTATTGCATCCGGATAGGTAGTTTGTGGCTTTGAACCTTCTTTAGTAAAATACTATCAGATTTACTAGGTGGTTAGTGACGCGATGTCTTGAACTACTCAGCCGTTTGTGTAAACCCAGAAAATAGTATTTACACACAATAACAATTCGAACACTTGTTGTTGATCTCACGTTGTGTCTATATCAGCCTTGGACCATATCTTAGATTCATAAGTATTTCTTTGAAGCGGCTATTACTTCTCACTTATATAGATGATCTTTTATTGAATAATATCCTGCTATACTCCACCTTTCGGTATAGGAATCACTAGAAGTCTTAAACTTAATATCACCACATTCAGTAGGTTTCTATTTCACTTGGAAGTTAAGGGAATGAGCTAACACATTTTCCAAGTATACAACCCCTACACACAAAATACAAAAATGTACAAAAGATAAAATTAAATAATGAGGTAATCTCCTGTTAGATTGTCTAACACATCATCGAGTTTGTTCCGAAATACCCATTTTATTCTAATGATAGTGTGAGATGGAGGACAAAGCACAAGTTCCCAAACATCATTCTTTTCAAGTTGATTTAGCTCTTTTTGCATCTCAAGAAACCAATCTTCATCTTCAATGGCTTCATTAGCATCCTTTTGAGATATAAGAGATTTTTTGGGAAATTTCCTTCTTGTCATTACCTTGTCAAGTGGATCCCCAATTATAAGATCTTTTGGGTGATCTTCTTTGAATTTTAGAGCCATAGGACGATCCGAAGTACCACCACCCTTATCCTCTTGTTGAATATTTGAAGTAGAAGGTTGATCATTTGAAACGGAAGCTTGATCATTTGGAACAATTGGTTCAACTTCATCTTCTTAATCACTATCATCATTTGGGATTCTTTCAACACCCAAAACTTCATTGAATTTGACATGAATAGATTCTTCAACCACCAGGCTTGTCTTGTTATGTACCCGTTATGCCTTACTCTTAGTCGAGTACCCCATAAATATTTCTTCATCGGCCTTAGGATCAAGTTTGTCAAATTTATCCTTGGTATTCAAGATAAAACACTTGCAACCAATATTTTAAAATAGTTAATATTTGGGGTTCTTCCTTTCCAATGCTCATATGGAGTTTTCATCCTTTGACAAAAAATCGAACAACCTCTCTCAGTAAGGGGGTTGATTGGTCGCCTTATAAGGAGACTCATGCCTGAATGTTTGAAAACAAAAAACAGAATATACAAGAATTATAGAGATGCCTGAAAGTTAGAGTTTTGTTTTAAAACTTCTCTGTTTCTTGAGCGAACAATCACTATCCACAGCAACCAGTCGCCCTAGATAGTGACCGGTCGCTCTAGAGGCCATCCTGTGTCAAATCTTGATCCAACGGTTTAAACTTTCATATTTTCAACATAGCGACCGGCCGTTATAAGGTTTTCCCCAACAAATTCTATTTGTTGCTTAAGCACTTATCAACAAGATTCACTTTATCAATTCTTAACTATTTTTGCAGATCTTTTTATCTTTCTTTTGCAGACAAGTTTCAAATTGGAGGAGCATATGTTGGATACCCAATCTTGAATTTTCTCTATAAATCGTTGAAGAAATTAAAATATCAAACATAACACATCATTCTACAATCACAACAAGAATAATTCAAAGCAAACTTCTCCTTTTATTTTTATACTCTTGTTGTAATAGTCTAAGCACTAAACTTTCACATCTTGCTTATTAGGCTTTCTTTCTTGATTACACTTGCACTTTCAAAGTTGTAAACTTTCATTTGAGTTGTAATATTGATTGATCAAATCACCCAAAATAAGATATGTTTGTTAAGTGTTCTTTCGGCAAGAACACAATTGATTGATTCAAAGGTTTAAGAAGAGTTTGTTGCTCTTCTAGGTTGTTGTTGTAAGAATAGTTTGGTTCTCTTTAAGAGGAAGTTGTAATTTTTTAGTATCAATCCATAAATGTTTTTTTTTTCGAAATCAACTCGGACATACCGGGTGGTAGTGGATGAGGCTCTAGGTGAGTTGAACCTCTTTAATTGTGTTCATTCTTCTTCCTTTTATCTCAATCTTGAAGAGTTTTTCATTATTTTAAAAAGAGGGTTTAAATCGAAAAATTGGGAAAATCTATTCACCCCCTCTAGATTTTCGCATCCACTTGGACTAATAGTTTGTTTATTAGTTTCTTGGCTTTTCAACCTCAGCAGGTTTTTCAGCAACCTCCCATGCTACTCTTACAGTTGTGTTCACCGTAGTGATTTTAATAGGTCCATCTCCGATGACAAACCCCATTTCATCATGTAAAGTGAAGAGATGTGTCTGCATGTGAATCTTCCAATCATCAAATTGGTCAATGATAAATATAGGAATACGGGAGAGATTTGCTTCCATGATAATAACTTTTGAAAGAAACTTTTGAAAAACTTCAAGTGTTGATATTTTTGAAAAGATCGAGATCTAGTTCAAGAACTTGATGAAAGGTTCTTTGAACTAACCACTCTGATACCACTTTAGGTCCCAAGTGTAAGTCCAAGCGGCTACGATAATCTAGAGGGGGTGAATAGATTATCTCCATCTTTTCGATTTCGCCCTCTTTTTTTCAAACCGAATGCTCAAACAAAATAATGAAGGTGCGGAATGTAAACAACACACGTCGATTTAAAGAGGTTCAACCCACCTAGGGCCTAATCCTCTACCACCCCAAAGATCTCAGGGATGGATTTCAAAAAGAAAGAAAAGATTTTATTAATTTACCAAAAATTAATACAACACCTTGAGGATTACCACAATCCTCCTTCACCACTTTGAGGATTACCACAATCCTCTTACACCACCTTGAGGATTACCACAACCCTCTTACAACACCTTTGAGGATTACCACAACCTTCAAACACCTTGAGGATTACCACAACCTTCAAACACCTATCACCTAGATCACCCAAGTGTATTCTTACCACAAGAATACTCACAAGGATGTCTTGTGTTGAATGATGACCAAAATCAAGATTACAACTCAATAATGATTGATACAATATGAGTGCAAGTGTAATCAAGAATTGAAAGCCTAGACCTCAAATTTGTGCAAGTGAAAGTGCTAAGGCTAATACAACAAGATATATGAAAGTGTTTGCTTTGTTTGCTCTTTGCTTGTATTGAGTGTTGTATCTTGTTGCTTGAATGAAGCCTCTATTTATAGGAGAGGTCTTGGCTTTGATTTCCGGACATTGGCTCCTCCTGGGGAGTGATTTGCTGCAAAAAGAAACCATTTAAAATCATCAATATAGCTGTTAGAAATCAATCCCACAAAATAGGAAAAGTCATTCAAAACGCAACGGATAGTTTCTTTGTCAAACATGGGGTTCGACCGTCGCAAGCAGATAAGATTGAAATTGAATTCTCGCGAATTTTTACACAGGGGGACCGGTCGAAGGGGGTGCGACCGGCCGCCTCACCGTGACCACTTGCCGCCCTTGACATTTTTACGAAACAGAAAGTCTGGAACAAAAATCCAACTTGCAGTGTACACAGTCGCCACGGCCGATCGACCGACACACACCGCGCCCACCTGGCCGACCGCGCCCGCTTTTTTTTTCTTACGTCCCATTTTCTTTTCAAAACTCAACTCAGTGCGGTTGCCCTATAGGGCGACCAGGTCGAGCTGAAACAAAAGTGTTGTCCAATTTTAAATCGAATATTAACTTCAAGAAATACTCCAAAAATATTAAAAACATTTTAGAACGATCGGAAGTATTGGGACATGTTAGGAATTTTATTGTTTAGATTTTGATGAATGCCATGTAAAACTTAGAATAGAAAGTTGGCTCCCAATTCTTGCTTTGTAATGTATTGTAACAATTAGAGCCGGCCAAGCCGAGTTAAGTCGCCTACGCTCCAACTTGCAAGAAGACAAATCAAGGCTTGAAGGAAAACTCTCTGCTGTGAGACAAACAGTACAACAAAGAAAAGCAGACAGAACTCGATCAAGAAGCAAAATGAGATGCAAACAGTGGAACATCATCAAGTCAACTCAAAGAGAAGCCAAGTCTCAAGTCAAGTGACAAGAGTCATCCATGATTGGAAGTCGACTCTAAGTCACCTGGGGAAAGCGAGGAAATGCAGTCAAGTCGAGATAATCAAAAAGAACCGTTGCCAAATCAAGAGATTTACTTAAACAAGTAATATCTCAATACTACCTTTCTTGGAGTGCTCATCCCCGAGAAGCGTGCAAAGAAATGAACCAATGGGAAGCACTACACCGTGTCGAACTCCGAAAGGTGATAAAACATTTCATACGAGGAAATGGCAATTCCAAGAAGTGCAAACCAACGATCGCAAAGTGATTTTCAAAAATGAGCCTATCTCTTCAACGGGCAAATTTTTGAAAGTTCACTATAAAAGGCCGAGGAGTTTGAATGGAGAAAAATGCGTGGATGACACACACGTGAGATATACAAGCTTATCAAAATTGAAATATTCTCAATCCTCAAGCTACATCTCAAGAACATCAATCCAACACTTACCCGTGAAGGAAAGAGAACTTCAATCGATTGAAGAGGAAACTATCGAAAACAAGGGGTCTACACTCCAAGAAGGATTGTAGAAAGGTTCAAGGTGAACCAAGTCTTAAGCGTTTGGAGGGCTTCGTGATCAAATCCAAAGTGCTTGAGCAAGTGAGTCAGTAGTAGCAAAGCGCAAATTTGCTGAAGAAGCCGAGTCGCACGAGAAGCCACCGAGTGATCAAGGCGTCTCGGATCGAGTCCCAAAGGATCAAGTCGGCTGTTGTGATCAAGACTTGTATCCGGACTGCTACCACTTTGTAAACTGATCATTACTTAGTGGATTTCTCCGGGAGTTGGAGAAGAGAGGAGTAGAAGAATTACCCCATCTTCGAACCTCTATAAAAACTTTATTGTGTCATTTACTTTACAACATTTAAATATCTCGCACTTTTAATTGCTCATATTTGCCGATAAATTTGCTATCCATCCGATAATCTATAAGTACTAAATCAAGTCAGAAAAACTTGTCAAACAAACTTAAGGGTGTTAAGTCTTCCGCTGAAAACAAAACCACAAACAGTGAGTCAAATTATAGCCAACAAATTTGAGTTACTCTACTAAATGTACTCAAAATGAGTCTGTTGAGAGATTAACTCTCTTGAGTGACTAATTCGATTGTCCATCAAGACACAATTTGTGTAGAACTCTGAGATTTAAAAGGCCTAAATCGAAAATTTGGTAAGGTTTATTCAACCCCCCTTCTAAACCTTACACTTACACCCCTTGGGACCTACAAGTGGTATCGGAGCGGTTGGTTCATTGAACCCTCCGCACCGTTCTCAACTAGATCTCCAAACTTTTCAAAAGTCTGCTTTAGTACTTAAACTTTCAAAACTCTTTTATATCATTAAAAGTTATCATCATGGAAGCAAATCTAACACGCATTCCTATGTTCACTATTGAAGAATTTGATGATTGGAAAATTCGTATGCGGGCTCATCTATCGGCATTACATGATGAGATGTGGATAGTGATAGAAGATGGGCCTCTGCAAATATTAAAGGTGAACACGGTATTTGCATTTAAGAGTTGCACCAAGGGGAAGAAGATCGACACACCGGACGATCATGGTTGAAAAACCAAGAACTGAGTGGACAAATGATGACAAAAAAAGATACAACCTGGACAATATAGCCAAGGATATTCTCTACAAAACCTTGGACAAAGCCATGTTCAACAAGGTGAAATCTTGCAAAACGGCTAAGGAAATCAGGACAAACCGACATTGATTTGTGAAGGCTCGGAAGCAAATCAAAGAAAACAAACTTTCAAAGTGGTCAGTACAAAAATTTGAGAACTTTAAAATAATCTCGGGAGAAAACCTGGATCAACTGGATGCTCGATTCTACGTAAATCACAAATGAGTCAGTCTACACTTGGAAAGGAATATACACGAAAAATGTGTATGAAGATCCCGAAAAGTCTTCCACCAAATGAATGGGAGATGAAGGTCATGGCACTGAGACATTCCATGGACCTATCAAAGACATCCAACCATGAGTTATTCTCGGACCTCAAAGCCTATGAGTTTGAGCCGAGAAGGAAAGACCAGGAAGAGACAATTTGTACCCAAAACAAATTTGCTCTAGTTGTCAAAGATGGAAGGAGAGTCAAGTCAAAGAGGCAATTGACCCGGAAGAAATAGCCCTAATGGTTAAAAGATTTAACAAGTTCTTTAACAAGAACTACAAGAGAGGAAAGGGTGAATCCTCCGGAAGACACTCGGCTCCTCCAAATCAAGGGATGATAGGCCAACCAAGAGGACGATCATCAACAAGTTGAGTATCAAAGGGTGACAACTCAAGAATAGAAAGAGTGAGCAAAAGGTCAATATCTATGTTGGAATTGTAGACAACCAGGTCACTATGCCATTGATTTGCTCATATCCTCGTAGTCAACAAGTACGAAACGAAGAAGAAAGAAAGGTCTTGAGAGAAAGAAGACAAGAGAAGAAAAAGGCAATGATGGCTGCAGATCACCGAGACAACCCAAGTCAAGAGAGACAAGCGACTCGAGAGCAAGTGAAGCTAACTACTCAAGTGACTGAAGAAGAAGCCTCCTGATCCGCAATGGCCAAAGAACAAGATCAAGAAGATGAGGTACAATCTAACTCAACAAGCTCGTACACTAGTGATAGTGATCGTGACACACACACTTCATCACCCACCGATCTTTATGATTCATTAGGCAAAATGATGAAAGACTTTGAGCATATTAAAACCTCACACACACTATTGAATGAGGAAAACAGCCTACTCAAAAGTCAAAACTCAAAGTCAAGCTAAGGAGCCGAGTACTCTAAGTCAAATAGCCGATGAGAACAAGAGTTTAAAGGCTTGAAAATGCTAAATTAATAGCAGAAATTGTCGCTATAGAAAAGAGGAGAATGACCTCAAAAATGTTATTGCCTCATTCACTAAGGCATCTAAATCATTGGATGATCTTATTATGAGTCAAAGAGAATGTGGAGACAAGACAAAGCTTAGGATTTAATTCCTTTGTGCCATGTCAAACCTCAAGAGTAATTTTGGAAAAAGGATCTTCAAGTCATGAAGAGTCCGAAAAAAATCCAAAACTCTAAATGATGCACACACTTTCAATCCAAAGCACAATACTAAGCGAACTGGCCTTGTTACAAAGGAAAAGGAAAACGGCCAGTTGAGAGTCTTTGAAAGGATACCGAGAAGAGATTCACCAGTCCTCAAAATGAGACTCCAAACAAAAAATACTCAGTAAAGAAGAAGCATAGCTACCAAAAATCCCGGAAAACTCATAAAAGAAATACATATGATGGGAATGGTAGAAAATATCCAAGCCAAGCCGACTAGAATAATGTGAACTATCGGCTAGACTTATGGAATACAAGCCCAAATGGCAAAGGCCTAGAACTCAACAAAGGCCATTCCAAAAGCATAAGAGCTTTCATCAAAGACACATATGCACCTAGGCACTACACTCAAAGACACCACAATTACCCAAGAAAGGCAATTGCTAAAACACATATGCAGGCATACTGACAAAAGAGACAAATTGTATGAACCTGGAGACTCCCAAGCAATTTGCCAGGATTGATTATGATTACTGACAGACGATAGATGGCAACCTCTTAGAGTCAAATCATTTGGCTATAGGTTGGTTGGATCATCTTATAATTCTAACCCCTCAGACCTGCACAAAAATGGGTACCTAAAACTTAATTTCCTTGATTGCGGTTCAAGGAATAATGAGTGCCAAGGAACCTGGTACATGGATAGCGGTAATTCCCGGACATATGACAGAAATAAGAGAAATCAAAAATTCAAGGAAGTCAAAGGAGCCAAAGTCATATTTGGAGGAAATGAAGCTCCCCGGTGAAATAAGAGGCATTGGATCCATCCAGAGGAATGGTTTAGAAATCACGGATGTTGCATATGTTGAAGGACTAAACTTCAATTTACTAAGCATCACCAACTCTCTGCGACAAGGGCTACAATGTTGGATTCAACATGGGAATATGCCAAATCAAAAATGTTGAATCTAATGAAGTTGTCTTTGCAAGGATGCACGAGAAAAATATGTATGTAGTGGATTGGTCAACCGCAACACCCAACACCGTCTACTAGCAAAGAGCACAAAATTTGAATCAAGTTGGTACAATGGCACAAAAAAGCCGAGTCATCTGAATTTCAAAACGATTAATAAGCTAGCAAGAAGTCATCTTGTGGAAGGACTTCCACTCGATACAAGAAGGAGAGTATATGTGATGCATGTCGGAGGAAAACAAATCAAGTCGTTGTTCCCAAGAAAAGACTTGCCCATCCTCAACAAGAATATTGCATCTGCTTCATATGGATCTATTTGGCCCAAGTGGAACCAAAGCAAGCATAAGTGGAAAGAAATACACCTTGGTGGTAGTAGATGACTACTCAAGATATACATGGACAATATTCATGTGCAAGAAGAAAGAAACTCTACAAAAGCTACCACGGTGATGAAGAGGATACAAAATGAGAAGAGTCAAACCATTATCAAAATAAGATCGGATAGAGGAACCGAGTTTGTCAATGGAATAATAACTCGATCTTGTGTTGAGAATGGTATTGTTCATGAACTATCACCGCAAGGACTCCACAAAGAAAATGGAGTTGCGAGAAAGAAGAAACATAACCCTCAAAGAAGCAGCCAAGGACCATGTTAGGTCGGGGGTTACCAAAAAGGTTTTGGGCAAGCAATCAACACACCGCTACACCCAAAACAGATGTATGATAAATAGGCGGTGACAAAGACTCCCTATGAGATCCGGACTCAAAAGAAAACCAAATGTTGCATATTTCGAGGATATTTGGATGTAAATGCTTCATCCACAATAATGGCAAAGATAACCTAAAGGCTTTTGATGCTAAAGGCGATGAGGGTATCTTCTTAGGATACTCACCAAAAGCAAAGCCTCTGAGAATACTCAACAAAAGAACTATGGTTACTGAAGAATCCATTCATGTAGTATTCGATGAGCCAAACATAAATGGAGAAGACATTGAAGAGTCGGTGATAAGTGAAACATCCAACATTACGAGAAAAGTCCCTATCTTTGAAGCCGGCGGGGATTATCAATTGAGAAAGAAGATGAGATAGTCTGAATCTCAAAAGCGGTGGAAAATCTGCAATGAATGATCACGAGAGTCGACCACGAAGAACACGTACCGCAAGTCGATCAATCCGGCTAACTTACTTCAACCTGACGTAAGATGGCCGAGAGACCATCCACGAAACTTGTCATTGGAGACATGAGAGAAGGTGTCAAGACAAGATCGAACTCAACAAGAAGCAATGTTCACATGCTTCATCTCGCAATAGAGCCCAAAGATGTGTCACAAGCATTGGATGACACACATTGGATTCAAGCTATGCAAGAAGAGTCGAATCGGTTTGAGAGAAATAAAGTATGGGAATTAGTACAAAGACCCATACATCAAAATGTTATTGGAACCAAATGGGTATTCGAAATAAGATGAACGAGGAAGGCTCGTGGTAAGAAACAAAGCAAGATTGGTAGCCAAAGGATATTGCCAAGAAGAAGGAATAGATTTTGATGAAACATTTGCTCTGTAGCAAGATTGGAAGCTATAAGGATGTTTCTTGCCTATGCGACTCACAAAAATTTCATTGTATATCAAATGGATGTAAAAAGTGCATTCTGAATGGTTTATTGGAAGAAGAAGTGTATGTTGAACAACCTCCGAGGATTTGAGCGAGAAGACTCTTGGAGACAAAGTGTACAAACTCAAGAAAGCCTGTATGGATTGAAACAGGCACCCAAAGCATGGTATGATACCTGTCACAATTCTAATCGAAAATGGATTCACTAAAGGAAAAGTGGATAGAACACTTTTGAGAATTCAAGACAAGAAGAGTATCTTTGCTTGTTCAAATATATGTGGATGACATCATTTTTGGATCCACTAACAAAGAGTCGTGTGAAAAATTCTCAAACCTCATGCAAAGTAAATTTGAAATGAGCATGATGGGAGAGCCGACATTTTCCTTGGACTTCAAGTGAAACAGTGAAGGATGGAACTTTCATAAGTCAAACAAAATACACCGAGAGATTTAATGAAGAAATTTGGTATGGAGGAGAAGTCTTCAGTAAAAATACCAATGAACACATCGATCAAAATGGACATGGACGCAGATGGCAAGCCTGTAGACCAAACAAGATCTGAGCACTTATTGGATCACTGCTCTATCTCACGGCTAAGCGGGGCCGGACATCACCTTTCTTGTAGGTGTATGTGCAAGATTTCAATCTGCTCCAAAAGAGAGCCATATGACTGCACTAAGAGAATATTGAGATACTTAAAAGGAAACCAAGAAGTAGGGCTATGGTATCCAAAGGAAGGTGGATTCAAGCTAATTGGCTATTCGGACTGACTATCTTTGGATGCGAGTGGACAGAAAAGTACTTCGGGCACATGTCAAATGCTTGGAAACAGACTAATTTCTGGTTTAGCAAGAAGCAAAACTCAATAGCCACCTCTACAAATGAGCGCAGAATACATAGGCTGCGGGCGGTGTTGTGCCCAAGTCCTATGGATGAGACAAAGAAAAGAGAGATTATGAAATTGAAGAAAAAGAAATTCCAATCATGTGTGATAACACAAGTGCCATTGCAATCACTCAAAATCTGTGTTGCACTCAAGAACAAAACATATAGATGTCGATATCATTTCATAAGAGATCATGTTGAAAAGAATGACATTATCTTGGAATATATCTCAACCGATAAGCAACTAGTGACATCTTCACAAAACCATTATGTGAGTCAAGATTTGAAGAACTCAAACATGAGTTGGGGCTAATTGAGCTAAGGTGAGACACAGAAGAATCAAAGAAAAGAAATGAAACGGGAAAGAAGGTGAAAAAGAGTGAAAACAAAAACTAGCTCGATGAATCAATTTATGTCGGAAAAGTCAACTATACCAAGTCACTGATAAATGAGTCACTAAGAGAAATGTGAGAAGAGTTAAATCGGCTAAGAGATAAGCTGAATAACTTATGAGCAAAGTGACAAAAACGCATCGTTTTTGACTTAGCGGAATGTTCTCGAGAGACACGTCGTCGGCATAATGATGATGTGTACAGGACATAAAGCCGCACACCAAGCCTATGATTGGATATAAATGCTACCGCATTAAATACGAGACATGAATCGCTCAATATCGTCAATGAAATCCAAGCCGTTGATTTCGATCACGATTCAAAACCGTCTCGCACGTCCCTTTCATAAACCATATTTAAACCATTTTTCGTCCGTTTCTCTCTCACACTTCTAAAACACTGTTCAATCTCTCTCTCAAAAAGCAAAGGCAAACACTCTCGAAACCCTATCAAACTTCAAATCTATTTCGAACTTTTCTTGAAATTATTCTCGAGAAATGGCACCAACATATGACTTTACCAAGTTGGGAAAACAAATCCACACCGGTTCGACCGTGGATTTAACGGAATGGTGAAGCGGGGTCCCGACGACACACCCTGGTGAAGAAAATCGCGGAGAAGCTAGAAACGGCAGGGCCAAAACCGTTTCTAACACTGGAGTATCCTATGACCTATGTGGAGGAGGTCGCACACATTCTCGTGAATGCCGAGATTCACGACGAAGGGAATCAAGTCATCTGTTCACGGGAAGCAACACTATCACAACCAAGATCTCGGTGAATATTGCTCACTACCGCAGAGGGGAGCATCCGAGATCAAAGAGGCTGATGTAAACTTGGGCCGACGCATGGAAAGAAATAGCCAAGTCCGCGTTCTTTGACAAAATAATATACACAAAGCAAAACAAGAGATCACTTTGAAGAAGATTATCACAAATTGTTGGACATTGTTGCCAAGTGTATCGACATCAAATTTGGCTTTGACCAATCACAAAGGCAAAATTGACGTGATGGCCGCAATAATCGAAGAAAAGAAGATAAACTGGGCTGAGTTTATCTACTGCAGACTCTGCCAAAACGTGGGAAACAAGTCCTTCAAAGAAGATGGGTCATTTGGAGGATCCCCTGGATATGGCCTAGTGATTGGCCGGCTATTGGAGGTGAAAAGGAGTACCTCTTAGACATGGGAAAGCTTTCCATGTTAACAAGAGGATGTTCGAGCTAATCTCTCGGTGCTCGGAAGCGTGCATACGCCAAGAGAGCGACACCGGTGAGGGGAATCAGGTGATCCCGAAGACACACTCTCTCTCCAACCAAAGAAAGCTGCCCCTGCCTACCAAGAAATCACTGCCCCTGCAGCAAAGAAAACCAAACATGCACTGCCCCTGCAGCAGAGTCACCGCCCAAGCGTGTGTCACTGCCCTGCAACGGTCGAGAAGGACTCACAAATTCCTTCTCGATCGTCAAAAAGAGGAGGTCGACAAACCTGACGGCCAGCTCCTCGGAAACAAACACAAGCACCCCCACCCCCAAAACTCGAGAGGACACCGTCTCAACCGAAATCCCTCTCGGTACAAACCAAGAGACGAAGAAGACTTGTAAAGCAATCCGAACAGGAGAAACCAAATGAGTCGGCTACTCGGCCTAGCACAAATACCGGAGACTATCGAGAAGTAGAGTCTCCGGATGTAATTGATGAAACAACCAAGTCTCGCTGAAGGTGATCGCAGAGGCAACTCAAGACACAAAATTGTAGCTCACACAATCGAAACTCAAGAAGAACCAGCCCAAGCGGATAGTGATGTAATGATCCTATCTCCACCTTACCCGGACATCCAAAATCGTCTGCGTGAGTGGAGAAAATGGAAGTTGAGCAAGTCAAGGGAACAGTTCCTACGGCCTTTGAATTCATAGAAGAAGAAGAGGAAGCTGCTAAATTTCTCGGATTATCTATCTTTGTACTCCCACTCTAGATGAAGACAACCGCATGAATATTCTCAGATCTACAAGGACAAGGAGAGAAAAAGCAAGTGAAGAAGCGAAACACGAGAAAAGGCAAGATCTCCTTATCTCCCGCACTACGTAACACTTCCATCCTCTCCTTGATGTCTTCTCCGAAAGTGACGAGGAACTGGAGAATGCCGCGCCACGTAAGAATTGCGGTCGCAGCAAGCATTGCGTGAATCAAGAATCCTTCACGAGCAAAGACTCGATGGAGGGACCAGGAGAGTTCTCGAACACACCGAAATCGATCCAATGGGAGTGGTTCAAAGAAATAACCACCGATGTTCTTTGCTACCACTTCCCACCGACTCGGAAAAGAAGGCAATAAGGAGATGGCGATGAAAACCGGGCTAGTGGGGACCCCAATCGAGCCAACCCCTATTGAAGGTGTGCCACCACACGCCCCAACGGCTGAACCATCAACCCGCAAAATGCCGGGAGTTTGGAGACGAGTGACCCCACTCCAAGTCACTCACCGGTGCTCCACCGAGGGGAAACTCCTCCACCGCAGCGGCAAGGTCGGAGGATGCTGCAGATGACTCCACTAGGAATGTAGGAGGCGAAGCAAAGAAAACTCAGACCGCAAGAAGAACAAAGAAGTTGCCATCAACGAAGCTCGAGGCGATTGAGCTGAGATCGAATCACCGGTGCCAACTCAAAGGCTAATGACGCTGCGTCACGCGATGAGGCACGGAAAATGAAATTGACCACAGGAGTTAACACTGGCGATGAAAGCGCAATCCATGGGGTTGAGACTCCAATGGATGCCATCTGCGAAAGACCCTAAGACAGTGACACTTTGTCGAAAGGGAAGACCAAGGCCTCGCAGGCCGGTAGAGACCTTTGGAGGAATGAAGGCCCACGGGAGGTTGAGACTTCCCTGGGGTAACACACCAAGTAGAGAACATCCCTCCCCGCAACCATCGATCCATCGAGAAGGAGATCAGCGCACTTCATGATTCCCAGGACAACCCCGATGTCACCTTTCGGATCGGAAGCGAAGAAGGAAGTTCGAGTCAACTCCCATGACAAATCCAAAAGACTTCATTGCGGATGTTCTGCACGAGCAAGTCGATCCCAAGACTACTCGTCGGACCTTTAATTTTGATGATGAGCCACCAATGGAAATCTCATCATCGTCCGATGACGCTCCGATAAGGCCGAGGACCGCCTACTCAAAAGGAGAAATCACCGAGACCAACGAAGTCGTTAAGACACCGAGGCTCGGCAAGCCGAGTCTCTTGCACCACAAAACCCAATTTGAACCGAGACCACTTTGCTCCGGCTCCTCAAGCTACACTGGATCGATTCCCGGAAGAACTTCACGTCCACCGCTTATCATCGAACAAATCCCGGATGGCGGTGATGAATCCTTTGGAATCTTTCCCATTCTCACCGGAGATACGAGAACTCCACGAAGAGTCGGAAAATGAGCAAGCACGCTACCACGGACCAGCTCTGTTTTCACTCGTCGCACCATTGTTCCAGGCTTGATTTCGATTTGTATGGCCATCACCGCAACAAGAATCACCAAAGTACGAGAAGTGTTCAAGGCACTCTTTGCTTTGAGTTGAAAAGATGGAGAGGCATCGAGGCCTCCTTGGATATGCGCTGGACAACAGAGATGCCAACCTTACAGTGACTTGAGAGGCATCACAATCGAGGATAAGGGAATGGTGGCAACAAAGAGCAATCAATGCGTGTGGAACAGGTGAGATACTTGCATACAATTATTCAACAAGTCTGCTGGTGTGGAGAGCTGAAAATGTTGACGCGAAACGGTTGCGGAACACATTGAACATATGCACGAAGCTCACACCGCCGAGATCAAGGCTGCTGCGTGAGCGAATGCAAATGATATACTGCGTTTGGAAGAACACATGACAAGAAAATTCAGCCTTCTCATGGCTGAGATGAAGCGATTTCGTGAGAATCCAACGCTACTCAGTCAATTCCGTGCAAAGCATACAACGCAGCAGACTTGAAGCAAAATTCAACCATCGAAGACTTCGACTTCATGCTTGCCAAAGATGTTCCCCGGGGTTCTCTATCCTTTGATGATGCCAAAAAGGGGAAGAGGAATACCTTAAAGCAAAAAAAATCAAGCCGAAAAGAAAGGAGCGGTGACAAGGGAACAAGCGAGAAGGAAAATCACCGGTGAAATTTTGAAATCGAAGAAAGGAAAATCTGAGGGGGAAGGATCAAAGAATATGACCTTGATGATTGCACAAACCCCTCAACAGGGTCCCGTCACACTGGTGACATTATAAGCGGCAAAACTCCCCGTGACTCTGCCACTCCAACACTCTGGGAGTATCTATGGTCGAGAAGAGAAAAGAAATTGAAGCGGGGATGAAGGAGGTGGAAGGAAGAATGGATGCCAGGGTGATGAACATTTTGAAAGAACACGGAGGCATTCCGGTTGGACAGAGACACGTATGCCATTTCGTATGTCGGGACAGAGCCAAGATCGATTGACGAATTCAAAACGCTCGAATCAAGGTTATTTTGCAAATTTGTCCTTGGCTCAAGCTTGGGATCTCATCTTGGGAAAAGGGTCTCACACTATGTGAAGAAGGCGACACATGACGAGACAACCGGCAAGATCACTCTGCTGGGTCACTCCGCCGGGCACTCACCGGAAAGAAGAAGGCCCAAGCAAAGATATACGCCCAGAGTAGAGGAAGAAGCGGCGGTGGAGGAAGAAGCTTGGACCTGGGCCTCGCCCCCAAGAATATTGAATACGTAGATCCGGGAAAGAAAGGAGGGAATCTTTGGGTCGGGCTTGACCATGTGGCGAACTTGCAAGTGGCCAAAACCAACGCCGAGTATGCAAGAAGGATAGAAAAAGAAAACAAGAGACAAACTCGGCTATGGCGGGAGAGACAGGGAAAGAATAAGGAGAGATGAAGCCGCCGGGAAGGCATATGAGAAGAAAAAGAAGCGGTGATGACGACGAGAAGAAGAAAAGAAGAAAGAAGATGCTGATCAAGATGAAAGAAGGAGACAAAAGGAGATGAAGTGTTCTTTGTCCAACCCTTCGTGTATTCTATATGTAAATACATACAATGTAAGTCTTCTATAATAATGCCATAAATTTTTTTGAGACAATTACATACTCGATACACCTTGTAAACAACAGTGTTAAGTACAAGAATGATATGATCAATAAAAAGATTGATTATGCGCATACATTCTATGTCAATACACTATCTCAGTATGTATCTTTGTTATTTGCATCTTTGTATGATTTAAGTTTTGGCATCATCAAAAAGGGGGAAATTGTTAGGAATTTTATTGTTTAGATTTTGATGAATGCCATGTAAAACTTAGAATAGAAAGTTGGCTCCCAATTCTTGCTTTGTAATGTATTGTAACAATTAGAGTGGCCAAGCCGAGTTAAGTCGGCCTACGCTCCAACTTGCAAGAAGACAAATCAAGGCTTGAAGGAAAACTCTGCGTGAGACAAATTTGAGTACAACAAAGAAAAGACAGAACTCGATCAAGAAGCGGTGAGATGCAACAGTGGAACATCAAAGTCAACTCAAAGAGAAGCCAAGTCTCAAGTGAAGTGACGAAGAGTCATCCAATGATTGGAAGTCGACTCTAAGTCACCTGGGAAAGCGAGGAAATGCATCAAGTCGAGATAATCGAAAAGAACCGTTGCCGCAAAATCAAGAGATTTACTTAAACAAGTAATATCTCAATACTACCTTTCTTGGAGTGCTCACCCCGAAGCGTGCAAAGAAATGAACCAATGGGAAGCACTACACCGTGTCGAACTCTGAAAAGGTGATAAAACATTTCATACGAGGAAATGGCAATTCCAAGAAGTGCAAACCAACGATCGCAAAGTGATTTTCAAAAATGAGCCTATCTCTTCAACGGGCAAATTTTTGAAAGTTCACTATAAAAGGCCGAGGAGTTTGAATGGAGAAAAATGCGTGGATGACACACACGTGAGATATACAAGCTTATCAAAATTGAAATATTCTCAATCCTCAAGCCTACATCTCGAAGAACATCAATCCAACACTTACCTCGTGAAGGAAAGAGAACTTCAATCGATTGAAGAGAAAACTATCGAAAACAAGGGGTCTACACTCCAAGAAGGATTGTAGAAAGGTTCAAGGCGTCAACCAAGTCTTAAGCGTTTGGAGGGCTTCGTGATCAAATCCAAAGTGCTTGAGCAAGTGAGTCAGAGTAGCAAGGCAAATGCCTGTGAAGAAGCCGAGTCGTACGAGAAGCCACCGAGTGATCAAGGCGTCTCCGGGGCATCGAGTCCCAAAGGATCAAGTCGGTTGTTGTGATCAAGACTTGTATCCGGATTACCACTTTGTAAACCGATCATTACTTAGTGGATTCCTCCGGAGTTGGAGAAGAGAGGAGTAGAAGAATTACCCCATCTTCGAACCTCTATAAAAACTTTATGTCATTTACTTTCTGACATTTAAATATCGCACTTTTAATTGCTCATATCTCACGATAAATTTGCTATCCATCGATAATCTATAAGTACTAAATCAAGTCAGAAAAACTTGTCAAACAAACTTAAGGGTGTTAAGTCTTCCAATAAAAACAAAACCACAAATTGAGTCAAATTATAGCCAACAAATTTGAGTTACTCTACTAACAAACTTCAATTTGTCTGTTGAGAGATTAACTCTCTTGAGTGACTAATTCGATTGTCCATCAAGGACACACTGTGTAGAACTCAGAGATTTAAAAGGCCTAAATCGAAAATTTGGTAAGGTTTATTCAACCCCCCCTTCTAAACCTTACACTTACACCCCTGGGACCTACAGACAACATTTAGGGACATTGTTTTGGTATAAAAACTCATTTGAACAAAATCATCAAAATCATGATAAAAACATTTATCTAACAAACTCCCCCTTTTTGATGATTACAAACCAAAACAATTTTCAAGAGGACGATTTCGAAAAACAAAATAATTTTCCGGTTTATGAGTAAACTATCCGTTTAAAAACATTTTACAAAAGCTCCCCCTATCAACAAGCATATTAAGAAGAAATATTGCATAAGCTAGAAGCACAAGCTTTTACAAAATAAACACTAACTCCATGAGCTTAGAAGCCCCCCTGTCACAAATACTAAATATCCATGCAAACAAGTCCATAAAACAACTATTGGACTAAGTTTTCTTCACAACTTATGGCCTAAACAAGCCATAGCTTATAGCTTCTAATTCGAGCTTTTATTAGCTTCTTTGAGCTAACGAGCCAATTTCTGTTTCTCCCCTTTGGAATCATCAAAAGAATGTTAGGATGATAGAAACATCATAGAAGTATATCAAAGTGCGCCAAAGAAATGGTGTTTCAACCATTGAGTAATTTAGGCTTAAAAACCAAGGAAAATGGGAGAAATGTATCATGAAAAGTTCATACGCTCGTTTTATTTCCCAAAACATGATCTCAATGAGTATAGAAGACTTTTGGAAGCGAGAGAATCATGTAGAAGTTGAAATTTACATAGCGACATTTTAACAAACACTTTGTGTGCGTAAAAAAATAGAAGAGGTTGTATATAACCTTTGTAAAGGGTTCAAGCCAAAAAAATTTCATATCATCAATCAACCTCATTTCAAAGCAAAAAAAAATCATATGCACTATATGCAATAATTTGTTCATCAATTAAGAAGCTCAAAGTAGATTCTCAAGGGTTCAACCCATTTGAGATAAGTTAAGAATGATCAAGGCATTACAAATGCCAACAATTAGAGCAACCATCAAATAATAAGTCATGCTTTCAACAATACATGTATCAAATGTCCCAACATATTCAACTAAGCATAACAAAGCAATAAAAGAAGCACTTTTACCATCAAGTACTTCATACCAATTATCAAACAATGCTTTAGAGTATTTTTACCATCAAATACTCCATCAAAGTCATGATTATCCACAAGTCATTATCAACTTGCAATATTAACCCTTTAAAGAAAAACAAGCAAATATCATTAGTACAAATGAGTTTTACAAAAATTCATCAAAATACAAAACATCATTAATGAAAATCTTTGGAAAGTAAAGGGGTGGGGTGACATCATTCCTCATCCGAGGAGAAGCAAGTTCCGGAATAAAGTCCTTGATGAATTTCTTTAACTTGCTTGCCGATAGACTTTTGCATTTTAGAGGTCTTTTGCTCCAAAGCCTCATACCTCGTCTCATGAAAAGCCCTCATCTCATCAAATTCGGCTTGAGTATACCTCCTAGGCGGTTGAGCACCTAGGTATTACCCTCCGGATTGCTTGGTTCGCCTTCTTCCCACCAATCTTGCGGCCCCGCGTCATCAAAGATGTCATTAGGATCGGGGACTCTTGACCTCTGCCTCTAGCCATTTTGGTAGGTCGGATGTCCATATTCTTGCGCATCGTGACTATTTGGGTGATATTATCAATGTCGAAGTCATTTTGAAAAACTTCCGAGTTAAACTCCGACGAAGGAAGTCCCGATTGAATAAGAAGTTTACAAATCCAATTTCCCATGACCAACTTCTTATTACCTTGAGTAATGGACTCGATAAGACATTGAATAAGTATGGCACCAAAGTTAAGTGGTTCCTCCTAGCAATCTTATAAGTCAAAAAGTAATCCATATTGCTAGGCATCTTTCCCGACTTACCACAAATGCAATATGCGACAATGACCGATAAAATGCGATGCTCAAGTGTCATTGCCAACAAAGAATACTTAGGCCATACTCCCAAATACGTCTTGACTTCTTTCATCGACACCCCCAACATTTCATCATTCCAAGTCCCGCAAAAGAAGTAATCCCAACCACCTTCTCTAACATGTAAAAGCCGGCAAATATCATTGGGAGTCCATCTAAAATGACGACCCTTTATATAAGCGAATTAACGGCAATCGGCTTTCTATCATTATCATATTCGACCCACATATTGGCATAAAAGAGTTGGATAATATCATCATCATACAACACATAAGCATGTTCCCATAAGTACATCCAACCTTGCTCCTCAAAATATCCTCTAATCGTAGGATACTCATTCGTAAAAGAACTAAAACGACACATTTTAGTCCGAGAAATCGACTTTCCTCCCATTCCCGAGTCCTCATAATACCATTCCGCATATTTATGAATAAAATTAAGAACATTGTGGGAATTAGGGGCTTGAGTAACAAAGGATTTTTACCTTTCGCCCAACGACAATTTTGGAGCGAAATCGTTCCGCGTAGCTCGGTAATTTGGGCCCGAGAGAGAATGGGATTTTGAACATCATCACCTTCTTGAGCCACGTTTCTTTGAGCGGCTCGAATATCCTTTGTTCGGCTTCCTCTTGCCGATTTCTTGAAACCCTCTCCGCCCCTTCTACGCTTGGAGATGGGATTTCGACCGTGGAATTCTTTGGAGGAGCCATATATGTAAGATTCTTGTGAAAAAGAGAAGATTAGCAACAAGAATCGTGAAAATGATGAAGAAATGAAGATTTTGAAGAAAAAGGGGAAAAATCGTTGAACAAGGGTTTTGGGGGATTTTCTTCTTCATATTTAAATGAAGAATGCAAACATATTTAATCGAAGATTTTGCACCTTTGACGGCCGAGGTCGAGTAGGGTGCGACCGGTCGAGGTGCGAAGCGACCGGCCGCCCTGCTTTGACTGGTCCCAAAGGCAATTTTTCTTTCACAAGATTTTCCAAAATTCGATTTTTCACCCCAAAAGTTTTAAAACTTTGCGAAATATAAGTTTGGACTATATCCAACAAATATGGGTTTTGGGAAAAACATATAAACGATAAAATCGAGACTAAATACGTAGTGCCTTAAAAAAATTGCAAAATTAATTTGGGGCACTTAAGTGGTCAAAATGAAATATCTTGAAAAATATGTGCATAAGCATAAAATCGAGTTTAAAGAAAAATACGAGTAGACATACCTTGATGGTTTAAGAAACTTGATGACATAATAGCCAATGAATATGTATCCTACACAATTCTTAGACAACATATGCATAGAAAATACAAGTGTAGGCAAATAATATGAGATAACAAAAAAAAGCTTATGCTATACGATTTCATAAGAGATAATAAGCCACATAAGTCTAATAAAATGCTCAAGAGTTTTAGAAAATCATGCCAGTCTCTTTTTTTTAAAAATTGAAACACATAAATATATAAGAGACCTATTTTAAAAATAAATACTTGAAAATTCATTTTGCAATTAAGACACAATTAAAAGTATACAAAAAAAATGCATATACAAGTGGGGAGATACGGTTTACCAATTTCGCCGTTTCCATGGGTTGTGTCTTTCCCATTGTTGATGATGATATCTTCCCATTTGGAAGTCACTTTGTTGATGATGACTTCCTTGATTACTCCATTTCCAAGGTTTGTTACCTTCCCATGGTTGATGGTTTCTTCTTCTTTGAAAATCATCTTGTTGATGATGTCTTTGCCATTTCAAGGATTGTGTTCTTCCCATTTTTGATTATACGCTCTTCTTGGAAATTGGCTTTGTTGAGAGTAGTTCCTCCTTCTTTGATCAAATGAAACGTTCATTTGATGTTTTCTTAATGGCATGAATTTTCTCCGATTTTTGCTTTGCGGGTACCTAATAGCACATTATTTTGTGGTACCCTTATGTGTTTAGGTCCTTTAAGATTAGCTTTGAGACTTTTAGGTCTCCAACAATATTTAGAGTTATTTCTAGCCCGACAAGAATTAGCCGTATGACCCTTTTTGCCACAATAAAAACAAGTAATAATTCTAGGAGCATAATGACCAATATGCATATTGACTTGATCCTTTTTCATATGATTAACAACATTAGGCTTATGATCAAGTCCTTTATCACAATTATGAATATCAACAATATTGGACATTTTATTGGTACTCGAGTTGGATTTTAATAAATCCTTTTTCATGCAATCAATATTCTCAACAAGAGTACTATTTTCTATTTCAAGATTTCTAACCTTATCAAGAGTGGTGGTGTGAGCACATGATAGTGATTCATAGGAAGTAAATAAACTATCCTTATCATTTTTCAAAATATTGAATTCCTTTTTCAAATTTTTATACTTAACAAGCAAGCTTTGGAATTCATCTTGAAGTTCATCATAATCATTTTGTAAATCACTATAATCATTTTGAATGACAAGATCATAGGAAGTAGAGGGTTCAAGACATACCTCATTTTCTTCATTGATGCCCATAAAACAATATTCAACTTCTTCATAATTGGAAGTTGTAGGAGGCTTATTCCTTAGATTTGAGCTTGTATGATCTTGAGAAGTAGATGCTTTTGTTTGACTCCTTTCATTTGCAAATACTCCATAGATGGCTTCTAATTTTTGCCATACTCCATGTGCCGATTTTATTCCTACAATATGTTCATATTCTAAATTAGTAAATGAACAATATAAAATATTTAAAGCCTTACCGTTTAAGGAGATGAATTTCTTTTCTTCATCATTGAGCTTTTTGAAGCCTTTTGAGGTGTATGGTGTATCTTTCGTCGGAATGGATTCTCCATTAATGACGGTGTTCCAAATGTCGAACCCGCAACCTTGTAGATAGCATTCCATTCTTTCTTTCCAAAAATTAAAATTCTTGGAATCAAATAGTGGTGGCTTGGTGGTGGAGGTGCGGATAGATGAGCTTCGTTCGTAGCCGTTGATCGTTTCTCTTCACTCGCAATGTGAAACGAGTTTGCCAAAGAGTTTGCTCGATACCACTTGTAAGTCCAAGCGGCTACGATAATCTAGAGGGGGGGTGAATAGATTATCTCCATCTTTTCGATTTCGCCCTCTTTTTCAAACCGAATGCTCAAACAAAATAATGAAGGTGCGGAATGTAAACAACACACGTCGATTTAAAGAGGTTCAACCCACCTAGGGCCTAATCCTCTACCACCCCAAAGATCTCCGGGATGGATTTCAAAAAGAAAGAAAAGATTTTATTAATTTACCAAAAATTAATACAACACCTTGAGGATTACCACAACCCTCCTTCACCACTTTGAGGATTACCACAATCCTCTTACACCACCTTGAGGATTACCACAACCCTCTTACAACACCTTGAGGATTACCACAACCCTCTTACAACACCTTGAGGATTACCACAACCTTCAAACACCTATCACCTAGATCACCCAAGTGTATTCTTACCACAAGAATACTCACAAGGATGTCTTGTGTTGAATGATGACCAAAATCAAGATTACAACTCAATAATGATTGATACAATATGAGTGCAAGTGTAATCAAGAATTGAAAGCCTAGACCTCAAATTTGTGCAAGTGAAAGTGCTAAGGCTAATACAACAAGATATATGAAAGTGTTTGCTTTGTTTGCTCTTTGCTTGTATAGAGTGTTGTATCTTGTTGCTTGAATGAAGCCTCTATTTATAGGAGAGGTCTTGGCTTTGATTTCCGGACATTGGCTCCTCCTTGGGGAGTGATTTCTTTGCAAAAGAAACCATTTAAAATCATCAATATAGCTGTTAGAAATCAATCCCACAAAATAGGGAAAAGTCATGCAAAACGCATAGCGGATAGTTTCTTTCAAACATGGGGTTCGACCGGTCGCGCAGAGATAAGATTGAAATTGAATTCTGCGAATTTTTACACAGGGGGACCGGTCGAAGGGGGGTGCGACCGGTCGCCCTCAGCTGTGACCGGTTGCCCTTGACATTTTTACGAAACAGAGAAGTCTGGAACAAAAATCCAACTTGCAGGTACAGGTCGCCCGCCGGTCGACCGGTCGACCACACCGGTCGCCCACCTGGTCGACCGGTCGCCCTGCCCTTTTTTTCTTACGTCCCATTTTCTGTTTCAAAACTCAACTCAGGTAACGGGTTGCCCTATAGGGCGACCGGTCGAGCCTGAAACAAAAGTGTTGTCCAATTTTAAATCGAATATTAACTTCAAGAAATACTCCAAAAAATAGTAAAAACATTTTAGAACGATCGGAAGTATTGGGACAACATTTAGGGACATTGTTTTGGTATAAAAACTCATTTGAACAAAATCATCAAAATCATGATAAAAACATTTATCTAACACCAAGAGGTGTTAGTTAAGTCTAGAAAGGGGGTGTTGCATATACTAAACCAATTTTTTTATTTAAAACAAAATCGAGTTTATCACAAGAAAACAACTAAGTCTCTTGAAAAACAGTTGAGTCAAACTTGAAGAGAGTTAACCAATCAACAAACTTGAGAGAGTTGATATAGTAACTCAAATGAATGAAGTTAGCTCTTTTAAAAGTTCAATTTTCTTGGTTTTTAATAGAGGAGTCTTTACACCATTTTTAAGATAAATTATCAATATTTTAATCTAATTATTATCAGTTGGATAACAAATATATAAGCAGAAATTAAGCGCTTAAAGAAAATGACACAAACATTTATAGTGGTTCGAGAATTGGCCAATTCATCTACTCTACTCATCTCCTATTCTAGGAGGAATACACTAATGCAACAGTGACTTTGTTATAAAAGTACAACACAGTCCGATCATGCTTTGATCACACAGCTGGTTTCACTCCTGGGAGTCAGCTCTTCGCAAGGCAGTTGCCTTAGTACTTTAGCTTTTCAAATCGCTCGAACTTGATCATGTAGCCCTCTTTTGGATTTGAAACAGGCTCTAACTTGAACCTCACTAAATTTTCTTCACTTCATGGAAGAACAGACCCATTTGTTCTTGAAACAAATTTCCTCTTCAATTTTGAAGTACGGCTTCCTTCCTTCACAAGGTATGTGTTGGATAAAGTCACTTCGAGATTCAGGCCTAAGGATTTGAGAATTTTTCTTCAGAGAGAGTATTGCAGATTTGCGTGATTGCTCAGATTTCTCTTATATGTCATGTATGATTTCACTCGTGTCTCTCTCTGAAAATTCCTCAGCCTTTTATAGTGAGAGTTTGAATTTTGTCCGTTGAAGAGAGATAAATTCAAACTTCACTTCTTGTTCGCCGGCTTATCTTTTTCTTGCAAAGATTGATGTTGACCCAACTTTGTATTAACTACCTCGCAGTGTGTGAAAAGCATCAGGGTTCTGCAATTCTATTGGTTCCTGCTACTTGCACTCTTTCAGCACGACAACTTTTTAAGGTTGCAGGTTTGTCTCTGACTCTCTTACCAAAATGGGTAAATCTTGACTTTTCTTCCCAACGGACTTCTTCAGCTTTCTCTAAGTCCTTCAGCTGCTTTACCTATTAAGTTGAGTCTTCTCCTTGATTCTTGGATGACTCTGCCGTAAGTTTACTGAAAGACACGGTTGTTTTAGTTGTCTGGAGTTTTTCTTAGCTACTCAGATGCGGCTCAACTGAATCTTCTCTGCACTTCTTCAGCAAGTCTTCTGCATCTTCATCTTGGCTGCTTGATAACTCAGCTAATGTTCTAACTATTACAATGTTGAAATACATACAGAAAATGGGTTGTCATCTTTCTAATCTAAGTTTTCTAAGCATCATCAAAATCTACACAAATAAATTTCCTAACAATTTCCCCCTTTTTGATGATGCAAAAACTTAATTGCGTCATAAAGTGCTAAAATCAAAATAATTGAACATAATGTATCATTTTATTAATGAACCATTCATCACTTACATTGTTTTTTTGTATTTACAAAGAACTTGTAAAAATACAACATAAAATTTCTTGACAGCTAACTTCTAACGCCTTTGTTGTCTTCTCTTCCTTTCTTCATCTTCTCGCCTCATGTGATCTTCTTCTTCTATTCTTTTGTGATCTTCTTCATCTTGCCTTCTCCTCCTCTCATTTTCAGCTTTCTTACTTCTCCTCTTCCTCTATCATTTGCATTCTCTGAGCATCTTCCTCATATTTATTGGCTAGCTCAGTTGCTCTGCGAGTTGCTTCTCTATTCCGTACTTCATCTATTCCTAGCCAATAAACGGAGTCTTTTTTCATGGGGTTGATAGACATAATTCCACTTAGTCTTCTTGGTGAAGAACTTCTGCCTCTCCTACTAGACCTGGAATCTCTGTCTCTTCCTCTTTTAGAATCTCTTCCCCTAGCTTGGTTGCCTCCCCAGGAGTTTGACTGGGCTGACTCCTTGAAGTCTGCTGACTCTTAAATGATTTTCCTTGAGTTGGCAGCTTCTTTGTCTCTTCAATATCTCTTAAGCATTTTTACCAATATAAGCCCCATGCTTTAGCTAACTCTATTCCTTCATAATATCCTTCCGACATAAGAGTATCAAATTCTTCATTCGACCTTTCTTCCAAGGGATCGGAGGTGGATTAGCTTATGCTGTCACGGACCTCCATAATGGACTTTGAATTTCTCGAATTCTCTCCTCTTGACTTTTGTCTAGCTTTGCAATCTACGCCTTATTCTTCTCGGAAAGCTAACTCGTTTTTCTTTAGTGGCGTGTCTTGAGGGTGCCATCAATGAAGCTCGAGGATTGTGACACACACGTCTCCGAGGTGCCAACCGCCCGAAGGCTAATGACGCCGCGATGCGAAAATCGAGGCACAAGACGGAATGACCCTGGAGTTAACACTGGTGATGAAAGTGCAATCCATGGAGTTGAGACTCCAATGGATGCCACCACGAAGACCCTAAGACAGTGACACCGTCGAAAGGGAGGTCCAGGCCTCGGCCGCAGCTTGAGACTGCAGGAGGTAATGAAGGCCAACGGGAGGTTGAGACTTCCGGGGTAAAGAAGGCCGAAATAGAGAATATCCATCCCGCTATCATTGATCCATCCGAAAAGGTGATAAGCGCTTCATGATTCCCGAGAATAATCCGATGTAACCTTTTTGGGATCGAGGCAACGGCAAGAAGCCGAGTCATCCCCCGTGACAGATCCAAAAGACTCACCGAGGATGTTCCCAAAGACGAGCAAGTCGATCTCAAGACTACTCGTTAAACTTTCAATTTTGATGGTGAGCCACCAATGGAAATCTCATCATCGTCCGATGACGCTTATGATAAGGCCGAGGACCGTCCACTCAATTGGAAAAACCAAATGAGACCAACGAAGCTGTTGAGACAAATGAGGCTCGGCAAAAGTGGGTCCACTTCACAAAAGACCCCAACAACCGAGTCCACCGCACAGCTCCCCAAGCCGCAGAGGGATTCGACTCCAAAAGGAACTTCACGCACACCTCTCATCATTGAACAAATCCCGGTTGGCCGTGATGATTCCTTTGTAGAATCATTTCATTTCTCTCTAGAGGTACCCGACCTCCCCGACGAGTCGAGAACGATCTCGCGCGGCTTCCACGAGACCATATCCTGTTCTTCCATCCGACACCATCGTTCCGGTGACTATGACTTTGACGATGTATGGCCGTCCGCAACGGAAGACACAATCAAGTTCGGGAGGTGTTCAAAGCATTATTTGCTTTGAAATTGAACGGATGGAGAGGCACCAGGCCTCTATGGACATGAGATCGATAACAGAGATGCCACCTTTACTGCGGACTTGAGAGGCATAACAAATCGAGAATCGAGGAATGGTGGCAACATCGGAAACAATGCGTGTGGAACAAGCTAGATATTTGAAACATTGTTCAACAAGTCAGCGTATGGAGAGGCGAGAATGCCGATGCAAAAACGAAATTGAGAGAACACATTGAGCACATGCATGAAGCTCACACTAGAGATAAAGTCACCGCATGAGCAAAATAAGAGTGATCTCCAGCGTATGGAAGAAAACATGGATAGAAAATTCAGCCTTCTCATGGCCGAGATGAAGCTAATTTCAAAGAGAGTCCAACGCTACTCGCTCGAATTTCGTGCCGCATACACCGCAAGAGAATCGAGGCGAGAACCCTCGGCTATCGCCAGCTCAACTTCCTCGCTTGCCGGTATGTTTCAGTGTTCCTCTCTCCTTTGATGATGCCAAAAAGGGGGAAGAGGAATACTTTAAAGCGCTAAAGAGATCTGAAGGCTGAAAAGGAGGGAGCAGCTGTGAAGGGAAAGATAGCTGAGGAAGTGTCAAAACAAAAGAAAGGAAAGTCTCATTAAGGGGGAAGGATCGAAAGATGTGACCTTGATGATTGCACAAACCCCCAACAAGGTCTTGTCACATACATATTATCAAGACAAACTCCCAGTGACTCTGCCACTCCAACACTCTGCTATATCTATGGCTGAAAAGAGAAAGACAATTGAAGCGAGGGATGGAGGAAGTGGAAGGAAGAATGGATGCCCGAGTTATGAATATCTTGAAACAACATGGAGGCATTCCAAGAGACAGAGACACTTATGCCATCTCGTATGCCGGAAATGAGCCAAGATCGCTTGATGAATTTAAAACGCCGCATCCAAGGATACTTTGCAAACATGTCTATGGCTCAAGCTTGGGACTTGTACTCGGGAAAAGGGTCTCACGTTATGTGAAGAAGGCGACAGACAATGAGACTACCGGCAATCCTCTCTGGTCACTCCGCTGGTCACTCACCGAGGAAAGAAGACCCCAAAGACAATACACGCCCGGAGGAAGAAGCGTGGTGGAGGAAGAGGTTTGAGACCTGGGGCCTCGCCCAAAAACATTGAGTACATAGATCCGGCAAGAAAGGAGGGATCTCTCTTTGGTCTTGACCAAGTAGCCAATCTGCAAGTGGCTAAAAGCAATGCCGAGTATGCGAAAAGAATAGAAGAAGAAAATAAGAGACAAACTCAGCTATGGGAGGAAAGACAAGAGAGAGATTAAGAAGAGATGAAGCTGCACGAAAGCATATGAAAAGAAGAAGAAGGCAATCGGAGATGAGAAAAAGAGAAGAAGACCGAGGAAGATGACAGAATCGAGGAAGATGAAAGAAGGAGGGCGAAGGGAGATGAAGTGTTGTTGTCCACCCTTCATGTATTTTACTATGTAAATACATACTATGTAAGTCTTCGCAATAAAGTCAAATTCTTTATTTTTTTATGTAGATAAATGTTTGCTCGATACACCTTGTAAACATTGTGTAAAAGAACAAGAATGTTATGATCAATAAAAGGATTGATTCTACGCATACATTCTATGTGAATGCACTATCTCGTATGTATCTTTGCTATTTACATTTTGAATGTTTTAAGTTTTGGCATCATCAAAAAGGGGAAAATTGTTGGGAATTTATTGTTTAGATTTTGATGAATGCCATGTAAAACTTAGAATAGGAAGTTGGCACCCCAATTTTTGTTGTAAACTCGCATTGTAATAAATAGGGCTGGTCAAGCCGAGTTAAGTCACTATGCCCAAACATGCAAAAAGACAACTAGAGACTAGAAGGAAGACTCATTTGCAAGACAACCGAGTATGGCAAAGAAGAGAAGACGGAAACTCGATCAAGGAGCAACTAAGATGCAATGAAAGGAGTATCGGTCAAGTCAACTCAAGATAAGTCAAGTCTCAAGTTGAAGTGACGTAAGAGTCATCCAATGATTGGAAGTCGACTTAAGTCACCTGGGAAAACAAGGAAATGCAATCAAGTCGAGATAATCAAAAAGATCCGTTGCAAAATCAAGAGAATTACTTAAACAAGTAATATCTCCATGCTACCTTTCTCGAAGTGCTCGATCCCGAGGAAGCGTGTAAAAGGAATAAACCAATGGGAAGCACTACACCGTGTCGAACTCGAAAAGTCAAGAACAATTCATACGAGGAAATGGCAATTCCAAGGATCGCAACAAGACAAGCCAACGACCACAAGTGACTTTAAAAAATAAGTCTATCTCTTCAACGGGCGTATTTTTGAAAGATCACTATAAAAGGCTGAGGAATAACTCTGAGAAAAGGTTACGTAGGTTACAGAGGTTACCTTGACCATACAAGCAAGAAAGAAACATTTTGTAACCTGAAATATTCTCAAGTTATTAAACGCTCAATCCTCAAGCCTACACTACGAAGAACATCAATCCAACACTCACTTGTGAAGGAAAGATAACTTCAATCAGTTGAAGAGGAAATTATCAAGAATCAAGGGGTCTACATTCCACGAAGGATTGTAGGAAGGTTCAAGGTTGAACCAAGTCTTAAGCTTTTGGAGGGTTTCGTGATCAAATCCAAAGAGCTTAAGCAAGTGGGTCAGTAGTAGCAAGGCAAAACGCCTGTGGAAGGTTCGAGTCGTCGAGAAGCCACCGAGTGATCAAGGCGTCTCCATCGAGTCCCAAAGGATCAAGTCACCGTGTGATCAAGACTTGTATCCGGACTGCTACCACTTTGTATACTTGATCAATACCTAGTGGATTCCTCCAGAGTTGGAGAAGAGAGGAGTAGAAGAATTACCCCATCTTCGAACCTCTATAAAAACTTATCGTGTCTTTTACATTTCAAGACTTTAAATTCCTCGCATCTTATTTGCTTAATTCTCACGACATATTTGCTATCCAACTGATAATTTCTAAGTACTAAATCAAGCTTTAAATCTCTACTAAACCAAACTTAAGGGTGTTAAGTCTTCCTCAAATAAAACAAACCACGCTTGATCTAATTCATTGTAAAATGAGTTATTCTATCAACAATCGATCGAGTCGTTGAGTGACTAACTCTACTTGATTAACTAAATTGGTTGTCCACCTAGACACACTGTAGTATCAACTCGAACTTTTAAAAGGACTAAATCGAAAATTTGGTAAGGTTTATTCAACCCCCTTCTAAACCTTACACTCACACCCCTTGGGACCTACAAGTGGTATCGTGAGCGGTTGGTTCATTGAGCCTTCCGCACCGGTTCTTGAACTAGATCTCCAAACTTTTCAAAGTCCGCTTTAGTACTTAAATTTTCAAAACTCCTTTTATCATTAAAATTTATTATCATGGAAGCAAATTTGACACGCATCCCTATGTTCACAATTGAAGAATTTGATGATTGGAAAATTCGTATGCGGACTCATCTATCGCATTACATGATGAGATGTGGATAGTGATAGAGGATGGGCCACCGCAAATCTTAAAGGTGAACACAAGAAGAAGAGCTGCGGTGAAGGTGACGAGGATGTTGCCCCTAGACCAACTATGGTTGAAAAACCAAGAACTGAATGGACAAATGATGACAAAAAAGATACAACCTGGACAATGTAGCCAGGACATCCTTTACAAAACCTTGGACAAAGCCATGTTCAATAAAGTCAAATCATGCAAAACGGCTAAAGAAATCGGACAAACTAACATTGATTTGTGAAGGCTCGAGCAAATCAAAGAAAATAAATTATCGGTCAGTACAAAAATTTGAGAATTTCAAAATGATCGCAGAGAAAACCTGGATCAACTGGATGCTCGTTCACGTAAATCACCAACGAGCTATCTGCACTTGGAAAGGAATATACACAGAAGAAATGTGTATGAAGATCCTAAAAGTCTCCCACCGAATCGGAAATGAAGGTCATGGCACTAAGACATTCCATGGACCTATCGAAGACCTCCAACCATGAACTATTCTCGGATCTCAAAGCCTACGAATTTGAGCCGAGAAGAAAAGATCGGAAGAGACAATGTACCCAAAACAGTTGCTCTAATTGTTAAGGATGGAAAGAGAGTCGAGGTCAAAGAAGTCATTGATCCGGAAGAAATAGCCCTGATGGTTAAAAGGTTCAACAAGTTCTTCAATAAGAACTACAAGAGAGGCAAGGGCGAATCTTCCGGAAGACACTCGGCTCCTCCCAAGTCAAGGGAAGATAGGTCAACCAAGAGAACAGATCATCAAAAAGTGAATATCAAAGGGTGACAATCCAAGAATGGAAAGAGCTGATCAAAAGGTTGAATATCTATGTTGAATCTGAGGCAACCAGGTCACTATGCCACTGACGCCCCATATCCTGTAGTCAACAAATACGAGGAATGAATGAAGAAAAAAAGGTCTTCGAGAAAGAAGACAAGAAAAGAAAAAGGCAATGTTGGCAGAGAAATCTTTGAGTCAAAAGACATAGCCGAGTCGGAGTAGTGAAGTTGACTACTCAAGTGACTCAAGAAAAACCCGATGCTTTGATGGCCAAGGAACAAGATCAACTCCCACGACCAAGCGGCTACGATAATCTAGAGGGGGTGAATAGATTATCTCCATCTTTTCGATTTCACCCTCTTTTTCGAACCGAATGCTCAAAGACAATAATAAAGGTGCGAAATGTAAACAACACACGCCGATTTATAGAGGTTCAACCCACCTAGGGCCTAATCCTCTACCACCCCAAGATATCCGGGATGGATTTCAAAAAGAAAAAGATTTTGTTAATTTACCACAAATTAATACAACACCAACTTACAACAACACCTTGAAGAGCACCACACTCTTCTTCAACACCACCTTTGAGATTACCACAATCTTCTTACACCTAACACCTAGATCACCCAAGTGTGTTCTTACCACAAGAACACTCACAAGGATATCTTGTGTTGAATGATTACCCAAGTTCAAGATTACAACTCGATAATTGATAATATAATAGAGTGCAAGTGTAATCAAGAATAGCCTAGACCTCAAGGATGTGAAAGTGAATAGCTAGGCAAATTACAACAAGAAATAAGACAATGTAAGAACAAGTGTATTCTTGAGTGTATCTTGTTGTGTTTGTAGTTTTCTCTCATTAGTTGTGCTTCAAATATTCCTCTATTTATAGGAGATGATTGATACTTGATAGGCTCCTCTTGGAATCGATTTCTACAAAAAAATTGCAATTAAAATCAAGATTATAGTTAGAAATCAATTCTACAATTTAAGGAAAAGTTGTCTCGCACAACGGTTAAATTTTGCTCTCAAAGCATAGGGCGACCGGTCGCGAAAATAAGATTTGAAAAGAACACAACAAAAATACAACGGGGAGACCGGTCCAGGGGGTGGTCGACCGCAGTCACCGTCGCCCACCATGGTGACCGGTCCCCCGACTCCATTTTGGGAGTTCCGTGAGTTCTCGTTCTCTCAAATTCATTCCCAAGTACCGGTCGCCGCTCTTTTGGTCGACCGGGTCGACCTCCTACCCGAAGTGTTGTCCGATTTTTGTCGAAAATAAACCTCAAGAAATGCTCCAAAAATTCGTAAAAACATTTTAAACCGATCGGGAGTATTAGGACAACATTTAGAAACACAGTTTAATGAAATAAACCATTGACATAAAATCATTAAAAGTGTTTGTCCAATATTATCGAAAATAAACTTGAGGAAAATACTCCGGAAAATATTAAAACCATTTTAAATCATTTAGGAGTATTTGGACAACCTATAAAGCCATTGTTTTGGTATAAAAACAAAATCATCAAAATCATGATAAAATCATTTATCAAACAATCTCCCCCTTTTTGATGATTACAAACCAAAACAATTTTTAATGAGGTCGATTTTGAAAACAAAACAATTTTACCTACAGTTAAAGAGAACTATCCGCTATTAGGCGACAACATTCCGTGCAAAAACACAAGGATGGAAGTAGAGAGATTCAAACATATATTACAAATGCCCCCTATCAATATGCACAACAAGAGTTATATAGAAGCAACTTAAACATAAGCTAGAATCTTAGCTTTTCAATATTGAGCTTAAGTATCAAAAACTTAAAAGCTCCCCCTGTCAAAAGATACATCATTAGAACCGTATATAAGTCCATACTACAACCAATGGACCATGATTCATACATAACCATAATGCACACCAAGTGGACTAAATATGATCCACAACTTATGGCTTTATGAAGCCATAGCTTATAGCTTCTTTTCGTGAAGCTTATCTTAGCTTCTTTAAGCTAAAGAGCTTATAATCTGTTTCTCCCCTTTTGAATCATCAAAAAGAATGTTAGCACGATAAATACATCATATATTCATATCAAAGTGCGCAACTAAACCGATGTATCGAGCTATTTGAACATTGAAGCTTATAAACCAAATAGGAGAGAAGAATCGACTCATACGACTTGTGAAGCTTATGAAAAATCATTTGATAAGCAAAACATGATCTCTATAAATATATAAGACTTTTGAAATCGAGAGAATCATGTAGATGATGAATTTTTCATTGAAACGTTTTATCGAACACTCGCAAGGCGTCAAAAATTTAAAAAGATATATATAGCCCTTGTAAATGAAATTAAGCCAAGTTTTTCATCATCAAATGCAATTTAATAAATATCATTCATCAACAATCAATAAGCTCATCACAAAAATATATGAATTGCATCAAGAAAAATGCAAATAAGCCACAAACTCAAGGGTTCAACCCAATTGAGCTAAAGAGAGTGAAATTCTTACCATTCGATCGGTAAAGACGAGCAATGATGATGATAATCGAGCTAGGTAGTCCCCAAAATATATAATTCATGCATCAAAACTCATTTGAAATGAATTGTGTGTGAAAATTGCAAAAGGGACAAAAAAATGTACAAAATAGGCCAAAATGACTAAGTCTGGAAACAAAACCATTTTTAACCAGAAAATCGATCAGGGCGACCGGTCCAGGGCATGGGCGACCGGTCGGCCCCTGCCCTGGCAGCCCACTGTTTTGGTTATGTTTGAAAATTCGAATTTTGATCCAAAAATCCAATTTTTCGCCCCTAGGTTTTAAAAACGTGCAAAATGCAAACGTAGACCTCATTCAATATACATTATGTCATGATCAAACTCGAAATGAGGTAAAATACTCGGCGGTGGGCGATTAAAAAGTCCGCGAGTTATCCTTGAGATGGAATTAAACATATCTCAATTTTTTGTTTTAGAAACGCAATCCCTTAGAAAAAATTTCAATCTCAATATCTTTAGTTCGATTATGACAAACCATATTTTGATAAATTGTAAACACCGAACTTGTTATCCCGAAAAAATAAGAACGTTTTAATACTTTGGATATACAAGTCATAAGAAGAAGTGCCCTTCAAATTTTTGAAAATTTCTTTTAACGGCACTTTAATGAGATTGGGATAGTTTTTGAAGTCGAGCAAATAGACATAAGGCATATAGAATGTCGAGTCTATTGGAATAATACAAGAAAACATACCTCGAATTTGTTTGTCAATCGATATGTCTTCCTCAACCTTTGTCAATCTTTAGCCATAGAGGTTGAGATAGTTCTTCTTTCTTCAATGCTTAACTCCTTCAAGAGTTCTTTTGAAATATAACCGTCTTCTTGGCATTGAGTAATTTGAATTTCAATGATCAAATTTGAGCTTCCTCATCATGATCATCTTAAGTTCACCTTGCATTGACTTGGAAAAATATCTTGAACAAATATTTATTAGTAGCACCATAAATATTATCATCATAAATTTGCACAAGTAAACAACCTTGCCCTTTTTCAAAACAAGAAGTGTACTATCAACTTTACCTTTTGTAAAATCATTTTGCAAAAATAGCTAAGTCTATCATACCATACATGGGATACTTGTTTGAAACCATACAAGGCCTTTTATAAAGATCATTTGGCCTAGAGAAATTTAAACCTCGGATGTTGTTTTACATAGACTCTTACTAGAATAAAGCCATTTAGAAAATAGGATTAAACATCCATTTGGTAAAGCTTGAAATTTTCTTAAAACAAGAATGAGCAAGTAAAATGCAAATAGCTACTAAATGTGCTATGAGTGCAAATGTTACATCAAAATCAATTATCTTCTTCTTGAAAATACCTTTGAGCTACTAACCTCGCTTTAGTTCGACCAATGTTGCCTTGGTCATCGACTATGGGTTTTCCAGGTTTCAAAGCCTAACGTTTTACTATGACAATCCATTTGTGCAAAGTGTTCTACTAACCAATCCATTACCAAAATAGCATTGTACTCAGATATAGGCAGTAATACCAAGTTATCAGGAAAACATGCATCATTAATCTTAATCTCGCATGCATTATATATAACATCAGTTATCTAGCTAGCACCCAAAGGAGTCGATAACTCTAAACAAATAGGCATGCGTTTCATGCATGAGTGCAGTTTAGATGCAAAATGTGGTGCAACAAATGAGTACGATGAGCCAGGGTCAAATAAGACTTTAGCAAGGTGATAAGATACCAAGAACGTACCTTCCACCACTTCGGTCACGTTCAAACCCTCTTGATTGGCCAGAGCAAAGACACGGGCAGACGCCCTGGCTCGATTATTGTTTCTCGACTTCTAAGGTGGCACTAGTTTATTAGCCGGGGTAGTATGCAACGGGCACTCTCGGACCTGATGTTGAGCACTACCGTATCGGAGGCATTTTCCTTGTTTACGCCAAAATGTCCGCAAGTGTCTTGGCTTGTTGCGGTGAGGGCATGTCTGGTCTTGCACTTGTTGTTTTACCTTGTTAGCCCCTCCGGTCCCACCTCTCTGGAACTTCACAAGAGGCCCAGATGTTTTTTCGGCTATTGGCTTTTTCGAGCCTGGTGACCTGCTCTGCTGGAGCTGTCCAATCCGACTTAGCCCCATCTCCACTCAGGAAGTTGCCCTAACCGCAGCCGATAGGTGTCTATCTCAATGGTCAACTATTGTTTTTGCAGCTCCAACCTCAGACCCCTAGTAAACTTGTATAATTTGTCGGCCTCAGTGCTTATGGATCCCAGATCGTATTTTGACAAACGGTGAAACTCAGACTCATATTGCGTAACAATTATGCAACCCTGCCTCAGTCGGTGAAACTCATCCCTTCTGACTTCTCGGACCACCTGTGGGATATACTGATCATTGAACTCCAGCAGAATATTCTCCCACGTCCTTCGGGTTCTGTGATGAATCCATCTCATCTCCACAGCCCTCCACTAGTCTCGGACCACGGATTCCAGTCATTAAACAACCAATGTTATGTGATGCTCCTCTGAGTACTGACGGGCAACAAAAATGTTCTCCATTAGCTCAAGCCAATCATCGGCCTTCGCTTCATCTGGTTCCCCCCAAAGACCGGCGGGTCAAAGCGTAGGAACTCTAGCACCCGATCATGGGCATCTCTTGTAGGCTCAAGCACATTCCGATTTTGCCCAACCTACTAGTGCATGAACAGTAAGATCTAATGTAACGCACGGGCAGTCAAATTGTCTCCCGCAGCTGGGGGAGGAGGTGGCGGGGGTTGGTGCTCAGGCGAGGGTATCCTTTCAGGGGAAGGGTTAGCATCTTCCCTGTCACGACTGCGTGGCTTCAAATCTTCTCTTCTTCCGGCCATCTGTATATTGACGGATTAGAGTTTGTCCACTTTATACATTTGAAAATCATATGTATGATATGCAAGATTCACGACACGCCAATTTAAAGTAAACAAGTATGAGAGATATATCAATAGCAACACATAGCGTAATAAAAGGAAAATACGAGTTTGATTATGATAAATGCTTAAGTCAAATTACAATAACAGTCGCTAAACCACGGTTATGCTATCCATTACAATCCATTCTATTACAGAATTTGAAATATAGAAAATAGAAGAAATAAGATGAGCTAATCTAGTCCGTGATGGTGCTACATGCATCGTCATCGCTATCCTCGATATCGATCACCAGGTTTGGATCCTCCTGTCCCACATACAGATCCTGTAGGAAGTCCATCAGATCCATCTCAATATCCCCTTCTGGTTCCACTTTTGGTTCCGGGCTACCTTCGGACCAATGTTAATGGCCTCTAGAACCCTCGTTTACGAGTAGAGTTTGGTGTATCAAGTTTGCTTGGTTGTGTAGCATCTACCCTTCCCGAGCCTCTATTTGCTATTGCGAGCCTCAATCTGGTCTTGCATCTAAGCCATCATTTCGACCGCACCATCCATTGATTCCTCATGATGGTGCACCACTGTATTAAGATCCTTGATGGTGTGGAGGTGTTGAGTCACAATGCTCTCACTTTGTTTGGCCCTCTCGCGTGGCAAATTAGTGTGAGTCAAGCGCAGATGTTTCTCGTTTGTCGATAACTGTCGCCTCGCGCAACGTGCCTATCTCTTCTTGCATCTTTTTGATCTCGTTATCTTGGCATTCGATTGTCATCTTGTGCTCGCGATCTCACAGGTGAAGGTCCATCGTGGATGTATGTCGGTCATATAGCCTCTCTTCGAGCGATCGAGCGTGCTCTCGTGATGCGTGGAGTCGAGTGACGACATGGGAGTATTTTTCCTCCAAATACCCGGCCGCGTCTGCATGGTAGTCCTTCTCGGCGCATAGCTCCTCATACATCATCCTCGTGACAGTCTCGGGCTCCATACCTGAACAAGAAGAAGTATGATATCAAAATGGGCACATAATGACTAAGGAAGGAAAATCAAGCGCTATAAGATACTAGCTATGTCAAGAAATCAACTAAGTACCCCATAAATAATTGAGGGGTTCTATAATTCCCAATCGTCCAAATTCTTATCTTAGTGGTAACACCCAATACAGGCAAAGGGTCATATCCTGAGTTAGCTTGGTGTAAGTTCCTTCTTACTAGCCGAGCTCTGATACCACAAATTGTCACGCCCCAACCCGGAGCCGTTCATTCATACATAAAAATATTCCAAGCATAATAGTGATTTCCCAAAATCATACATAATATCAAATTAGTCTAAGTCTTAAATTATCGCAATGAAATAAACGAAAGTACAACATTGTCAATAGATGCTTCTACGGGTCCTATGCCGGCCTATTATAAAATACCCAATTTGTTCATTCATAAAAGATACATAAACATGATTCAATTGTCTCAACAAATCCAAAGACAATATGGGGCTAGTCAAGAGCTTCAACATCTTCGCCATAGTCTTCCGGCAAAGCCTCATCATCCGGTTGGGAAAAATAGGTGGGAGTGAGACAAAAATTCTCGGTGGGTGTGGTGAGTGTGTTCAAGTGGGGCTTATACTTTAGGTAGAAAAACCGTTTCATGAATTTTTATGCGAACGTGCAATGACAATCTTATAAACGTAGTAGTTTAATAGTATTATTTAACAATCATCACAATTCCATATCGGTTGGTTGGGGACGAAGTGTGACGCTAATCCAAAAGATTCAATCAAGTATGTTGTGCGCCATAATGAAACAACCTGCATCGTCCTTATTGTAATGGATATGGTTGTAACCAGATCCCGATTGGCACAACGTCTCCACAAAGTGGAGCCAACTAAGCTTGAGATCATCATAATCATGATTAATCCCAACCTATGACCCAATCGCCCGTCGACTCTCCTATCCGGCTCGAGGTTGGGATTTGGATAATGGGGTCATTATGAGACTATATACGGGCTACCCATCTCATACACAACTTATCCATTCCACGATTCGATCGATCGGTCAATTAGTAGGATCGGAATGTTCAAAGACTCACCGCATCCCGTATTCGGACAATCTGCTTAATAGGACCAAAGTGTTCAAAGACTCGCGCATTCGATATTCAATAATTCTTAATGGACAAGAATCTAGTCGAATATACTATTCGATTTAGTGTATTATGCTGAAGTCCTTAATATAATAGTGATTTCCCAAAATCAGACATAATATCAAATTAGTCTAAGTCTGAAATTGTCGCAGCGGAAATGAACGAAAGTACAACAATTTCAATAGATGCTTCTATGGGCCCTACGCCCGTCTATTACAAAATTCCCAATTTGTTCATTCATAAATGAAACATAAACATGATTCAATCATCTCAAAAGTCCAAGTAAAATGGGGCTAGTTAGTAGCTTCAACATCTTCGCTATAGTCTTCCTCCGGCAAAGCCTCATCCTCTGGTTGGGAAAATTAGGTTGGAGTGAGACAAAAATTCTCAGTGAGTGTGGTGAGTGTGTTCAAGTGGGGCTTATACTTTATGCAGAAAAATAGTTTCATGAATTTTTATGCGCTAAACGTGCAATGACAATCTTATAAACTTAGTAGTTTAATAGTATTATTTAATAGTTAGTCTGTCAATTCCATCTCAGTTGGTTGCGCACGAAGTATGACACCAACCCAATATTCAATCAGTATGTTGTGCGCCATAATGACATAACCAGACCGTCCATTTTCGGCAGAGAAGTGTTGATCAAACATCCATTCCCCAACAGTACACTTTATCCCTCCAATGGATAGGGTCGTAGCAACTATCCCAGTTAGCACGATGTCTCCACGGTGGAGCGAGCTAAGCTCGGAGATCGTCATAATCATGATTATACCTAGAGTCAAAATATCAATCATGGGGGCTGGCAGCCGAGCCCATCAAAGCTTTTGAAAAAATCGGTCAGTCGGTGGGCCAAAACAAAAGATCCCGAGTCAAAATTGGGGAGCCCAGCCCAACCCATCAATGGAAAATACACTAAAAAAACCGGGCCGACGGCTAACCCGCCGGGCCGGGTCATTCGGGTCGGGCTTTTGAGGCCCGGTGGTTTTCGGGCCTAGGATAATGAAGCCCAGCACATTGAAATATCGGGTTGGGCCGGGCTGGAATTAATAGCTCTAATTATACCAAGTACTTATGACTCAATCGCCTGCCAGACTCTCATATCCGAGTCGAGGTTGGGATTTGGACGATGGAGGCCGGTATGAGACTATAGCCGTCTACCCATCTCATACACGACTTATCCATTCCACAGTTCAGTTAGTCAGTCAATCAGTAGGACCGGAATATTCAAAGACTCACCGCGTCCCGTATTCAGTCAGTTAGTTAATAGGATCGGAGTGTTCAAAGACTCGCCGCGTCCGATATTCAGTCAATTAGTTCATATTCACGACATAGTTACCAAATGGGTAATCTAGTTGGGTATACTATCCGATTCAGTGTATTATGCTGAAGTCCTTAATAAAGTTTTGGATTATGCATGCGAGGAAGTCACCGTATCACTAGTACAATTATTCAGTATGAGAGTCTCGCATAAAATTCGAATATAATTAAAAATAAAATTTTAATTAAATAATTACAAAATATTTTTTAATATTAGTATAAATAAACTGAATTTAGAATATATAATTTTTATGACCTTGGTAAATTTTATTTAAAAATAAAATATTTTATTAAGGAAGGAAATTTTATGTCGGGTTTTAAAATTCCATAAGTTTTGATCCCACACTCGGAAAGAAAAGACCAATTTATAATTTCTATAAAAATTCCAAAGAATTATAATTTCGGGGTCTCGGGGTCAGAGTTTCTAAAATAATAGGCCAGTCCTGAACTTTTCCCAAAATTATTTTTTTGACCCGATATTTAATAATTAGATATCTCCTAATCGGGGAAGGGTATTAACGATATTCCAAGTCTAAATTTTCTTTAGGACAATATTTATTTGGGTTAAAAATAGTTTTGAAAATTTCCCAGTTTAACTGCCAAATTCTTTGAATATTCTATTTTGGCCCAAAGGTAATTTTAACGTTAAAAGCACGTTTCAAGCCTGTTTTTCGTGAAATTTAGACTAAGGGTCTAGAATACTATTTGAAATAATTTTGTATTATTCTCGGGGCAGTGGCTGTCCTTATTTTCGAAATTTACAGTTTAGTCCCCTAAAGTTTGAAATTGCCATTTTGGTCACCAAATGTTCTTATATTTGTATTAGTTTGAACCGAAGAGTCCCACTTATTATTTATCTCATATACATTATTTTTACAGTAATTTCGGTCCACAATTTCAAAATTTTATAGTAGCCTCCCACAGTTTTCGAGTTTATCACTTTTGGACCTACATTTCGCCTTATTTGTAAAAATGGCCCAAATTCGATTTTGTTCACAATTTCATATGTCCAGAATACTTATATCATAAATTTAAATATATTTCTCATATTCTCAGTCAATTCGAACATATATATAAAAAGGTAAGCATATAAGCATACAAAAGCTATTTTTCTAAGCAAAAATCACTTTTATCATAATTTCAAACACACATATATTTTTTTTTCTCTCGAAATTTTCCCATAAATAAAAACTGAAATTTTTCCATAAATATATCACATAATTGAATACATGTATTAATGCCATTTTCGTAAAATAATGGGATTTTGAAGTAATTTCACCCACCCTATCTCTTTGTGCTTTGGTAGTGATGGTCTAAAGCTTCTAGCTTTTGTAAACTTCCTCAAGGTCCCCTCAAAGTTCTTAGAACAGCCTCTACAAGGTGTCTTAAGGGTCAAAGGTGATGAAAAAAATGGAAAAAATCGAAAAAGAAAGAATAAGGATAACCATTCTAAGAGATACCTTTTGATCTTAGCACTTCAAAACCTTAACTTCAAGCCTATAAATCTTCCCAAAATCGACCCCTCTTCTTCAATCCTACAAGTTAAGATCTCTTTATGATAGAGTAGTAGAAGACTAAGCTTGATTTTTAGAAGAAAAAGTTGGAGAATTTTTCCTTACCTATGCTCACAATTGTGGCCCTTATATGTAGAGAAGGAGATGATGTTTGTTTTCTTTGTAAAATTTCTAAGTAGGAAGAGTGAAATGAGAAAAAGTCTTCCTTCCTTACCTCCTCAATATGGCCGCCCCCCTTCAATTCTTAGGCATAATTGTGTATTTTTTTGGGGCTTGAATTAAGGTGGCTAGTTAAGGCATGCTTGCCTTGGAATGGCAAGAGTTGCCTTGGGTGAAGGAGAGGCTTGCATGCTTGAATAGGGCAAAAACAAAAATCCAAGGCTTGATCTATTCCTCATGGCCGCCCATCATCATCAATTTCCTCTTATTTTCCTTTTTTTTTTTTTACTGATAATTAAGCCCACTTATCCACCTATAATCCTCTTTATCATCCCTTTATAACTTAGTCTTCTAATAAGTCAAGCTTTCTTATTTCTAGCTCTTATGATAAGTCACCAAATTCTATAGTTTGGTTTAATAAGTCAAATGATATAAGCTAAGTTAATAATATAATATTTAGGTTTAGATAAAATTAACAATTAGTAAGTTAAGGGAAATAAAATAAAATTAGTATTTAGATATTAAGAATATAAAATTAAAGCTATATTTTTATTAATATCAATTTGTGATACTTAGTCACATGGTACAATATCCGGAATATTGCAATTCGGCTAAATAAAATTCGGGGCCTCATAGATATGTTCAATAAAATGACATATTCATACAATCAATCTTTTTTATCGCACTATTTACTTTGTTATTTTATTTAAGTGTTGGCATCATCAAAAAGGGGGAAATTGTTAGAAAATTTATGTTTATAGATTTTGATGATGCTATGTAAAACTTAGATTAAGAAGTTGGCACCCCATTCTCGTTTGAAATCAACTGTAATATATAGGATTCTATTAGGTAGTCGAAACAAACCAAGTTGAAGATTGCGTAAGTTGATCAAGATTGAAGTGAAAACTCGATGTGTGTCACCGAGTATTGCAACAAGGATCGATCAAGTACCGTAAAGGTTGTCTCGGTCGGCAGATTGATGACAAATGAGTTACTCCCAGATAAGTGGAGATAACTGTCTAAGGGGTTAAGCAGTAAAAAGGACTCAAGAAAGCTAAAGAGATCCGTTGTCAAGCAAAGTCAAATGTTTCTTTGAAAGATGAAACCGCTTAAATGTATACCATAATTAAAGTTATTTTGCCGAAAGAGTGCAAAAAGCAAGGAATCAATGGGATGCTTCTGCTAACCTGCAGAGATTCAGGGAAGACTGCAGAGCATTGATTTGAGGATCAGTCTAAATCAATGCTGCAAGACAAGACAATCTAACGACCTTAAAGTGTAGTTTGAGATGCATCTATCTCTTCAATGGATATATTTCCAAACAAGCACTATAAAAGGTTGACGAACACATAAGAGAAAAGACATGAGACAATTAAAAAGCAATAGACACATACATGCAAAGCAAAAACAAAGTACTCTCAAGCAATCAATTCAATCCTCATGCCTAAAACTCGAAGGAAATCGATCCAACACACTCAGTGAAGAAGAAAGACAAAGAGGTTCCGATTCGAACCAAATCTTTGAACTTATGGAGGACTACGTGATCAAATCCAAAAGTCCAAGGAGTCAAGTATTAGGACAACCGTCTTGTGAAGAGTTGGGTCCCAAAAGAAGCCAGCTATGTGATCAAAGCTTTCTCGGACAGTCATCCTTTTGTAACAAAGTCACCGTTATTTAGTAGATTCCTCCAGGAGTTGGAGAAGAGTGGAGCCGTGGAGTAGAAGAACTACCCCATCCTCAAACCATTATAAAAATTACTTTGTGTAGTTTACATTCAACAGTTTAATTATTGCATATCTTATCTGAAGTTTGTTTTGCTAAGTCTACTGGTAATAACTAAACCAAAAAATAGTATTCAAAACTTATTTTAATCAAAGGGTGAAAGACTTTCGCTGAAAAATCAAGCCTGTCTGTTTTTATAAAAGAGTCAACTAATCAGCTAAGTTATCTTATAAACAGCTCTCTCGAGTCTGTTGAGTGGCTAACTCTACTGTGAAGGTTAGACTAAGTTATCCCTCAAGGACTAAGCTGACTTGTGACTTAAGTCTGAATTAAAAGGATAAAAATCAAAAATCTTTAAAGTCTATTCAACCCCTCTTCTAGACTTTACTTAATCACCCCTTGGGACCTACAATAGAGAAGATGTTTGATGAAATGCGTGAGTGTGGGTTGGAGCCGAATATCACGAGTTACTCAATTTTTCTTCATGTGTGTAGCAGGACACATAAGCCCCATTTATGTTTAGACAAGTTGGTGATGATGAAAGGAATGGGATTGGGCTGAGCATAGCAACATATACTTTTGTCGTAAAATGTCTCTGTTCTTGCGGTAGGATGGAGGATGATGAGGAGTTGTTGAATGAGATGGTTCATTATGGAGTTAGTCCCACAGCAGAAACGTACAATTCCTTTTTTATGGAATATAGGGATAGGAAGGATGTGGACGGTGCAGTGAAGTTTTATAGGAGGCTGAAAGAGGAGAATTCTTTACTTAAGCCAGACATGCATACATATAATATATTGTTGGGAATGTGCATGCAATTAGGTAAAATAAGTCTGTTGTGGGAAGTTTGAATGATATGAATGCAAGTGGAATTGGACGAAATTTGGATGCTTATACATCTTTGGTCACGGATTGTGCGAGAAAAGGAAATGGAGACATACATGTGAGTTTTTCATGGAGATGGTTGAGAAGGGATTTCTTCCACAAAATGTTAATTTTGAAACACTATATCGAGGTTTGATACTAGCTGATATGTTGAGGACTGGGAGAAGATTGAAGAAGAGGCTCGAGAAAGAATCAATATCTTTTGGTTCGGATTTTAAAGAATATCACCTCAAGCCCTATAAGAGATTGATTGTTATTTGGTTTTGGATGCAAGAAATATGTTTTTTTAGGTACTATTCTTCAAATATATATTTGATATCTTTATCAATTGTACATGTTAGTTGATAATATTTAACCCTTTGTGATCAAACATTATTTGCATATAATATTTATATACAACTATTATTTGCATGCAATCTTCTTCACATATGATTTTTATTATATACATGTAGATATGGCATCACGTGGTGGAACAAGCGCAGATATCCTTGGTTTATGATTGCAAATTAGCATGATTTATGTTAAAGGTAAAGTAAATTGTTCATTGTTTTTTTTCCATCTATTCACCCATTTATGTTTACATGTCTCTAATTAAAAACTTGAAAACAAATAATGGCAGCTCTGTACATGAAATTGAAGGAAGTTGCAGTGGAGTAGTGGACAATTGGACTGTGGTGGACCTTGTGTACTATATTTTACAAGTCTATTTTGTTTATTTTTTATTTAAACATGTAATAGACTAAAAGTTGAAGGAAGTTTAGTTGACTCTGGACTGATATGATGGTCGTTGTTGCTTGTTTAGACTTTGGTTTATGTCTTGTTTGTGATTTAAATATGTATGTGTTATCGATATATGTATCGTATATGATTAGATTTGTAATTTTTAATTAAATTTTAGTTGACGTACTTCAGTTAGCTTAATTGGTTTTTTTAAATGCCAAACGTTTTTCATTTTGTTTTTTATATTTTGGTATTTACTAGAAACCGAACTATATTACCAAATTGTTTTTGCTGGAAACCATACCGAACTGATCTTATACGGTTCGATAAATGGTACAAAAAATTGTCATACCGAAAGTTCAGTTTACCAATTTTTACCATTTGCACTCCCCTATGCATGAACAATATTTTCATAATATTTTGGCAAAAAACTTTATAAAACTTTTACTACCATCATAAAAATGAGAAAAACGACCACTTAAGGTTGCAAATGGCGGCATTAGTTCAATTTCTCCGGCCCTATTTGACATTCGCAAAGCCCACGCTTTAGTTCATACTCTACCACTCATTCTCCGACTCCAAAGAACTCAGCCCTTCTCCTGCGCCATGTCAGGTCGTTGGAAAACCATCTCTGCCGCCTCTCCCACACTCCCCAGAGGTGGACTCTCTCTGCCAAGTCCTAATCCGGCACCACAACTCGTTCCACCACATGGAATCCTCCCTCCAACTCTATGCAGGGTCAGTCCTATCAATTCTTTGGCCTGAGTCGAGCTTTAAATTTGGACCTCTTTTTCTTATTCAAACTTAAAAACGTAAACATTAAAATAAAGAATAATATGTAATATATAAAACAATTTTATACTTCTATTATAGTTAAAATAATAGGACATGCATGTTCAAAAATTCAAATAATTGTTTAAATATAACTAGCCTTACGAATTGGCGGCAAAAGTAGTTATTAAGTTTGTATATAAATACTTATTTTGAATGAGATGGTGCATTATGGGGTTAGTCCCACAGCAGAAACGTACAATTGCTTTTTTAAGGAATATAGTGGTAGGAAGGATGTGAGCGGTGCAATGAAGTTTAATATGAGGATGAAAGAAGAGAATTCTTTACTTAAGTTGCTTAGATATAATATATTGTTGGGAATGTTCATGCAATTAGGTAAAATGGGTCCGTTGTTGTGGGAGGTTGGAAATGATATGATTGCAAGTGGAATTGGACCAGATTTGGATGCTTATACACTTTTGGTTCCGATTATGCGAGAATAGGAAATGGAGGCAAGCATGTGAGTTTTTCATGGAGATGGTTGAGAAGGGATTTTTCCACAAAAGTTTACTTTTGAAACATTATATCGAGGTTTGATACAAGTTGATATGTTGAGGACTTGGAAAAGATTGAAAAAGAAGCACGAGGAAGAATCAATATCTATTGTTTCAGAATTTAAAGAATATCACCTCAAGTCCTATAAGAGATGACGGTTATTTGGTTTTGGATGCAAGAAATGTGATTTTTAGGTACTATTCTTGAAATATCTATTTGATTTCTCTATCAATTGTACATGTTAGTTGCATATTATTTAACCCTTTGTGATCAGACATTAAGATTCTTATAACCTTACCTTCCAGGATTATGGTGAGAGTTGCATGCCTAGAATATAGGTTATATAGCTCCATTTATGGCCTATGGAAGAACATCTCATATTATCCCACTCATTCAAAATAAGGGGTTAAGTGGAAATTGATAGCGTGTGCATTGTTGTGGTAGTAATGGGTCGTGAGGAATTCCCACAAAGAAGAGGTACTTCTGGTCAAAATTACTTATGAACTTGTGATGAATTGTATTTAGATTTATTATTTTATGAGCAAAATTTGTCTAGGTGGCAAGTTTCTACAGTTACATGTTTGTGATCCAGATAGCTGATCTATTATTTGACTAAAATTCACATCAACAAACATTGAATTCCTCAATATATGCTTGATTTGCATGCAAACTTTTACTTGATTAGCAAGTTTTCATTTTTTAACATCATAAGCATCACAAGATAATTATGGGATACGTGTTCATATAATTTTAAATGATATTAACAGTGAGAAATCTAATCAACATCCATTATTTCCCCCAAATATACAATTGTACTAGCAATCTATGTTAGTTCCATTGACTCTAATTCCCTAGTGTGAACTTAGGTGGTTTTTCAAACTTGTTTACGTACAGAAGATATCCAATTTTGTGTTCCTTTCCTCCCGACCTTTTTTGTTAAGAAAGCAGAACTCTGTAGGTGGTTGTTTGGTGTGTTTAAATTGCGTGTACCATTTGTACCTCTTTTCTTCAAATGCAGGTACAAGAAGCTCACTTTTATTTTTCTTTTGGTTATCTTCTTCCAATTTTCTTTTATTTTATACTTGATTGAGGTTTCGGTTGTACTCTTACTTATCCATTTTCCGAAGCTCGGTGTGTCAATCTTTAGTTGCTCTTAGAGTCTTAGGGGCTTCATTATGGCAGTCTGGAATCTGGATAATGAAAATGAAACTGTATTTTATCTGCAGACACTTTGCATTGGGCATACCTGGCTTGATATTCTCGCAACAAAACATACATATTTAATTAGATATCAGGCACTATGGCAGCCTGTAAGCCAACTAGAAGATGGATGTAAACAGAATAAGGGTATCCAGTTTCATTGTTACTAACAAAAAATAGATCCCAAAACTGGGCCAGTTAGCTGGCAAGTGGATAATGCAAGGAAGTCGAACCGAAAAACAACAAGATGTTCTTGTCACAAGGGTATTTATTGAGGTAATTGATACTGCAACTCATATTTTTCATTTCCGGGTGATATAGAGATAATTGAAAAACTAGTTATGACCCCATCGTATAATCCTAAAATTCTCGATGGAGTGTGATCTCTGCGGTTGATGCTTGGACATTAGGGACTTGTGGGGAAAGCATTACAATGGTGACACTAATTTCAAATTCAATTGGAGAAAAACATCCTTACAAAAGGAGAAAACAAAAAGTATAAAGTGGGAACGATTTTCCTTCCGATCAAACATTTACACTGAATTCAGTTGGGGATAAAAGTAGCAACAAAATTTTGTGATTATCTGTGTTTCAGTATAACAATTTAATGCTTGCAAACGTACAATTCTTAGATGATACCTCTGTTTTTGTTGCTTCATTTTTATATAATGTATGCCCTCATAGCAGCAAAAATAGCCCGGAAATCAAACAATATACAAATCGAAGAATTGAAGGACCGTAAGTTCAATTCCACATAGTTACCCGCTACCCAACATCAACCAAGATAAAACAATGTTTACAATTTTGAAAAATGCAACACTCTTTTTAAGATATGATGTTACTTCTCACCGGGATGAGTTTCTTGCAAGTTTTGCGATTATGAGCAGTGCCTTTATATCGCCCATATTTTCTTTTGATTTTTTGCTCGCCCTGGGATAATATTCTCATTTTCGTGACCTACCACTAGGAGGCAACACATTCAACTAGGATACTTCTTGAGGGTATTCCAAAAGTCCACGTGGCCTACAGGGTAGATGGCTTCTGCATATGCAGCTATCAGGGCTTTAGTGGTGTAAAATTGAGAGGCGAGTTCATACATTTCGTTCCAACTTTCCTAGATATTGCTAGTGCGTGAGCGCATAGCAATCGATCATTCGATCAGTGAGCACATTACATGTGCATTTTCTTGCATTCAAATCGACCTCGACATTCCTATCACCATCAAGTACATAATATGTGTAGTAATGCGATGTTTGGACATCCATCCCTCTGCTCTTTTCATCTCGTTCTCGAATAATTTTCTCAGTCCAATCTATCAATGTATATTTCATCTTGACAGCCGCATTGCACCGTTCTTCAAACCACCTCAAAAATTGTATCCAAAAGGGCCACCGAATGGTACTTCCTAGGATCTCGAGCACGGCATTAAGATTCTCTGTGATGTTGGTGCTCATGATGTTGTACCGTCTACCCGGAAAATACACACGAGCCCATTGCTTCTTCTTAATATTTTCAGTCGTCAAGTAGTTACATACATCAGTAGATACAAAATGTATCTCGTTCATGATATGTCAAAATTCAAATTCATTATATGTTTTAGCGGCACAATAGAGTAGAGTCGAAACATAAACACCCTTAAATTTGGCAACAATATTCTATCTTAGATGGTAGATGCAAATCCCATGGTGTGCAATGGGAAAACTTCCTTGACGGCATACACAATAGACTGATGGTGGTCTGAGATAATAACCAAATCCTTATTATATGCCAATAAGCCATTTATCTTTTCAAGAAACCATTTCCATAAAGCATCATTCTTCGAGCCAACAATGGCAAATGCTAAATGATAAATTTGGTTGTTTCCGTCCATACCAGTAGCCACTAGTAACATACCTAACTAATTTTCCTTTAGATGTATAACATCCATTGCCAATATGGGTCGAATACATGTCCAAATTCCACTTATACAAACACCTAATGCCATAAAACAATATTTGAAACACCCACCTTCATCAGCCTCAATCTCGGACACAACTCCGCGATTGACTTGTTGGACTCGCTCTAAGTAAGCAGCATGTTAATTGATTCGTCCTTAGCTCTCCATGCTTTGTCATAATTTATGTTCACATTAAATTTATCTTTTATTTAAGCAATAATAGCTAGAGGTGGTTAGGCATGTGTGGGTTGTTTATACCTGTACATAACTGCCTCACCCAACACCTTAGTCATTGTCTGTCGATGCTCATGGTTGTTCAAGTCAATCGAACACTAATGGCAATTTTTATATTTTACAACAACCTATACGTGCCTACCTCACCGCCTAGTCACAAGTATCATCCATCCATAATTTTTATCCACACAACTTGCAACAAATCTAACTTTGACTGACTTTATAATGTGTTGTCTATTTTTCAACATACAAATTATTGCAAGTTGCCGACTAAATTCTTCTTTTTCGTCTTGAAAACTTGACCCTACCTCAGAAATCATCCTGTAAGTCCAAGTGACTACGATAATCTAGAGGGGATGAATAAGCTAAGACAAGAATGGAAGTGCGGAAGTAAACAATACACGTCGATTTATAGAGGTTCAACCCACCTGGGCCTAATCCTCTAACACCCCAAAGATCAAAACTATTACAACATCACCTTACAACACCTCTTTGAAGATTACACAATTTTCCTAGAAGATTACCACAATCTTCTTGCAACGGCACCTTGTGAAGATTACCACAATCTTCCGACTTGAAGAGCACCAAACTCTCCAACACCTCGAAGAGCACCAAACTCTTCCACAAGAAGATTACCACAACCTTCTTTCACCTATGAAGAGTACCACACTCTTCAACACCTAAGATCACCCAAGTGTATTTTTACCACAAGAATACTCACAATGATATCTTGTGTTTGAATGATGAATTACAATCAAGATTACACTTTGAAAAATATTACAACTAAAAAGTGCAAGTGTAATCAAGAATCAATCATAGATCTCAAGATACGAAAGTGAAAGACCTTAGGCTATTACAACAAGAATGTTGAAATTGAAGAACAAAGTCATTGCTTGATGTATCTCTTGTTGTATTATTGTGTATGTGTCTTGTGTATGATCCTTCAAGCCTTCATCTATTTATAGGAGGGCTTCAACAATTTGAATTCCAACATAGGCTCCTCCAAAGTCTCCTCTATCTTCTCTTTTGTCTGCACAAGAAGGATCAAAAAAGCTACACAAATAGTTAAGAAATAGATAAAGAAAAGTAGTTGTAAATGGCCTCTCAACGAATATAATTTGCTGACATAGATAACAAAGGTCGACCGGTCGAATACTAATATGAAATTTGAAACTTAGTCCCAAAAATACACTGTTGGACCGGTCGAACAGTGGTTGGACCGGTCCCCCTTGGGTTCGACCGTTCGATGTAGAAACAGAGAGATATTACAGAAAAATATTTTTTCTTCAGACATCGGTCTAACCCCCATGTCGATCGGTCGACGGCACCGGTCGACCAAACCACACCGGTCAATGGCACCAATCGCCCTCCATATTTTCAGCAAACAAGTTGTTCTCTGGTTTGCACAATTTTCAGGTACGGGTTGCCCTCTAAGGTGACCGGTCGACCTCAAAACAGAGGAGTTGTCCGATTTTTGTCAAAAATAAAGTTCAAGAAATACTCCAAAAAATTAGTAAAAATAATTTAAATCGATTGGGAGTATTTGGACAACATTTAGGGACATTGTTTTGGTGAAAAACTCAGTTAAATAAAATCATCAAAATCATGATAAAAATATTTATCTAACAAACTCCCCCTTTTTGATGATTACAAACCAAAATAATTTTTAGAGGTCGATTTTGAAAATAAATCAAGTTTTTCGGTCTACAAGCGACAACTAATAAAAAAGCGACAACTTTCCATGCAAAATATTCATAAGGATGAGAGTAAAGATTTTCAAAAATATTTTGTACAAGCTCCCCCTTTCAATAATCACAATAAGAGTAATGATAGAAGCAAGCACATAAAAGCTAAAAGCTCGCTTTTCCAACTTTGAGCTTAAATAACAAGAACTTAGAAGCTCCCCACAAAAAGAACTCATTAGACAAATATACAAGTCCATAATACAACTATAGGACTAAGTATCATATACAACTTTTGGCGTTTAATAGCCACAACTTATTACTTTTTTTTTGAGAGCTTTTTCTAGCTTCTTTGAGCGTATGAGCGTTCTCCCCTTTGGAATAATCAATAAGAATGTTAGCACGATAAAAACATCATATAATCATATCAAAGTGCGCAATTTAACCGATTTATCGAGCTATTGATTATACGAAGCATAAAAATCCAAAAACTAAGGAAAAAGTCGAAAAATTAACTTGTAAAAGCTCATTTGATTGACAAAAGAGGATCTCTATAAAATTATAAGACTTTTGAAATTGAGTGAATCATGTAGGTATGAAATTTTCTTTGAGATATTTTGCCAAACACTTGGCGTCGGCCGAATAAAAAAGAGTGTATATAAGCGTTTGTAAGTGCAATCAAGCCCAATTTTTCATCACCAAATTGCAATTGTACAACATCCAATCAATAATAATCAATATGCTCATCACAAATATATATGAATTATATCAAGACATTAACATTAAACCAAGTTCTCAAGGGTTCAACCCAATTGAGATTAAGGATGAAGAAATCTTACGAATTAACCGATAAAAATGAGCAACAATGATGATAAACGAGCAATATGATGTCCAAGATATAGAAATTATACAACAAAATTCATTTTGAGTGAATTGTGTTTGAAAATTGTAAAAGGGTCAAAAAATGGAGGAGAAAAGCCAAAATGGCTAAGTCTGATAACATAAAGCATTTTATCAGAAATTTTGATAAGTTCGACCGGTCAGAGATGATGTCGATCGGTCGACCTCACTCCATTTGGTCACTAGAGCAGTCTGTTCTTATGTATTCCGAAATTTGATCCAAAATCCGATTTTTCACCCCTAAGTTTTAAAAACGCGCAAATAGTAAACATAGACCTTATTCGATATGCATTATACCTAAACAAGCTCGTATAGAAGCAAAAGACTCGGCGTATAGCGGTTTTGTAAAAATATCCGCGAGTTGATCTAGAGACGGAACAAAAGACATCTCAATTTTTTGTTTGGAAACACAATCCCTTAGAAAATGATGACGAACCTCAATATGTTTAGTACGGTTATGATGAATCGGGTTTTGAGCAATATATATAGCGGACGTGTTATCACAAAAATAGGAACATTTTCAAAAGAACATTTATAGTCCGCTAAGGTTAGTTTCATCTAAAGCAATTGAGTACAACAAAAGGCCTCGGAAATATATTCGGCTTCGGCCGTTGATAGTGAAACACAATTTTGTTTCTTTGAAAACCAAGACACTAGGAAATCGCCTAAAAATTGACATGATCCAGAAGTACTTTTGCGATCATCAATATTTCCCGCATAGTCCTAATCACTATATCCTTTAAGAGAAAAATTTTCATTCTTTGGATAAAATAAACCATATTGAATAGTGCATTTCAAATATCAAAAAATCCTTTTAACGACATTCATATTAGATTCTTTGGGATTGCTTTGAAAACTAGCACATAGGCATACGACATGAAGAATATCCGGTCTTCTTGCGGTTAAATAAAGTAAACTACCAATCATACCTCGATACTTAGATTCATCAACCGACTTGCCTTTTTCATCATTGTCTAGCTTGATATTGGTTGTCATTGGAGTAGTGACGGTTCTTCCTTGTTCAATGCCGAACTTCATTAAGAGTTCTTTTGTATACTTTGATTGTGAAATGTATATACCTTCTTGGCATTGTTTAATTTGAAGTCCAAGGAAGAACTTAAGCTCTCCCATCATACTCATCTCGAATTCACCTTGCATCAACTTTTTCTTGACTAACCTTGCCTTGTTTCGAATAATAATGCCTTGATCATCGAGTTTGTTCCAAAATACCCATTTAGTACCAATAATTATTTGAGATGGAGAACAAGGTACTAATTTCCAAACATCACTCCTTCATCGGCTTTAGGATCAAGTTTATCCAATTGATCTTTGGTGTTCAAAATGAAACATTTACATCCAAATATTTTGAAGTAACTAATATTTGGAGTTCTTCCTTTCTCATTCTCAATAAGTCTACACAACTTAACAAACTCATTAACGGCATCGCTTATATTAGCAAGAAAAATAGCCCAAGTATATCTAGTCTATGAGAGTAAAATAACAATAATGAACATGCCTCGATTGAGTATGTCAATCTTGATAAATCATAAAATAGATAATATGTTGACGAACATTTATATCAAGCTATTTAAAACTTTGACAAAACGTCTTGTACAAGAGCATAGTAAAAATGCATAACATTATCGGCTAAGTAATAAAACGACTTTAGAAATAACATAAGTATACTATGCTTTTAGTATAAATTCATAAGAGATGATAAAACATGTAAGAGTACTAAAGTTTAGAAAAATCTATACAAGGTCTCTTTTAAAAGAGTTTTGAAAATCCAAGAGTATTTAGTAGAGACCTCATTTTTAAGAGATATTTTTAAAACAAAGTCATTTTGACAATTAAGACAAACATAAATTTAGTAGAACAATATGCATATATCAATAGGGAGATACGGTTTACCAATTGCGCCATTTCCGAGGGTTGTGTTTCTCCTATTGTTGATAATGTCTTTTTCTTTGAAAATCATTTTATTGATGATGGTTTGTCCAATTTCTCCATTTCCAAGGGTTGCGTTTCTCCCATTGTTGATAATATCTCTCTTTTGGAAAATAATTTTGTTGATGATGTCTTTTACTTTGATCAAATGACACGAGCATCGAGCTCCTTTAGGGCTTTGGAAGTTTGAGTTATGTCTTTCATCTAATGGATACTCTATTTATAACCATGTGCCAAATATCGAACCCACAACTTTGTAGGAAGCATTCCATTCTTTTTTTCCAAAATATATAATTTTTGGAGTCGAATAGTGGTGGCTTGTTGGTGGAGGCGCTGGTGGTAAGATAGACTTCATTCGTAGCCATTGATCGTTTCTTTACTTTACTCGCGATGTGGAATGAGCTTGCCAAAGATTTTGCCTCCGATACCACTTGTAAGTTCAAGTGGCTACGATAATCTGGAGAGGGGGTGAATAAATTATGTCCATTTTCTCGATTATGCCCTCTTTTTCGAATGAATAAGCTAAGACAAGAATGGAAGTGCGGGAAGTAAACAACACACGCCGATTTATAGAGGTTAAACCCACCTAAGGCCTAATCCTCTACCACCCCAAGATATCTCTGCGGGATGGATTTCAAAAAGAAAAAGAATTTTATAAATAGTTACCCTATTATAACATCACCTTACAACACCTCTTTGAAAATTACAACAATCTACCTAGAAGATTACCACAATCTTCCGACTTGAAGAGCACCAACCTTCTTGCAACGGCACCTCTTTGAAGATTACTACAATCTTCTTGAAACGGCACCTTGTGAAGATTACCACAATCTTCTGACTTGAAAAGCACCAAACTCTCCAACACCTCGAAGAGCACCAAACTATTCCACAAGAATATTACCATAACCTTCTTTCACCTATGAAGAGTACCACACTCTTCAACACCTAAGATCACCCAAGTGTATTTTTACCACAAGAATGTTCACAAGGATATCTTGTGTTTGAATGATGAATTACAATCAAGATTACACTTTGAAAAATATTACAACTAAAAAGTGCAAGTGTAATCAAGAATCAAGCCTAGACCTCAAGGTGTGAAAGTGAAAGACCTTAGGCTATTACAATAAGAATGTTGAAATTGAAGAACAAAGTAATTGCTTGATATATCTCTTGTTGTATTGTTGTGTATGTGTCTTGTGTATGATCCTTCAAGCCTTCATCTATTTATAGGAGAGCTTCAATAATTTGAATTCCAACATAGGCTCCTCCAAAGGCTCCTCTATCTTCTCTTTTGTCTACACAAGAAGGATAGAAAAAGTTACACAAAATATATAGTTAAGAAATAGATAAAGAAAAGTAGTTGTAAATGGCCTCTCAACGGATATAATTTGCTGACATAGATAACAAAGGTCGACCGGTCGAATACTAATATGAAATTTGAAACTTAGTCCCAAAAATACACTGTTGGACCGGTCGAACAGTGGTTGGACCGGTCGCCCTTGTATTTGACCGTTCGATGTAGAGAGATATTACAGAAAAATAATTTTTCTCGCATAATCGGTTGAACCATCATGTCGACCGGTCGATGGCACCGGTCGACCAAACCACACCGGTCGCCCTCCCTATTTTCAGCAAACAAGTTGTTCTCTGTTTTGCACAACTTTCAGGTAGGGGTTGCCCTCTAGGGTGACCGGTCAACCTCAAAACAGAGGAGTTGTCCGATTTTTATCAAAAATAAAGTTCAAGAAATACTCCGAAAAATTAGTAAAAATAATTTAAATCGATTGGGAGTATTTGGACAACATTTAGGGACATTGTTTTGGTGAAAAACTCAGTTAAATAAAATCATGATAAAAACATTTATCTAACATCATCCTCCACTATGATGGAGTTACAACTACATTGATTGCTTAGAGACCCCACACCACTGTGACCAGTTCTGAAAGAATTTCTTTTGTATGAACGACTGATAGTCCTAGTGTTCCCACCTTCATGCCATGTTCCTGCCCATCTTTATGCCGACGTTTGTGCCCACCATCGTGCCCATACTCTTGCCCAAAAGTCATTTGATATTCCTGCCCACCATCATGACAATTTTCGTGCTCATGTTCATGCCCACTTCTTGGCCCATATTCCTTCCCATAGCCAACATTTTCGATCAGACCTGTCTGTCCCTCGCCATATCCACGTTTGGGCCCACCATCTTGTTTGACATATTACTGCTGCCTCACCACCACCATCACCACTATTCCCAGAATCCTTCCCTTGAGAAGTAATAGACAAATCTTCTTGTAAATCATAGTCATCTGACACATTTATATCGTCTCAAAACATACTGTCATTCTCAAGGTCTTCCATACTCATACCAAATATTCTTCAAAATTAGATTTTTGTTTGAAAACCCATTTGCTTTCATTGGTGTTATGCACGAGACGTGGTAGATCCTCTTGAATGATAGTTTCTTTTTTGATTGGCAATAATTCCTTATTGCTAGTTGCTACAAGCTGACTTAAACATATCTTTTTTCTTGTTTTCCCTGGTAATCAAACAAATCGGAACATACAAAGGCTTCTCGCTATTCACGTCATCATCGGTGACTGGACATGGTGGTAATGGATCAACATGTTCATAGCCAAACTAACTGGTTAACTCTATTTCACAGTCATTAGGATTGAATTTACACAAAAAATAAGCTTTCTCCAATAATTCAGAATACGTGAAATCCAAAGGGAAGAGAACGGTTTTGGATTGCTTTGCTATAAACTTTCATCAGAATGTACTTATATCACAATCCCAAACTCCATCCCATTTTTAAAAAAATGAACCCCTGCAGTAAATAAAGATATAAGAGTTCAGTTTTCTTATTTCAGACTATACTTGACATTTAATATAACCGCCCACCTAAGTGCCGACACAAATACCCACCCAAGTGACGGCAACCAGAACATCAATTAGGGTTCCTTTGTCACCAATTAATATTTGACACTTAATATAAATGCCCACCCAAGTGCCCACACAAATACCCACCCAAGTGCCGACAACCAAAACACCAATCAGAGTATAAGAGTTTAGTTTGCTTGTCACCTACTAATATTTGCCATTTAATATAATTGCGCACCCAAGTGCCCACATAAATACCCACCCAAATGCCGACAACTAGAACACCAATCAGGGAGGGTCCTCTTGTTCCAGACTAATATTCAACGTTTAATATACATGTCTACTCAAGTGCCTACTCGAATGCCCGCTATCATCCCACCAATTACAAGTTCCAAGATAAATCGATTCTATCATTTTCAGCAAATTTCAACAACTATTACAGATACATGTCTTACTATTTCAAATTTTGCTATTATTAATTATGATATGCATTGACATTTTAATTTTGGTATGTCTAATTAGAAATAAATATTATACATGTGAATTTTTTGGACTTTTTTTTAAAAAAAGGAAAGATAGTTTGTTGTCCGAAATTATTGTAATTTATAAAATTTATTTATGACTAGTCAATATTAAATATTGTATTAAAAAAATCAAAAAGATCTGAAAAAAATTATAAACAAATCGGCATTATTGGCTATAATATTATCTCATTTGTTTTTTACGTCAATTTAAATTGATTTTATAATTTTAACCAAATCTTTAATTGTAATGAGATTATATATTTTTGAAAATAGTGTTTAGAATCGTAATTTGGTATTATAATATACATCATTTAAGTTTAATCTTTTAATTGTATTATTATATTTATAGATAAATTTAAATTTAATTTATTAAAATTTATAAACAATACTTTTGAAACACATGTTTGGAGTGTAATATATATTTTTAACCTCAACGAATTATCTTAGAACAACTCGGAAAAATTACAAACTCGAATTGTTTTATATATTTGTTAGGAAATCTATTGTTTAGATTTTGATGAATGACATGTAAAACTTAAAATAGAAAGTTGGCACCCCAATTTTTGTTGTAAAATGTATTGTAATAAATAGAGTGGCCAAGCCGAGTTGAGTCGGCCACGCCTAACATGCAAGAAGACAATCAAGACTAAAAGGAAGACTCATTTGGAGACAGCTTGAGTATGGCAAAGAAGAGTAGACGGAACTCTCTATCGAAGAAGCGGTGAGATGCGGTGAGTGGAGTATCGATCAAGTCAACTCAAGAAAAGCCAAGTCTCAAGTTGAAGTGACGGAAGAAGAGTCATCTAATGATTGGAAGTGACTCGACTCTAAGTCACCCAGGGAAAGCAAAGAAATGCGGTCAAGTCGAGATAATCGTAAAGATCCGTTGCACGTAAATCAAGAGAATTACTTAAACAAGTAATATCTCCATACCACCTTTCTCGAGTGCTCGAGTCCCGAAGCATGCAAATGGAATGAACCAATGGGAAGCACTACACCGTGTCGAACTACGAAAGGTGAAAGAACAATTCATACGAGGAAATGGCAATTCCAAGGATCGCAACAAGACAAGCCAACGATCGCAAGTGACTTTTAAAAATAAGCCTATCTCTTCAACGGGCAAATTTTTGAAAGATCACTATAAAAGGCCGAGGAGTTTATTTGAGAAAAAGGTGATATACGAGAAGAGACACAAGTGACACAAGAGATAGATCTCAACCAAAAACGTTCAAGCAATTATTAAAAAATCAAATATTCTCAATCCTCAAGCCTACACTACAAAGGACATCAATCCAACACTCACCGTGAAGGAAAGATAACTTCAATCGGAGTTGAAGAGGAAAATCTTTGAAAATCAAGGGGTCTACATTCCACGAAGGATTGTAGGAAGGTTCAAGGTCGAACCAAGTCTTAAGCCTTTGGAGGGCTTCGTGATCAAATCCAAAGAGCTTGAGCAAGTGAGTTGTAGTAGCAAGGAAGGCGCCTGTGAAGAAGGCGAGTCGTCGAGAAGCCACCGAGTGATCAAGGCGTCTCCAGACCGAGTCCCAAAGGATCAAGTCACCGTGTGATCAAGACTTGTATCGGGACTTTACCACTTTGTATCTTTGATCATTACCTAGTGGATTCCTCCGGGAGTTGGAGAAGAGAGGAGTAGAAGAATTACCCCATCTTCGAACCTCTATAAAAATTTCATTGTGTCATTTACATTTCAAGACTTTAATTCCCGCATTTTTAACTCGCTTATATCTGTTGATAAATTTGCTATCCACTTGATAATTTATAAGTACTAAACCAAACACTAAACTCTTGTTAAATCGAACTTAAGGGTGTTAAGTCTTCCACAAAACAAAACCACAGTTGAGTTAATTTAGAGCCAACAATGAGTTATTCCATCAACGGCTCGGTTGAGTCTGTTGAGAGACTAACTCTATTGATTGAGTCAATTGACCGTCCATCAAGGACACGGTGTGTAGTATCAACTCTGTATATTTAAAAGGATTAAATCGAAAATTGGTAAGGTTTATTCAACCCCCCTTCTAAACCTTACACTTACACCCCTTGGGACCTACAAGTGGTATCGGAGCGGTTGGTTCATTGAACCCTCCGCACTGGTTCTTGAACTAGATCTCCAAACTTTTCAAAGTCCGCTTTAGTACTTAAACTTTCAAAACTCTTTTTATCATTAAAAATTATTATCATGGAAGCAAATTTGACACGCATCCCTATGTTCACAATTGAAGAATTTGATGATTGGAAAATTCGTATGCGAGGCTCATCTATCGAAGATTACATGATGAGATGTGGATAGTGATAGAAGATGGGCCACCGCAAATCTTAAAGGTGAACACAAACTTTGTAAGAAGAAAGCTGCGGTGAAGGAGAAGAGGATGTTGCTCCCGGACGATCGTGGTTGAAAAACCAAGAACTCGAATGGACAAATGATGACGAAAAAAGATACAACCTGGACAATGTAGCCAAGGACATCCTTTACAAGACCTTGGACAAAGCCATGTTCAATAAAGTCAAATCATGCAAAACGGCTAAAGAAATGGGACAAGTGACATTAATTTGTGAAGGCTCGGAGCAAATCAAAGAAAACAAATTATCGATGGGGTCACTGACGAAATTTGAGAACTTCAAAATGATCTCGGAGAGAACCTAGATCAACTGGATGCTCGGTTCACGAAATCACAAATGAGTCATTTATGCACTTGGAAAGGAATATACACGAGAAGAAATGTGTATGAAGATCCTAAAAAGTCTTCCAAATTGAATGGGAAATGAAGGTCATGGCACCGAGACATTCCATGGACCTATCAAAGACATCCAACCATGAATTATTCTCGGACCTCAAAGCCTACGAGTTTGGTGAGAAGAAAAGACCAGGAAGAGACAGTTGTACCCAAAACAGTTGCTCTAATTATTAAAGATGGGAAGAGAGGCGAGGTCAAAGAAGTCATTGATCCGGAAGAAATAGCCCGATGATTAAAAGGTTCAACAAGTTCTTCAATAAGAACTACAAGAGAGAAAGGGTGAATCTTCCGAGGAAGACACTCGGCTCCCTCCAAATCAAGGAAGATAGGCCAACCAATAGAACATATCATCAAAAAGTCAATATCAAAGGGTGACAATCGAAGAATGGAAAGACACGATCAAAAGGTTGAATATCTATCTTTGGGCTGAATCAGACAACCAGGTCACTATGCCATTGATCGTCCATATCATGTAGTCAACAAATACGGGGATGAAGAAGAAAGGAAGGTCTTGAGAGAAAGAAAACAAGAAAAGAAAAAGGCAATGATGGCCGCAGAGATCGGCTGAAAATAGCCAAGTCAAGAGAGACAGTGACTCGAGAGAAGCGAAGAAGTGACTACTCAAGTGACTCGAAGAAGAAGCCCGATGCGCTTGATGGCCAAGGAACAAGATCAACTTTGACCAAGAAGATGAGGTACACTCTAACTCATCAAACTCGGACTCTAGTGATAGTGATCGTGACACACACACTTCATCACCCACTCGATCTTTATGATTCATTAGGCAAAATGATGAAAGATTTTGAACACATTAAATCCTCACACACACTATTGAATGAGGAAAACAACCTACTCAAGAGTCAAAACTCGGAGGAGTGACTAAGGAGCCGAGTACTCTAAGTCAAATAGGCGATGAGAATGAAAGTTTAAAAATCCAAATGCTAAATTAATAGCGAGAAATTGCTGCTATAGAGAAGAGGAGAATGACCTCAAGAATGTTATTGCCTCATTCATTAAGGCATCTAAATCATTGGATGATCTTATTTTGAGTCAAACGAATGTGGAGACAAGAGAGGCCTAGGATTTAATTCCTCTGTGCTATGTCAAACCTCAAGAGTAATTTTGGAAAAAGGATCTTCAAGCCATGAAGAGTCCGAAAAATCCAAAACTCTAAATGTTGCACACACATTCACTCCAAAACACAATAACAAGCAAACTGGCCTTGGTTATAAAGGAAAAGGAAAACAACCGATTGAGTGCGCCTGAAAGGACATCCGAGAAGAGATTCAACGAGTTCCTCGGAAACTCCAAACAAAAATTACTCTGTAAAGAAGAAGCGAGAGCTACCAAAAACCCCAAAAAAATCTATAAGAGAAATACATATGATGGGAATGGTAGATAATATCCAAGCCAAGTTGATTGGAATAATGTGAACTATCGGCATGAAACTTATGGAATATAAGCCCAAATGGCAAAGGCCTAGAACTCAAGAAAGGCCATTCCAAAAGTATAAGAGCTTTCATCAAAGACACATATGCACCTAGGCACTACACTCAAAGACACCACAATTATCCAAGAAAGGCAATTGCTAAAACACATATGCATGCATACGACACAAAGAGACAATTTGTATGAACCTAAAATCCCCAAGCAATTTTCCAGGATTAATTATGATTATGGCAGCGATAGATGGCAACCCCTTAGAGTCAAATTATTTGGCTATAGGTTGGTTGGATCATCTTACAATTCTAACCCCCACAGGACCTGGACAAGTATGGGTACCTAAAACTTAATTTCCTTGATTGCGGTTCAAGGAATGAAAGTGCCAGGAACCTGGTACATGGATAGTGGTCATTTCCCGGACATATGACAGAAATAAGAAAAATCTGTCAAAAATTCAAGGAAGTTAAAGGAGCAAAAGTCATATTCGGAGGAAATGAAGCTCCTGGTGAAATAAGAGGCATTGGATCCATCAAGAGGAATGTATTAGAAATCACGGATGTTGCATATGTTGAAGGACTTAACTTCAACTTCTATCGAGCATCGATCAACTCGTGACAAGGGTTATAATGTTGGATTTAACATGGGTATATGCCAAATCAAGGATATTGAATCAAATGAAGTTGTGTTGCAAGGATGTAGACAAAAAATATGTATGTCGTGGATTGGTCAATCGCAACACCCAAAGACTGCTCTACTAGCAAAGAAAGACAACTAAATCAAGTTGGTTGTGGCACAAAAAGCCGAGTCACCCTGAATTTCAAAACGATTAACAAGCTTGCGAGTAATCTTGTGGAAGGACTTCCAGGACTCGATATACAAGAAAGAGAGTATATGTGACGATGTCGAAGGAAAACAAATCAAGTCATCATTCAAAGAAAAGACATGCCCATCCTCAACAAGAATATTGCATCTGCTACATATGGATCTATTTGGTCCAAAGTGGAACCAACATAAAGTGGGAAGAAATATACCTTGGTGGTAGTAGATGACTACTCAAGATATACATGGATAATATTCATGTGTAAGAAGAAAGAAACTCTACAAAAACTACCACAAATTGATGAAGAGGATTCAAAACGAGAAGAGTCAAACCATTATCAAAATAAGATCGGATAGAGGAACCGAGTTTGTCAATGAAATAATAACTCGATGTTGTATTGAAAATGGTATTGGTCATGAATTATCGGCAAAGAACTCCACAAAGAGAATGGAGTTGCGAAAAGAAGGAAGCAGAACCCTCAAAAAGCGGCAAGGACCATGTTAGTCAACGGGGTTACCAAAAAGATTTTGGGTGAAGCAATCAACACGACTTGCTACACTCAAAACAGGATGTATGATAAACAGACGGTGACAAAGACTCCTATGAGATTTGGGTGGAAGAAAACCAAATGTTGCATATTTCGAATATTTGGATGTAAATGCTTCATCCACAACAATGGCAAAGACAATCTAAAGGCTTTTGATGCTAAAGTGATGAAGGTATCTTCTTAGGATACTTAGGCGAAAGCAAAGCCTCTGAGTACTCAACAAAAGGACTATGGTTGCGGAAGAATCCATTCATGTGGTATTCGATGAGCCAAATGTAAATGGAGAAGACATTGAAGAGTCACCGATAAGTTTGAATCATCCAACCATAAAGAAGAGTCCCTATCTTTGGTAGTGGAATTATCAATTGAGAAGAAGATGAGATAGTCGAATCTCAAAAACAATTTGGAAAATTTGCGGCTAAGTGATTACGAGAGAGTGACCCGCAAAGAACACAAACAAAGTCGATCAATCGGCTAACTTACTCCAACTTTGATGTAAGATGGCCGAGAGACCATCCACCGAACTTGTCATTGGAGATATAAGAGAAGGTGTCAAAACAAGATCCGAACTCAACAAGAAGCAATGTTCACATGCTTCATCTAGCAAATAGAGCCCAAAGACGTGTCACAAGCATTGGACGACACACATTGGATTCAAGCTATGCAAGAAGAGTCAAATCGGTTTGAAAGAAATAAAGTATGGGAATTAGTGCAAAGACCCATACATCAAAATGTTATTGGCACCAAATGGGTGTTCGTAAATAAGATGAACGAGGAAGGTTACGTGGTAAGAAACAAAGCAAGGTTAGTAGCCAAAGGATATTGCCAAGAAGAAGGGATAGATTTTGATGAAACATTTGCCCCTGTAGCAAGATTGGAAGCTATAAGGATGTTTCTTGCCTATGCGGCTCACAAGAATTTCATTGTATATCGGATGGATGTAAAAATGCATTCCTAAATGGTTTATTAGAAGAAGAAGTGTATGTAGAACAACCTCCGAGGATTTGAGCGAGGAAGACTCTTGGAGATAAGGTATACAAACTCAAGAAAGCCCTATATGGATTGAAACAGGCACCCGAGCATGGTATGATACTTTGTCACAATTCCTAACCGAAAATGGATTCACAAAAAGAAAAGTAGATAGAACACTTTTTAGAATTCAAGACAAAAAAAGAGTATCTTGCTTGTTCAAATATATGTGGATGACATCATTTTTGGATCCACAAACAAAGAGTTTGTGTGAAAAGTTTTCAAACCTCATGCAAAGTAAATTTGAAATGAGCATGATGGGAGAGTCGACATTCTTCCTTGGACTCCAAGTGAAACAAATTGAAGGATGGAACCTTCATAAGTCAAACAAAATACACCGAGATTTAATGAAGAAGTTTGGTATGGAGGAGAAGTCTTCGTAAAAATACCAATGAATACATCGATCAAAATGGACATGGATGCGGATGGCAAGCACTGTAGATCAAACAAGATACTGAGCACTTATTGGATCATTGCTCTATCTCACAAAGAAGCGGGCCGGACATCACCTTTGGCAGGTGTATGTGCAAGATTTCAATCTGCTCCAAAAGAGAGCCATATGACAAAGACTAAGAGAATATTGAGATACTTGAAAGGAAGCCAAGAAGTAGGCATATGGTATCCAAAGGAATGTGGATTCAAGCTAATTGGCTATTCGATTCTATCTTTGATGCAGAGTGGACAGGAAGAGCACTTCATGCACATGTCAAATGCTTAGGAAACAGTGATTTCTGGTTTAGCAAGAAGCAAAACTCAATAGCCACCTCTACAAACGGTGAAGCGGAATACATAGGCGGCAAACAAACAGCCCAAGTCCTATGGATGAGACAAAGAAATGAGAGACTATGAAGTTGAAGAAAAAGAAATTCCAATCATGTGTGATAACACAAGTACAATTGCCATTACTCAAAATCCTGTGTTGCACTCAAGAACAAAGCGTATCGATGTCGAGATATCACTTCATAAGAGATCATGTTGAAAGGAAGGACATCATCTTGGAATATATCTCAACCGATAAACAATTGGGCGACATCTTCACAAAACCATTATGTGAATCAAGATTTGAAGAACTCAAGCATGAGTTGGGGTTAATTGAGTGAGTTAACATTGAGAAGACTCAAAGAAAAGAAACGGAACACAAAAAGGGAAAAAGTCTTGAACACGAAAAATCACCAAGAATCACCAGACGGAAAGATAGCTACACCGAGTCGGTGATAGGAGTCACCAAGAGAACTGTGAGAAGTAGAGTTAAATCGGCTAAGGGATAAGTTCGAGTCACTTATGAGCAAAGTGACAAAAACGCAATCGTTTTGACTAAGCGGGAATGTTTTAAGGAATACGTCAAAGATAATGATGATGTGTACGGACATAAAGCCGCACACCAAGCTTATGATTGGATATAAATGCTTTGCCGCATTAAATACGAGACATTAAATGCTAAATAGGCGTGCAAAATCTAAGCCGTTGATTTCGATCACATTTCAAAAACCACCGCACGCCCTTTCATAAACCATACTTAAACCATTTTCGTCCGTTTCTCTCTCACACTACCAAAACCATTCATTTCTTTCTCTCAAAAGCAAAGGCAAAAATTCTCTCGAAACCCTATCTATCTTCAAATCAATCTCTTAGTTTTTCTTTGATAAAATCCTGAAAAATGGCACCAACCTACGACTTTGTCAAATTAGGGAAGCAAATCCACACCGGGTCTCTTTGTGGATTTCGGCTTTAATGGTGAAACAGGTCCGACGACACCCTAGTGAAGAAAATCGGCCGAGAAACGAAACGACTGTGCTAAAACCGTTTTCGGCGTTAGAATATCCGATGACCTATGTGGAGGAGATCGCATCAGCGCGATTCTCGTGAATGCCGAGATTCACGATGAAGGAATAAAGTCATCTGTTCACGGAAAAGCGGTGACTATCTCTCCAAGATTTGGTGAACATTGCTCACTACCCGCGAAGGAGCATCGAGATTAACGAAGGCGATGTAAACCTGGGCCGATGCTTGGAAAGAAATAGCCAAGCCCGTCTTTGATAAAATAGTATACACAAAGCAAACAAGAGATTTCTTTGAAGGAGGATTATCACAAGTCAGTTGGACATAGTTGCCAAATGTATTGACATCAAATTTGGCGACTTTGACCAATCATCAAAAGCAAAGCCGATTGTAATGGCCGCAATCATCGCGAGAAAAGAAGATAAATAAAGCTGGCTGAGTTTGTCTACGGCGGACTCTGCCCGAACGTGGGAACAAATCCTTCAAGGAAGATGGCACATTTGGAGGATCCCTAGGATATGGCCTAGTGATTGGCCGGGTGATGGAGGTGAAAGGAGTCCCTTTTAGACATGGGAAGGCATTCCATGTTAACAAGAGGATGTTTAGAGGAAACCTCTCTGGCGCATGAGAAGAGAGCCTATGCCAAGAGAGGCGACACAAGTGAGGGGGAATCACTGACCCTGAAGATCTGATTGCTTCCTCTCCACCCAAGAAGAAAGCCGCCCTGCAGCTTAAGAAGACTGTTGCCCCGCAGAAAGAAAGCCAAACATGCTCCTGCCCCTACAAAGAGAAGTCACCGCCCTGCCTGCCGTGTCTCGCTCTCAAAGCAAGAGCGGTCGAGAAGGACTCACAAATACACTTCTCCGATCGTCAAAAAGAGGAGAACCGAGAAGCCAAGACGGCCCGCTCCTCGAAAAAGACACCGGCACCAGCCCCGCCGCCCAAGACTCGAGAGGACACCGTCTCTCGAACCGTAAATCCCTCGGTACAAACTAGGAGACGAAGACGAATTATCAAGCACTCCGAGTGGAGAAACCAATTGAGTCGACCACTCACCGGAGCAGATATCGGAGGCTGCGGAGAAGTAGAGTCTCCAGATGTAATTGATGAAACAAAAAGTCTGCTTTGAAGGCAATCAGCAGAGGCGACCGGAAGACACAACTCGTAGTCCACACAATGAAACACAAAAAGAAGGCGATAAAGCGGATAGTGATGTGATGATCCTATCTCCACCTTACCCGACATCCAAAATCGTCTGCGTGAGTGGAGGAAATGGAAGTTGAGTAAATCAAGGGAACAGTTCCAACGGCTTTGAGTTTATAGAAGAAGAAGAGGAACTGTTAAACTTCCTCGACTAACCATGTGCTCCCAAAGATCTGGATGAAGACAATCGCACGGACATCCTGCGGATCTACAAGGACAAGGAGAAAGAAAAGAAAAGCAGCGGAAGGAAGGCGAGGCACGTGAGAATGCAAGCATCCGTCCCTATCTCCCGGCACCACGAACACACACATCCTCTCCTTGATGTCTTCTATGTGATGATGAGGATCCTAGAATCTTCGCCGCCCGCGGAAGAGTTGCAAATGCAGCAAGCATTGCATGAATCGAGAATCCTTCACGAGCAAAGATTGATGGAGGGACCAGGAGAGTCCTCGAACACACGGTGAAATTGATCCAATGGGAGTGGTTCAAAAATCGCCATCTGTTGTTCTTGCCACCACTTCCCCGACTCACTTGGAAGAAGCGATAAGGAGCCGGCGATGAAACCGGATAGTGGGGACCCCAAGAGAGCCAACCCCTATTGAAGGTGTGTTACCACCGCCCCAACGGCCAACATTCAATCGAAACAAAGGGGAGCTTGGAGACGAGTGACCCCATTCCAATTCACTCGGTGGTGCGCCCCGGGGGAAACTCCTCCACTCGCAGCGGCAAGGTCGGAGGATCTGCAGATGACTCCACAACGAATCAAGGAGGCAAAGTAGAGAAAATACAAACACAAGAAGAACAACAAGTTGCCATCAACGAAGCTCGGATAGTTGAGATGTCTCGGTGAGGTGCCAACTACTCACGAAGGCTAATGACGCCGATGCGGTCGAGGCACGGTAGTAGAATGTAGCCCCGGGTTAACACTGGGCGATGAAAGTGCAATCCATGGGGTTGAGACTCCAATGGATGCCACCGCAGAAAGACCACTAAGACACCGACATCGCGAAAGGGAAGACCAAGCCTCGGCGGTGAGACCGCTGCTGGAGGTAATGGAGGCCACGGGAGGTTGAGACTTCCCGGGGTAAAGAAGTCGACGTGAAAACATCCCTCCTGCTATCATCGACCCATCTAAGAAGGAGATAAAGCGCACTTCATGACTCCCGGGATAATCCGGATGTAACTTTTCCGGGATCGGAAGGCGAAGAAGAAGTTGAGTCATCCCCAGGATCATCCAAAAGACTTCAGCTGCGGATGTTCCAAGCACGAGCAAGTCGATGCCAAGACTACTCGTCAAACCTTTAATTTTGATGATGAGCCACCAATGGAAATCTCATCATCGTCCGATGACGCTCCGATAAGGCCGAGGACCGTCTACTCAATTGGAGAAATCAATCGAGACCAACGAAGGCTGTTGAGGCAGTGAGGCTCGGCAAGTCAGTCCACTTCACAACAAAACCCGGTGAACCGTAGTCCATCGCGCAGCTCCTCAAGTTGCAAAGGTCGATTCCTAAAGGAACTTCACGCGCACCGCTCATCATCGAACAAATCCCGGTGGCGGTGATGAATCCTTTATAGAATCTTTTCCTTTTTCCCCCTGAGGTACTCGACCTCCATGAAGAGTCGAAAAAGAACGCGACGCTACCACACTGGACCAGCTCCGTTTTTCATCGAGCAATATTGTTCGGTGATTATGATTTTGATGTTGCATGGCCATCACCGCGGAAGAATCGGTGAAGTCCGCGAAGTGTTCAAGGCATTATTCACCGAGATTGAAAGGATGGAGAGGCATCGAGCCTCTATGGACATGCGGCGGACAACAGAGATGCCAATCTCACTGCTGATTTAAGAGGCATAACAATCCGGATCGAGGAATGGTGGCAACAAAGAAAGAAACAATACGTGTGGAACAAGTTAGATACTTCAGGACATTGTTCAACAAACTGGCCGTATGGAGAGTCAAAATGCCGATGCAAAACGAAGGCGAGAGAGCATATTGAGCACATGCATGAAGCTCACAATGCCGAGATTAAGGCTTTGCGTGAGCAAAACAAGAGTGATCTACAGCGTTTGGAAGAAACCATGAATACAAAATTCAGCCTTCTCATGGTGAGATGAAGTGATTTCAAAGAGAGTCCAACGCTACTCGATCCGAATTTCGTGTTGCATACTCTGCAGCGGACTCGAGACAAAACTCAACCATCGGCAGGCTCGACTTCACCGCTTGCAAGTCTATTTCCAGCGTCCCTCTCTCCTTTGATGATGCCAAAAAGGGGGAGATGAATACCTAAAGCGCAAGGGGATCCTCGAAGTTGAGAAGGAAGGAGCAAACGCGAAGGAAAATCGATTGAGGAAGTGTTGAGACAAAAGAAAGGAAAGCTTGTTGAGGGGGAAGGATCGGCGCGATGTGACCTTGATGATTGCACAAACCCCCAACAAGGTCCTGTCACACAATGACATTATCGGCAAAACTCCTCAGTGACTCGCCACTCCAACACTCTGCTATATCTATGGTGAAAAGAGAAAAACAATTGAAGCGAGGATGAAGGAAGTGGAAGGAAGAATGGATGCCCGGGTTATGAACATCTTGAAAGAACATGGAGGCATTCCGGTGAAGCGAGACACTTATGCCATTTCGTATGTCGGAGACGAGCCACGATCGCCGGTTGATGAATTTAAAACGCTCGCATCCGAAGGATATTTTGCAAAAATGTCTATGGCTCAAGCTTGGACTTGTCTTGGGAAAAGGGTCTCACGTTATGTGAAGAAATCGTGCGAAGAGACTACCGACAACACTGTTTGGTCACTTCCGGTCACTCACCGAAAGAAGAAGACCCCAAGACAATACACGCCCGTGGGTAGAGGAAAAAATAGTGGTGGAGGAAGAGGTTTCGGACCAGGCCTCCGCCCAAAATATTGAATACGTAGATCCGGGAAAGAAAGGAGGGATCTCTTTGGGCTGGGCTTGACCAAGTAGCAAATTTGCAAGTGGCTAAAACCAACGCCGAGTATGCAAAAAGAATAGAAGAAAAAACAAGAGACAAACTCAATGCTATGGGAGGAAAGACAGAAAAAATAAGAAGAGATGAAGGCGCCGAGGAAGGCATATGAAAAGAAAAAGAAGAAAAGCGGTGACGACGAGAAAAAGAGAAGAAGAGAAGAAGATGATGAACAAGATGAAAGAAGGAGACAACGAAGGAGATGAAGTGTTGCTTTGTCAACCCTTCGTGTATTTTATTATGTAAATACATACAATGTAAGTCTTACGTAATAAAGCTATAAATTCTTTATTTTTTTGTAGACAAATATGTGCTCGATACACCTTGTAAACAAAAAAAGAACAAGAATGTTATGATCAATAAAAGGATTGATTCTGCGATACATTCTATGTCAATACACTATCTGTATGTATCTTTGATATTTGCATTTTTGAATGGTTTAAGTTTTGGCATCATCAAAAAGGGGGAAATTGTTAGGAAATCTATTGTTTAGATTTTGATGAATGCCATGTAAAACTTAAAATAGAAAGTTGGCACCCCAATTCTTGTGTAAAAAAATGTATTGTAATAAATAGAGTGGCCAAGGAGAGTTAAGTCGGCCTACGCCTAACATGCAAGAAGACAAATCAAGACTAAAAGGAAGACTCATTGGGAGACAATTGAGTATGGCAAAGAAAGAGTAGACGAGAACTCTCTCAAGAAGCGGTGAGATGCACTGAGTGGAGTATCATCAAGTCAACTCAAGAAAAGCCAAGTCTCAAGTTGAAGTGACGGAAGAGTCATCTAATGATTGGAAGTGACTCTAAGTCACCTGGGAAAGCAAAGAAATGCGATCAAGTCGAGATAATCAGTAAAAGATCCGTTGCCGAGAAATCAAGAGAATTACTTAAACAAGTAATATCTCCATACCACCTTTCTCGGAGTGCTCGGTCGAGAAGCATGCAAATGGAATGAACCAATGGGAAGCACTACACCGTGTCGAACTCGAAAGGTGAAAGAACAATTCATACGAGAAAATGGCAATTCCAAGAACTGCAACAAGACAAGCCAACGATTTGCAAGTGACTTTCAAAAAATAAGCCTATCTCTTCAACGGGCAAATTTTTGAAAGATCACTATAAAAGGCTGAGGAGTTTATTTGAGAAAAAGGTGATATACGAGAAGAGACACAAGTGACACAAAGAGATAGATCAAACCAAAAACGTTCAAGCAATTATTAGAAAATCAAATATTCTCAATCCTCAAGCCTACACTACGAAGGACATCAATCCAAAGACTCACCGTGAAGGAAAGATAACTTCAATCGATTGAAGAGGAAAATACTGAAATCAGAAAGTCTACATTCCACGAAGGATTGTAGGAAGGTTCAAGGTCGAACCAAGTCTTAAGCCTTTGGAGGGCTTCGTGATCAAATCCAAAGAGCTTGAGCAAGTGAGTCAGTAGTAGCAAGTGCAAAAGCGCCCTGTGAAGAAGCTAAGTCGTCACGAGAAGCCCGAGTGATCAAGGCGTCTCGGATGAGTCCCAAGGATCAAGTCACTTTGTGTGATCAAGACTTGTATCCGGACTGCTACCACTTTGTATACCGATCATTACCTAGTGGATTCCTCCAGGAGTTGGAGAAGAGAGGAGTAGAAGAATTACCCCATCTTTGAACCTCTATAAAAATTTCATTGTGTCATTTACATTTCAAAGACTTTAATTCCTCGCATTTTTAACTCGCTTATATCTCACGATAAATTTGCTATCCACTTGATAATTTATAAGTACTAAACCAAGCACTAAATTCTTGTTTAATCAAACTTAAGGGTGTTAAGTCTTCCGCAAAACAAAACCACAATTGAGTTAATTTAGAGCAACAAATGAGTTATTCCATCAACAAAAATTTCAATTGAGTCCGTTGAGAGACTAACTCTCTTGATTGGACCGAATTGACCATCCATCAAGACACATCCGTGTAGTATCAACTCTGTATATTTAAAAGGATTAAATCGAAAATTGGTAAGGTTTATTCAACCCTCCCCTTCTAAACCTTACACTTACACCCCCTTGGGACCTACAAGTGTTTTAAAATTTTGATATAACTCAAATCCTTAATATATAATTCATAACACATGATGAAAAAGAATGTAATGTTATTTTAAAACTGAAAAAAGTATGTAGAAGCGTGCTAAAATTTAAAATATATTAATGAGTCATTATATTTGAAAATCATATATTTTAATATATTGTAATATAATTTTTAAAGTACAAACTTCTAATTGTATTATTATATTTATAAAAAGGCTTAATTTAATTTATTTTTACAATGTATAAATAATATCGTATGTATGAAGTGTAATATAATATTGTTATTAAAATTTAAAATAAAGAAAAGATCCTAAAAATATGTGTTCATAACATATTATTAAAATAAATTATAAAAATAAATTGATTCATTGGTTTTACTTGTTAAATTATTTAAGAATAAAAATATTAATTAATATTTTTGAATGACATACATATTAATGTAAAATTATTAGTATAAAATGATGAATACTATTTATTTTAAAATGTACTAAAAATTTAAATTAGGTCTACAAGGTCGGGTGGCCCGATCCCGGGCCGCGTTTCATGAGGTGAAGTGGGTCGAACCGATCTCAAAATAAATTAGATGGAGTTTCACCGACCCAACCCATATATTTTCTCTTTGGCACAAAGGGCTAACTCGGATTGCTCATTTGACAACTCTACTTATTATTAAGATAGTCCATGCATCGCTACGAGCCTCATCCGGTTTTCGCTAATTTCCCAATTTCGTTAGGCATTAATTAGTCTTTGAAACTGATGACAATCTATATATATATATAAACAAACCCCTTTCTAATTCTGTTTTCCCGCTTAAACACCAATTTCTAAAAAGAAATTCAGTGTTTTTTTATAAAAGTTGACCAATATGTGTTATTTTCGGTATAAAATTTCAATGTTTTTTTATAAAAGTTGACCAATTTTTCTTATTTTCGGTATATTATCATCCCTTCTTTTTGATTTGTTAAGTTTGACCTTTTAAATAATTGGTTGTACCAATTTACGAGATTAATGACAATAACGATTGATAAATTTGGTATGTAAAAGATTCACGATCCAAAAATTGGTAATTGAAAGTTGATTTCTAATATAAAAACCATTTGATACGTTTATTTTTGCGCTTTTATTTGAAAAAAAAAACAGTTTATAGTCAAATTTTTAATTCTAGAAATTATGAAACACTTTTTGAATATGGAAAGAAATCGTTGAATATGGCTTTTTTCAGCCTAAATAATTTAAATAGAAATCAATTTATATTGTAATAAATTTGAGGCCAATTTAACATTGTTCTATTTTTGCATAAAATTGTTTAATTTGGTAATATAAACGATGAGAATATTAGTAGATGTACGAAATCCTACAACTCGGAATTTATGAATTGCATTCTAACTATCTATGGTAAAAATTGTGCAAGTAAAAACAAAGAATAAAAAAATCTAACCACAAATATTTTTCTCCAATTTCCTTACAACAACACTCCATCAACAAGATAAATATTTGCCATAGCGATCCAAAAATTACACAATTCAAAAACTCTCTCGCAAACCCTCTTTTCATTCAAAAAAAATTGAACATCAAAAATCGACATGGCACCATTCGTTACTCTTATTCGCGACCTCAACAATACCCAACAATTGTGGGTTGTCAAACCGAGACTTATTCAACTTTACGAGAAGCCCTTTTCACGAATAAAAATGGCATTGGTACACTAGAATGTGTTTTCCATGATAGTGTGGTAAGTAGTTTTGAATTCTTCGTTGTCTTTTTATTTTCGCTTTAAGTACACATAAATTTTTGATTAAAATTTATTTTAATGAAATCTATTACAGGGTGACCGCATTCATGCCACCATAAGGAAATTCAGTTGCTAATTTCAAAAAGCTGTCAAAGAAAGAGGGACATGTCTATGTTATCAAGGATTTTCGATAACAAAGCAAACGGACAAATATAGAACAACGTCCACAAAAATAAGATATTGTTTTATAGCAAAACTCATGTATTTGAGATGTTTGAAGCGATCTTTTCCAAGATTTATGTTTGATTTCGAAATTTTGGTGATTTAGCTAATTCGGATAAGGTGGACGATACAATGTTGCTAGGTATATTTTTTTTTTTTTTTTTTTGCTTTATTTGCTTTAAATTTTGTCGAAATATATATGAATTTTTTGTTACTTTTTTTCCGGATGTGATGGGGAGAGTTGTTTCAATGCACGAGTGCACAAAATAAGGACATTGATGGGAGGGTTACAAGATTCATCGAGATAACCCTAGAAGATTTAGAGTAATTTTCTTATTATTTTTTGCACACTTCATTTTAATGTAAACTAACCCTTATATTTCTATAGGAATAGGCGTATTTCGTGTACACTTTGGGAAGATTACGTAGAACAAATTCTTCCTCATTTGGAGAACAATATATCCGACCCTGTTGTTGTGATTCTACAAATGGGGCGTGCAAAGTTTTTAAAGGTATCTCATTATTGAAATAATAATATATTCAATAAATATTTTTGTTGTCCATCATAATTAAATTAATTAATTTTTGATTAATTTTGAAACAGAACAAGTGAAGGTGTCTAATGCTATTATGTTACAAAGTGATTGTTAATGAAGCCATTGAGGAAATTGAAGATTTTAAGAGAAGGTTTGTTTGAATAAATATTATTCATTATATTTAATCATTTATTAAATTGTTATTGATTATTATTTTACTATTTCGGTCTTACGGCCGAAATAATCCAACATTTTTGATTAGCCATGTTTCAAATCCATGTTCTACAAGTGTGTTGGAGGATCTAGAATCTCTAAAGTTCACATTGAAGCCGCTAGAACACCTATATGCAAATGATCTTTGTAATTTTTTTACAATTTTTTCGGTCTGTTTTGTAAATAATTATTTTAATCTTTTAATCTTCTAATTTTTTAATTTGTATTATTGTATAGGCCGGTAGTTTTTGGGTTTGTGCGAGAATTATTGGTATCTCGGATGAATGGTGGTACATATCTTGCACACGATGTACCAAAAAACTGCATCCAGCTGTTGATCAGCTTTTCTGCATCAAATGTGACCAATTGCAGGAGACTGGTCGTATACGGTAATTTTTTAATGTTAATTAAATTTGAACATTATAAAATTAAATTGCTTTTAATGGTTTTTCTAATTTCTAATTTTTATTTGTCGTTTTTTATATTAATAGATACATGATAAATTTTCAAGTGGTTGATGAATCTGCAAGTGCCACATTGCTCTGTTGGGATAGAGAATGTGAGATGTTGATAGGGAAATCTTGTGTGGATTTAAGGAATGAAATTGTTCAGGTTTGTAATTTTCAAAAAGATTAGCTATTTAATCCATATATCAAAATTTAAACATATATATATATAATTAAAAGTTGTATTATTCTCATATTTATTTAGAAAAAGGTAGGTGGCGATAATTCAATGTGAGTGGCCCCCGATTTGAAAGCTCAAATTGGCAAGATGGTCCTTTTAAAGTACAAATTAAAGAGGAACAGTTCCTAATTATGCCGGAGCTTTTTCATGGTGAAGTTGACGATCAAGATTTGGTTTGGAAATATGGAGCTACTTCACTTGAGAGTCGAGGTAATTATTAGATATTTTTTTGTTTCTTAAATGGAGGTAATTATTAGATATTAACTACCAAACATATAATTTTTATTTTTTTTTGTTTTTTTACAAAATTAATTTTATATTCTAAAGGAATCGGACTACTTATCAAAACTTCAAGGAGAAGAACTTCGCCATGAAAATGTAAGAATCGGTCATTCATTTTTTTTATATGTATTCATTGATTTTTTAATTCTAATTCTTGGTTATTTTGTGTTCATAGGAGTTAGATGAGGAGAGTTCATCGGGGGACGGTTAGCACACCTAGCAAGCTTCTTGGCAAACGCACCTCGGTCCGATGCGTCGCCACTTGCAAAGAGGGCTTTGAATGAGCAATTTTCATCATCAACAACGAGCATGAAGATGAAAAGCATTATAAAGAAGGAAAAGGATTAGATAGATAGTGAATATCAATTTTGGCTTATATAGAGTTTTAGATTATTGGTTATTTAAAAACCAATTATAGGAGTTGGGCGATTTTGTTACAATTTATTTCGATTCAGATTTCTATTTGCATGGTTTGAGTACTATTAATAAAAGTTTCTTTTCATTTTCCTATTCAATTTTCTTATTCTTTGAATTTATAAGTTTATATTAGTTTTATTCAAATTTTAATGTTTTTAACTATTAACCTTCAATAAGAAACTTTTAGTTTAATAAGTTATTGTGATAATGAAAACTGAAGCAATATTAATTATTGAAATTAAAAATACCTATTAGTCTTATATTTTTTCGAGACTGATCACAATCTCTCATTAAATAATTAATTTTCAAAGACAATTTGAATGTGTGTTTGTTATATTTTAATGAATATATTATAACAATATTTTTAATAATATTTTTATTTTACATTCGATGTATTCATTGATTTTGTTTTTCAGTTTGATATTACTGCCAATCCATTTTGCAAATGGACATTGCATCTATGGACTTTGTTGAGATTTTCTATGTTATTGGGATTTAGGTATTTTTTAAAAAATAATTATTTTGTATTTCATTCTATTGAAATTTATAATTACTTTTTAAATTGGTTAATAATTATTTTTTATTTTACTTTTATTATTAAGTCATACATTTGTAATTGTTACAGTAATGCTGTAATCAAAATAAACATGTAAACTGGTACAACAAACATTAAGACTAATAAAAATTATAAATAAACACATCAATCATCCTTTGAGAACCCAACAGGATTCCACTACTCTCTAGGAGCAGGGTCAAGAGGGTTTTTTCCTCAAAGTTCAATATAGATAACAATTTAAACATAAAACACAATCAACAATTAAAATGGAGCCATACCAGACATGTGTTAACTACAATAACAGACATGTGTTAACTACAAACTAAAATTGCTGTAAAATTTAATATCCTATTCCAGTAGATTAATTAAGATATTTGAACTCCCACAAACACATTTGTTCTAAAAGTAACCAATCGAATTATATAATACAGACAATTTTAAAATATCTTAATACCATACCTGTCATTTTAAAACGACTTAGTGTATCAAAAGATATTTCATGCAATTATCAGTTTATGGACAATTATTTTATCCAACTATATAACAAATATAAGATTCGAATTTGACTAAATAGTTGATTTAAATTGTGATTTTATAAACATTTAAAAAAAATTTCAAGCGTACACCATGTCATGTTTAGAAATTAAAAAAATTACCTAAATTGAAAGATACTATTTAACATATCAGAAACATTCCATATATACGCATCCACTGTCTATATAAACCGTTTCATTCATGCCAAACGGATTTGCAGAAAAACACACAATATCTCAACACATCTAATACTTCTTCATTATAAACTCGTAAATTCTCCTAGCCATAACGATGAGAAAGCTAACAGACACTCTGTTATTGGAATTAAGAGAAATAGGAACTCGAAACATGAAAAGGGTATGTTGTTTCTATTTATTTTATATATTGTAAACAAATAGTTGTAATTATTTATTGTCAATTGTATTTCATGTTAAAATGTCATTGTTTTCTCATCACTATATTCAAGACTTATTTCGATACCTATCCCTATCTCGTAATATTTACATCTCTTAACAAATAAGTTTTTCATCTTTTTGTAAAGTTTTTGTTTATTTTTGTTGTATTTTATCCGAGTTCTGAGGATAGATATCTATCTATTCTATGTTCATACAGCTGACTATGTTTGTATACTCCACAGTTCTTATGATATTCAAACTACAAAATGAGAATAAAAAATGAGGATTACCTTAAATCTTTGTGAATCACCAAATAACCTGTTGTAAAATTTCCCCTGCCCACAAGAAATAACAAAGTCAGAATTGATCATATAAAAGTAAATGTAAATTAAAAGTTAAAATGAATATTATTTCAATACTTATCTTTTTGGTTGCTGATAGTGAAACTCTGTTCCATACACCAAATATGTTTCAACACCATCCTTTCTCTAATTTTCATTCAATTTCACAGAGATTTTACATCTCATAAATAAAACAATAAGGCAGTTAAAATGGACAAATTCTCCAACAGGATTCCAATACTTTCTGAGAGTATGGTCAAGTTGGTGATAACCTAAAAGTTTTGTCAAACTATATTTAGACAAATTAGGATATTAAAAAAATAAACGTTATAAATTAATAATTATTTTTCTTAATCTTCTTAGTATTTGTTATTTAGATTTTGTAGACTAGGTATATAAAATAATTATTTGAATATTAGAAAAATATTTTTATACTTAATTTTTTTAATCTTAGTAACAGGAGAAAAATATTTTGTCATATTGGAGTTATATATCTTATAAAAAAATTAATTCAGTTTTATAATCACAAAAAAAATGAAGAATTTTGGTTTTTATTTGTAAATTAAAACACTAGAAGCATAACGGTTACATATCTGGTAAAATCATAAACAAAATGCAAAAATAAACAAAGTAAGTTATAAGTCTTAAAAAATATCCGGATTATTAGTTAAAATTTTCTACTAAATTAACATTACTAATATTTTAGTATATAATTATTTTTTTCTAAGAAAAAACCAAAAATATACTTTAACCGGTCTTTAAAAAATTTAAAGAAAATGAGAAAATAAATTAAAATTTCAAGACAAAAATAATATATGAGATAATGGTTTGAATGTTATACATGAATACCATATCGTAAATTTTAATAAATATATTATTTTTTAAAATAATAAGAACTCGAAAGATCTCAAACCAAATATCGAAAAATAATACAAAAAAATCTAACACTTATCGTTTATCGTTCAAGTACAAAAATTATTTTGGAGATAATCGTTTGTATTTTTACATAAATATATTAAAGTAATTTGTGATAAATAATTTTTATGGTTAAAAATTACGAAACAGAAAGATCTGTTAACCAAAGATCGAAAAAAATACAAAAATATAAGACTTACCGACATAAAGACCATGAATGTTATGTAGAAAAATGATTTCTTAAAAATGTAAAACCAAAGGGAACATGAAAATATCGAGATCTTCAAGCGTTTGGTATTTTTTGGCATTTTTGGTTCATTTTCATGTAAAACCCCAAGAAATACATTAAAATCAGATCTACCCAAAACGCGTGCGAGATCCGTTACAAAAAACATAATAATTTTTGGTTTACATATGAAAATGTTTGTAAATCGACAAAAACCGTATGGTTATGAAGAAACCACCGGATTTTAGTCACTTACAAGGTAAATGTTCGAAAAACCATGTACAAAACCGATTAAAATGACCGAAAACCACCCAAAAAGGCCATCTCATGAACATTTACAGGTTTAATGTTGGAAACCCTAACTCGAAAATGAACGAAAAAAAATATTAAAACAAACCCAAAAATGTACCATCTTCTAAAATTACACCCAGTCTTAAGTGGTATGCATAGATTACCAAAAGACTGAGAGATTAGAGATGGGGGTGAGTTAGAGCCAAACTCGGTTCATTTCGAAATGGAGAGAAATGACAGAGTAGAGATTAGGGTTTCACAATGAGAGAGAAGGTAGAGAGAGAGTGGTTTTTCGGATAAGAGAGAGTGAGATGAATGAACAAGAACAAAACCGTGTTCTCGCGATTCTCAAAATGAGGGTGGGTGGTTTGGGTGGGATGTGTTGTGGCCATCCGATTTGAAATCGGATGGCCATTTATTTTTATTTTTTTCAATTTTTGGGGATCAAAAGATTAAATCTCCATCGTACACGTCGCCTCATTCTCGATCCTTCTACAAATTGTTGTTTGCACACATGTATAACTTTTGCTAAATATTCCTACTCTCTCTCTCTAACACTTTCCTCCCCCTTCTCTCTAACCCCCAAAAAAAAAAAAAAAAAAAAACCCCAAACCTAATTTCCTATTCCTCCCCCCAACCACACATAGCCACCCACACATCCCTCCCTCCTTCCCCTCCCCTCCCCTCCATGCTTTCCACCGGAGGCGAGGCGGGCGATTACTTGTGATTTTGGAGGTGACCGATATTTTCGTTCCCAGGGTGAAAGTGGGTCGGAGCTCCACGAGGTGTCTCGGTTTGAGTAGATGTGATGGGTTGCGGCGATTGAGTTGGGTGAGGAGAGAGGCAATTTTTTTGTATTTTTTCTCGTTTTTAGCTATAGTTGTTGTTTTCTTTTTTGTTTGTATTTTCTTTTTCCCCGGTTGATTTGCGAAACTCGTAGGCGGATCGGTTTTTTCTCGTTACTCGCAAAGATGTAGTGGTTGCTCGTGCCCGATTTTAGTTTTTTGGTGTGTTACGATCTCCTTTAAGGAGTGATGAAGTCTCCGTGCGAGTGGTTAGTTTGGGGTGGATAGTTTTTTTAGTTCATGTGAATCAATTGGTTTTACCAATTCCCGCTTGCAACTCTTAGTTAGTCTTGTCGGCTCTTGCCCGTTGGCTACGATTGTAGTTGTAATTTTAGTTTTTGAGTTGTTATAATAAAATTCTATCGTTCGACAAAAAAAAAAACACATGTATAACTTTTGGTCGTCCGATCTTAGATCGGATGGCTATGATTTTTTTGTTTTTATTTAATAACGTGAAATTGGTGTATTTGTGTGTAGAGTATGGGTTGTACAAAGGATCGATATTTTTAAAAGGGTTGGGCTGTTCAAATTTTTTAAAATTGTAAACCAATCAATTCTATGTTTTTAAATATGGCCCAATGTGAATTATTCTTTTGATATTTATTATAAATAATAGCAATATTTAAGATAAAATAGAAAAAATATAAATAAATGATATACAAATTAAAATGTTAATTAATTTTATTTAATATTTCTTTTCAATTCGAATTTTTTTATTTTGGTAACAATGTTTGATTAAATTATTATCCAAAAATATTAATTTAATTAGAAGATCAATTTATTAAAATTAATTGTAAGATATATTATCTAAATTATCTAAATAAAATTTATCTTCCAACATTATATTCTTATACCTTTTAATATATTAGCTAATAATTATATTTTATTTCCATTGGTAATAAAATTAAATGATTTGATTTATACAAAATCGAAAATTGTTTATATACATATAAATATATTAGATGATAAGTAAATATATAATAAATTTATATTATAAATAAGTATATGATCTTTTTTCATATCAAAAATGCATTATATTGCTAATAATGGTTTATATATTTAATTAATTTTTTGTTTTCATTAATAAAAGTATTGAATAAAAGTATTTTTGTTTATTTTAATTTCATTTATATAATTGTAAATATATATAATTATTTGAAAAAACTATTTTGTGCGATTAATTAATTTTGTATCTTATTTTATTTTGATCTATGCAGAAAATATGAGAAGCTCAAATTTGACGATTTCTAGCATGGATGCGACAAAAGATTCGCAAGATCGACCTAAAAGACGGTTATCCAATCACTCACTTATAAACATTACAAATACATATCCGTCAATGACCCAAGGAATAAATGCGCAGTCGTCGTGGAGGTTATGTAGACTAACTGATGTTGAAAGTCATTCATCACAAATATTAATACGGATAATTATATTCCCAATTCGATCATTACAAATGGGTACGTCACATTTAATATTAAATTGTTTATTTTCATTATTTGTTATTATTTAATGTTGAATATTTATTAATATGCATATATTTTATATTTCATAAAATATTTCATTTTTAAATTGTGTGCAATTGGTTTATTTAAATTAATCAAATATAATTTTCTTTTATTTTGTCGAAAATATTCTAATGTCTTCAAAGACGGGTACAAGTCTATGCAAACCAAATGGCTTGCAAGGGTCCATAAGTAGCATTGTTAATCCAATACCGATAATGCCATTTAGTAAAATCACTAATGGTAAATTAAGTTTCTACAAATTTTTATTATTTTGTATAATTTATATTATGATTTAAACTTACATATATTCGTTTGAGGTGTATCTATTTTAGTAATTTTGTTTTTATAGTTACTGAGGATATCGTCTTCAAAAAGAATTTCGCATACAATAAAAATAAAAAAGGCAATGGTGGTTCTTCAAGTGTTCTTTTTCGAACTCAACGAAAATTATTGATCTAACATGTCAAGAATCTACGTGTATGGATGGCAATTCTAATGTTACAAAGAATATTCGATGACAATAACAATGATTGCACACATTATTCGTCAAATGGGACATCCGATTTGATCGAAAACAAGGTATGTATGTTATGAATTCAAGTTCGCAATGAAATTATAAATTTAATAAATAAATTTCCACTTAATATATTTGTGTGATGTCCGTGTCATTTATTTTTTGTAGAGTATTGGGATATTGGAGATGCAACATACAAATGTGAATTTTGTTACGCGGTTTTTTGGTTTGAAGAAAGGTTACTCTCCTATCCAAAATCCAAACCCAGGATATTCTTCGTGTTGTAGTCATGGCATAATTCAACTTCCTCCCATCAAGGAACCACCACAGTTGTGCTTGGAGATTTGTTGTTTGGAGTGGGAAATAAGAGCAAGCACTTCCAGGACAATATAAGATCATACAATAATATGTTCTGCTTTCACATCGATGGGAGGCAAGATTGACACCGTAAATAAAGGTAGAGGTCCTCCTGTTTTCCGATTGCATGGGCAAAATTATCATCTAATGGGAAGTTTGTTGCCATCCAATGGTGTCACACCGAAATTCGCACAATTATACATATATGACACGATAATGAAATATCCAAGATTAAACTCAATCGGTATTTTTATTTGTCAATCTCAATATTTGATTTTAATTGTTTATGTAATGTGTCCCTAATTTCTTTTTTTTTTTATAGGCAAGGGAGTGAGCATAATAATTTGCACGAGTCGATCGTCGATGATTTAAAGAAAATGCTAGATGAAAACAATGTATTAGTTAAGACTTTTAGAATGGCGAAGGAGAAGATTTTAGAAGCGCGTCAACGTGATGTTTGTTTACGTCTAATCGGTCGGAGAAATACGGATGCTAGGATACAATATGCCTTCAAGTTCGAGAGGTTCTTTTTATTGTTGGAGATTTTGATCAAGCCTTAGAGACAGGGATATATTAGTGGAAACAAAATCGACAGTTTGAAATGGATAAATGAGTTGAATGCTTCATACTTGGCTTTACAATATTCGTTGTTATTACCGCACGGTGAAGATGGTTTCGAGAGAAGACATATCGTTTTCTCGATCTAAAAAAAGGAATCCGGAGGCGGAAAAACTGTTAGTGTGAGAGAATTTTTCGCGATCGATTGCACGATAGAGATGATGAACCTCCTAGAAAATTGTTTCAAAGAATTTATTGTCGATGGTTATACAATGGTTGAGTCAGGTGATTAAAGTATGTAAGGTTGAATCGTGAGAAAGTTGCGTTGCGACATTTATAAGGTCTAACCGACGCGTTGTTGCATGGAGACATCAATCCTGGTACTCATGGAAAACGAATTATATTACCTTCTACCTTTACGGGAGGTGCTCGGAATATGATTCAGAATTATCGAGGATGCCATGGCTATATGTCGATGGGGGGATATCCTGATTTGTTTATAACATTCACCCGCAATCCGGTGGCCGAAATCCTAAGATTTCTTGAGAAAAAGAAATTGAATCCCGAGGACCGACTTGATATTGTCTGCGTAGGTGTTTAAAATCAAGTTGGATTCCTTGATCAAAGAGCTTCGCAAAATAAACTATTTGGTGAAGTCATGCCAGGTGAAAAATTCATTTCAATTGTCCGTTTCTTCAATTATGATTAATATATTTCTAATTTTTTTCCTTTTGTTTTTATTGCGGTGGTATACACGATCGAGTTTCAAAACGTGGCTTGCCACATGCCCATATTTTGGTGTTTTTGGCAAAAGAAAACAAGTATCCGATTGCCGATGATATAGATCAAATTATATTAGCATTTGAAATACTCGACGAGAGTTTAGACCCATGTTATTACGCGGTAGTGAAGGACCATATGATACATGGTCCATGCGGTGATGCTAGAAAAACTTCTCCTTGCATGGTGATGGAATTTGCACTAAACATTTCCCAAAAAAATTTGTAGATGTGACTACTATTGATGATGAAGGTTATCCACGTTATAGATGTAGGAATGATGGAAGGATAGTGGAAAAAAATGGAGTACCTCTTGACAACGATATGTTGTGCCGCACAATCGTTATTTGCGATGAAATATGGAGCTCACATAAATGTGGAATGGTGTAACCAATCAAGGTCGATAAAGTATTTGTTCAAATATGTGAATAAAGGAAATGACCGTGTCACCGCATCATTCTATACGAGTAGCAATGACGAAGAATAACTGGGAAAACCATTGACGAGGTGAGCATGTATTACGATTGTGGGTATGTTTCGTCATGCGAGGCAACATGGAGACTACCGGATTCAAATTCAATATAAATATCCTCCATTGAACGTTTAAGTTTTCATCTTCCCGATGAACAAAGCGTTATTTTCTCGTGATTCTCAAAGAATAGATGACGTTCTTAAGAAGGATTCGGTAAAAGAAAGTATGTTTTTAGCATGGATGGAAGCAAATAAAATCTATCCTGAAGCAAAAGAGAGCTAACGTGTCTGTTGAAGCTCCCACAAAATTCACGTGGAAACCGAACCTCGGAAAATGGATGCCGAGACAAATTGGCAAATCTATAGACGAGTTTTTATGTCCCCCGGAGTCGGTGATATGTACTATCCGAGGTGTCTTCTCAATATTGTTCGTGGAGCAATGTGTCTTGACGACTACAAGAAGGTCGACGGTGTTCAACATTCTTCCTATCGAGAGGCTTGCTTTGCTCTAGGATTGTTAGAAGATGATAGGAATATATTGATGCCATCAATGAAGCGAGCTCCTGGGCTTCGCGAGAATCTTAGAGGTTTATTTGAATCATTGCTTTCGTCCCCACTCCTTGAGCCGACCAGATAATGTCTGGGACAAATATTGGGAATTTCTTTCTGATGATATGTTATACAAACATCGACACCTTTTACAACATCAAGGTATTATTTACCAAATATTATGTTCATTACTAAAACCTTTTATATTTTTTATAATATTAATTTGTATAAATAATTAGTATTATGATCTTATGAAACATATTTGGTTTTGAGTGAGAACGAAATCAAGAATCTTACATTATTGGAAATTGAGAAATTATTGCGAAATCTGGGTAGGAGTCTGCGTGATTTTGACTCAATGCCATTTCCCGATGCTGACACCATTCATAGCAACCGAAATAGACTTATATATGACGAGTTGCGTTATGATCGTGATGTTCTTTTGCAAGAGAACAAAGACCTCATCTCGAAACTTAACGATGATTAGCATAAAGTTTACTCAACGATAATGCGTCTTTGTTTATCAAATAAAGGTGGGATGTTCTTTGTCTACGGATATGGAGGAACAGAAAAACATTTTTGTGGAAGGCTTTATCTTCGAGGATTGAGGTCGAAAGGAGAAATTATACTTGAATGTTGCATCTAGCGGTATAGCTTCTCTTCTATTGCCAGGTAGGAGGACTACACATTCGCGATTTGTTATTCCATTGAACCCACATCGGACTCAACTTGCAAACGGTCGCCCTATGCTATTTTGTGACAAAGAACCTGGTCGCCTATGCTATTTTGTGATAGCAAAATTATGTTGTTTGAAATTCTTGACAAAAGATCTATTTTTGATTTTTGTACAATATTTCTACATCTTGTGATCTTCTTTTTGTAGACAAAAGTGAAGATAGAGGAGCCTATGTTGGGAGCCTATGTTGGTGAAGACTTCCCTATAAATAGAGGATGAATTGAAGACACAAGACACAACACAAACAAGCAAAATACACAACAAGAAATCGCAAAAATTGTTCAAGCTTTCATTTTTACATTCTTGTTGTAATAGCCTTTAAGTACTTTCACTTGCACATCTTTGAGATCTAGGCTTTTTGATTCTTGATTACACTTGCACTCAATCTTTGTATTGGTTTCATAGAGTTGTAATCTTGAATTTTGTCCATCATTCAACACAAGACATCCTTGTGAGTATTCTTGTGGTAAGAATACACTTGGGTGATCTAGGTGATAGGTGTTTGAAGAGTGCGACTCTTCAAAGGTGGTGAAGGAAGATTGTGGTAATCTTCTTGAAGGTGTTGTAAGAGGATTGTGGTGATCCTCAAGGTGTTGTATTAATTGTGGTAATTAATAAAATCCTTTTTCTTTTTGAAATCCATCCCGAGATACTTTGGGGTAGTAGTAGATTAGGCCCTAGGTGGGTTGAACTACTATAAATCATCGAGTGTTGTTTAATTTCCGCATTTACATTCTTGTCAATTACTTGTTCATTTAAAAAGAGGGCGATTTGCGAAAAATCGGCATAATCTATTCACCCCCTCTAGATTATCGTAGCCACTTGGACTAACACCAATGCAGTAATAAAGTTTTGATTCCGCGGATGACATTGACACCGTTCGATCTCATAATCCCCTTCAAGTTCCAACGGAGGCAATTTCCTCTCATTGATCTTACGCCATGACTATAAACAAGAGTCAAGGCCAATCTCTCTCCAATGTCGGTTTGTACTTGAAGAATCCAAAGTGTTGATCATGACCGCTATTATACGTTGCGGTTTCCCGAGTTACGAATCGTAAGGGTTTGAAAATATTAGTTTGTGGTGATGACGAATCAAAAAAATAAACAAACGATGAATGTTGTGTATAAAGAAGTATTCGAAAATTTGTAATATATACAAATAGTGTTTTAATTTGAAAACGCGTTTGTATTCTTTGTTATTTTTTTTGGGTCATTGCAATTGGAAGGTGTATACATTCAAATTATATAATTCGACAAATCATTAACATATGAATAGCATATCATTTCAACTCATCATTACATCTTTCGTGCATCGCACGTCATCACACTAGTAATATATAAAAACAGAATAGTGGTAAATATAGAAAGTTCCCGCCAAAAATCTGCTCCTAAATATGATAAGTCATGTTTTTTTCCATGTTTTTAATTAACTTTGTTCTTTGTTCCAAAAATAAATTAACTTTGTTCTTTATCAACATTAATTGTTGTCATTACTTTGTGTCACCATGCAAAATAAACTTTAACTTACATTAATGTTGTTTCTTTAATTTTTTGTTTTTACGCAATACGATTTAGCATTAATGGATGCATCAAAATTCATAGCAATATCTTTTTAATAAATTATATTGCTTAAACTAACTATAAAATAAGAAAATAAAAAGTCTCATAACATTTGTATTGTAAATTTAAACATAGTTACATTTGTTTTTGGTGTTTCTACATTATTTTTATTTTATCTTATAGAAATAGAATGATGAATAGAATCCAATCCAATTATATTCTTTAGCGTAAAAATAAATATCTTATAACTTCATTCCTTAAATGGAAAAATGAAATATAAATTTACATTATGTACTTTTTGAGAAGCCAATCCAACTATATTTTTTAACAAAAAATGTCTTTAAATTATTATGTTCCATTTTACAAATTGAGTCATTCAAGAATCAAGACTCATTGGACAACTAAAAGTCATTTAATTGTAATGCAATACCAAAACTTACTTTTGTATTTCTACATAACTCGTACATTTTCCGATCAAAACAATAAATAGAAATATAGAGTCAGAATTGTAATCATAATGATGTTTTGGAATACAATAATTTAAAATTTTGCATTGGGAAGACAAAACCCTCCATTAAGCGTGTAGTTTTGCAAGCATTATAAATAGACCCATCGTCTTTCAAATCTCACGCCAAAACCATACCGCAAAATAATTCAAAATCATAGAAATGCACCTTTGTTAGCAACTAAACATAAAGAAAAGAACATCCTAAAAATAGCCTATTTGTTTAGTTTGGTAAGGGATATTGATCCAACCAAATTCCAAAGTGAGCATTGGAACTCTATTTATGAAAATCACTGTCCGCAAAATCAACATCATACATCAAAAGGTGAGTAATATTAGTTATTCATTTTGTTTTTTTTTTTCTAAAGCTTAAAATTTTGAAACTCCATCGTATTTATTCTGTTTGCATAAATTCATTAAGAATATGAATTTAGGAATTGAATATGTGATGAATGTTATTATGTTAAAAGTGTACGTGAATTATATATGCCGAAAAATATATTTAGCTTCGCACTGACAAGCAAAGCGCATCGATTTGTCTGAGATCACATCTCGATTTTATTAACTTGATTTTATTCGTCTTGGCAAATTGCGCTTGCCCATAATAGCACTAGAAATAATTCTCTTCCCTTTTTGATTATATATGTTTGTTTTATACATTGCACTCATTAAGAATATTTTTTATTTTTTATTTTTGGTATTTAAGTCATATTCCATGCATGAGGGGTTGCATTACTAGAACCAAATCTTAAGAAATATAAAGATAGAACGAAGTAAGTGATTCAAATAGGATCATTTAATTTTCTCAATTGTTTGTTGATTCCTATAATGTCATTATTTTTTGCGCTTTTTATTTTGAAGTTTTGTGGATTATTTATTTTGCATAAAATATTGATTTTCAATGATATAATATGAAGGTTATTAAAAACAATATATTGTAGTCAACATCAATTTCCACTATGTCGATATCACAAACGTAATCTTATATATATATATATATATTTGTTGTTATTGAATTCCTATTTTAAAGCTATCTTTTTAATTCTATAATAGATTTTTTTGGTCATGGTGTAATGATTTATTATTCCATTATTTAAATTAATTTAATTATATTTATACTTATAATTATATTCCATTATTTATATAGTTTCTACCCATTTGTATATTTAAGAAAATTAAAATTATTTTTATTTTACCATACGCTCTCTGTGCATCGCACGGTGGAAAACTAGTATATATATAATATCGAAAACCTAACTTTTATTTTCCCGCTTTTTTGCTTATTATATTAGGAAATAATTGTAAACATTATAAATGGTAATTATTATAAATTCTTATATTAGGAAAATATTATAAGAAAATTGTTGTAATTATATAAATTAGGAAAATATTATAAGAAAAGATTGTAAATGGTATTCTACTTTATATGCATATAAATTAGAAAAATATCATAAATGGTATTCTTATTTTATATGTATAAAAATTAAGAAAATTTTATTTAGTGGTATTCCTACTTTATACCAAAAGTGAGTCTATAAGATAATTAATCTATATATAATATATAGATTTCAAAAATTATAAATAGTATTTCACCTTAATTGATATTAGTATATGTCGATTCTTCTTAAATATATATTACAATGATGTGTTGATTCTATACATCATATCTTCATCAAATATATTGTTTATTTGTTTCAATGGTGTCGATGCAATTTTGTACAATATAATATTAATTAATCAAGTTTTAAATACTGATGACTATTCAAACTTTCCTAAATTGTTAAATAATAGTTAAAATAGACGAATTATGATTTTATGTATCTTTCACCATTGAATTAACAATTGATTTTGTGTTCAGAGATTTTTTTGGCTGCTTATTATTTATGATATTATTTATGCTAAGTCCTCTTATATTTATACTACTTAAATTGCATTAGAGAAACACTTTGATATTGTTGATCCTAAATTCGAAGCATAACCACTAAATATGGTTTCATCTTCACGTTCCCCTCTATTTTCGTTTTCATTAAGTGCCCCGCTAACATCGACAATATTGAACTCGAATTCTGCAATAAACAGAGTTATTATATAAACTATATTGTAGATATGTACGGACAATATTTGGTGAGTTTCTTTTTTGATTATTCTTGATAGTTTTGTTGTATTTTTTTAAGTTGTTTTTTTGTATGATTTGTTTATTTTTTTATTTTTCCTCATACTAACATAATTTATGTCAATATATTTTAAGATTAGAGATTTATTAATCTATAAAATTTATAATATATTACTTTTTAATAAGAAAGACAATAATTGGCCAATGTAGCATTTCTTTTCCATTTACAAGGAGTATAATTGTATAATTGGACAACAACGTATTAGCTTAAGAAAAACAATTGATTGAAAGATTTATAAAACTCAAAATGGTAACAAATATTTATTGCTCAAAAATATTGTATATATCTCTTTCATATATTGATCGAAATATTTTTTCTTCTGCCAAATTCCATTTATATTTAAATTGATTTTGGATTATAGACTTTTCTATGGTTGATTTCGATAATATTTTATTATTAATAAGATGTTTCATTTTAATATCATGCTTTTGAATGAATATTTGGATTTTTCTTTCATATTGATTCAATTGTTGTTGCAATATTTATTTATTGTATTATTTTTGAAATATTGGTATTTCAGAAGTGTGAACAAATACTAATTAAGTTCAGTCTAGAAAAATGAATTATCTTCTGATTGGTCCACTGATCAACGTTGGTGTTAAATTTGATGATAATTTGCTTAATTAATAATAGTTAACAACTCTAATTACTATCGAATAAAATTAGTATATATATGATACAACTAAGACAACTCAATCAGGAAAAGAAAATAATAAAAAAAGAAAATATATAAAATAAGATACAGTTTTGGATAAATCAATCCAAATGTTCTCCTAACCAATGCATGTTTTGAAGTTATCCAAAATTAGCGGTGCTTTGATTTGGTAAGTCAATAAATTGATTGTAATCATTACTATAGATACAATAATTATTTATTATTTTATTTTTTTAATCTGTAGATACCATCAATTATTGATTGAAAGAATTGTAAAACTAATCATTTGGTGAAACAATTGAGAGTATCTATTTATATTTTTTAATCGAATTTGACTATGCTACACACAACGGATAATTGACAAGAAATTTAACAAAAATTAAGAAAATCATACCTTATGATTAAATATTTGTCAATTTAGAAAAATATATTAACTTAAAAAAAAGACAATAATTGTCAATGAGAGTTTTTTTTTTTTTAATTTCTAAGGGTGCACAAGTTAATGATTGGACAACAATATATATTACCTTAATTAAGAAAAACAACTAATTAAAATATTTACAAAACTAAAAATGGTAACAAATATTTGATTGTTTGAAAATTATACATATCTATTTCATATCTTGATATGATATTAATAAAACTAATCAAATTGACGTTAAATAATTGACATGATCAATCAATACTACAATTGTCCTATAAAACCAATCATATATTACTTAATTAGTATATGTATCATTTTATATAGTTTATTAACTATAACTTTAGAAAACAATCACAGAATTGTTGGTGCCCTTACTTTGGTAAATCAATATTGGAAGATGAGATAATCAATATCTAGCGACTAATGTATATTTTGGAGTTATCCAAAACTGACGGTGTTTTGCTTTGGTAAGTCAATAGAAAGATTTTTTGTAACGAAAATAATGTGTTGCTAACTCAATATGTGATAATTAATAATTATATTGTCAACCAATGCCATTAAATAAATTGTTGTAAAATCAATTATATAATCATTTATATATGATTAATCGATAGATGTTACATTTTAAAATAAATTTTCCAGTTAAAAATTTTTGGATTGTCAAACTTTCAAGTGTATTTTATCATTTCTTTTGATTGATGCGCGATTCACATCAATCCATTGTTGATCAAAATGAGAAAACTCATGGGGTTTTACATACATTTATTGAAAATAAATGTCAAAGAATGAATATTGATATCAATTGTACTATTTCTATACCATGTTTTTGATTATATCATATTTATGTTCGTAAGTTTTTTAGTGAATTACTATACTATTGTTGTAAACTTTATGTTAATACTACTAACGTTTATATCAATGACATAATAGTTCATTTTAAATTTTATTCACGATTTTTTTACCATATTATTTTGAATAATATCTCAATTTATATTTTTATTAACAATGTGAAGTATTCATTTTTTTTCAACAAGACAAATACAATATAAAAATACATGTCTCACAAATTATATATAATTGTTTATAGAGAGGTGTGTGAGAAAGAAAGGGATATATAAAAAATAATTTAGAGACATGCATAAATTGAGGGATAATTTTGAACGAGTTGAATTTAGACATTTAAGTTTATAATTTTGAAAATATAAAATTGATAGATAAATTTTTGTTTTTAATAACCTTATATGAATATTACTACTAAAATAAAGTAGTAAATACCAGTTCATGTTAATAGATATTATAAAATAATAATATTAAAATAAAAATATACGTGCAACGCACGGGGTGAATTACTAGTTATGTAATTAAAGTGAGAGTAGCTTCACCCATATTTCAATTCAATTAAAATATTCTTCTAAAAAAATCAATTAAATTATTAAAACTTTAACAAACATTATTGTAAAATAGGCTATATTTAACTTAAACTGTCTCTGTAGTAATACAAAAAAATAGATCAAATACTAACTTAAAAAGAAAGACTCCCTCTTCAAAAACAAAGACTCCCCAATTTAAAAGTATTGAGTCAGTCAAATAGAAAGAAAACTTTTTATTGACAAAATATATAAATTTCTCTGAAATAATTCAAATAAATCTACCTACAATCATGAACAACATTCATAATGTTATACATCTTCATTTTACATTAAACAAACATCTTAAAGCAAAATATAATACCATTAACAAAATAAAAAACTTAATAAAAAAAATATTTATAATAAAAACGTCTCTGAAAATAAAATAAAATATTACTTTTATTTCTAATTTGCTTGCCCAAAATTCCACTCCCAGCAAATTACTCCCAAGGCCAAGATAGAAAATAAAAAAATTGTCCTATTGCTTCAACTAAGGGTTGTACATATTCGATTAACCGACCAAACGAACCGGATCGGAATCGAAAATTCGGTTCGAACCAAAATCAAACCGAAAAATTCGATCCGTTTTTCAGTTTTTATTTTTAAAATTTTGGTTATTTCGGTTCGGTTCGACTTTGTAATTTTGGTCAACCGAACCGAATAACCGAATTTATTTATATATATATATATATATAGTAAGTTGCTAGGTTGAATAGCAACTGAAATTTAAAAAAGAAAAAAACACTTTTTTATTTTAGTCAACAAAAAAGAGCACTTTTTTTGAAGTTAAACCCTCATCAACTCACTCTGCTCTCGAGTCTCGCCGGTCACTTCTCAGTCTGACTCTCTCTCCGTCTCTCGACTCTCTGTCTCTCACTTCTCAGACTTTCAAGACAACTCTCAAGAAGACTCACTTCTCACTCTGCTCTCGACTCTCTGCGGCGGACGGCTACCAGCCACCAGGTATGCTTCATTATAACTTTGCCCAGCCCTAGCATAAAGATATGTATATCTTTGAAACCCTAACTTCTATTAAGTGAAAATTAGTCTTTAATCAGTTATTAATTAGGTATTTGTAGAATATTTGATTATAAATTGGTATTCCTAGATCCTACTCCTATTTGTAGGGTTTGTAAACTCATAAACTGAAATTGTGTATACATTTGTAGAATATTTGTGTATGAATTGATTATTTGTGTATAAATTGGTTGATGGTACTCCTACTCCTATAAAACTGGGGCTTCAGAAGGGTAAGTCGGCGACACTAAAATCATCGCAACTGTTGCTAAATATTTATGGATGAAAGATAATATTGAGTTTCGGCTTCGAGTCATTGCTGCACTGCAGCACTGGGCATTCTAATTGGCGCTAAAGTAATAATTATTTGCAGAACAACGCTTTTCGCTGGACATATTATTTATATTTTTTTCAAGTTTTGATTTTCAAATTTTTTTCCTTTGGTTGGGTTTGTGTTGGTGGTAAATATTCAGGTGCCATTCTTGTTTAAGCTAGCCGTTGATTGGTTAGGAACAGCCACAGGCAAGGCTGGTGCACTTGCTGAGTTTACGGCTGCTAATACTACTTATATAGCTCTTTTGCTAGCCCAGCTGCGGTTCTGATTGGATATGGTATCCCGCGGTCTGGGGCGTCTGCCTTTAATGGTATATTGTTGTGAATTACCTGGGAGTTTGGTTGTTTTTCTTAATGCTATATTATTGCTCCTTAGATATCAGAATTGAGACCAGGTCATGGGTTTTAGTATGGAAAACAGGAAAAGTGCCTGCAGAATGACATATATGCTATTTTATTTATTTATTTCTGAAATTTACTGCAATTCTTTTGCTATAGAACTGCGAACTGCAATATTCTCAAAGGTGGCATTGAGAACAATTCGGCAGGTTTCTCGTGAGGTATGAGAAAAAGTTTCCTTTTTTCAACCCTGTTTACACTTTGTTCTACTCATTGCTCTGTCTTTTAGGAGCAATTGGTTTATATTAGCTGATATTCTTGTTTGTTTGATTTTTCTCACTCTCTCTTGGTGACTCTGCTCAAATTGATTTGCAAGACAGAACAATTTTGTTTTAATGGGAGGGAAAAAAGCAGAAACCTCTAACAGTATAAATGAAGGCTTTTGTGTAGGAAGGGCCGAAGAGGTTGTTGGGGGTGTCAGTGTTGGCATGGAGTAAGAGAATAGATTATTTATTTATTTATTCGGCTTTTGCAACTCATGTTTAAGTTTAGATAGCTCTGTGGAATGAGTTGGGGCCACTTTCTGCTTCTTCGCAACTAGAGTTATTTGGCCCATCATTCCCCTTTAAATTTTATTTTGAATATGCAAGAAAGGTAATCTTGAAAATAAATTTCATTGCGTTAGCTTACAAACACGAGTCCTTTTTCAACAGTAAGTCCAAAAAGCAGGCAGCCTGGGCCTGTAGCATCTGCACACTAGTCTTGGGGCAAGCTGCCGACATTAACACCTTTGCAACATTTAGTGCTGGGTTTGCTTGAATATCCTTGGAAGAAAGGCCACAAGGTGTCAACTTCTCTATAGGCGTATGGGAGCAAGTCTCTGTTGGCACGCATCCCACTTGCGACCATAGATAAAAGGATCAAACTCAACATAGAAGCCGTGAATGACCTAATAATCGTTGCCGTCTTAGTTTTATGTACTCTGGATTGATGGCATGCACTATGGGTATTCTATAAGTTATTTTTAGCTTAATCCGTCTCTTAGTTGATTTCAAATGAATGGTTTTGGAAACAACCACCATTGTCATATAGGGAAAATTAGTATACAGTTTCGGCTTGCAAACCAGCTTACAAGCACATTCTTCTTTTTTTGTGCTTTAACAAAAATCACACGAAAAGCTCGCAAGTCCAATGGAAAACCCTATGGGTGCTTAAAAGCTAGAAAAGTTAGCTGGGTTTATGAGCACCTGAGCCTTTGACCTAGAAGAAGACTGTAAGACTCCTACATTTAATAAACCATCACCTGCACCACCACTGTCACTCCCAGTTACAGTCCTCACCTAGTCTACAAAACTGGCCCAAATTTTCAATAATCGGATATATCCATATACGTAAACCTTTTTTTGCCCATTTCAATATCTGTAATCAATAAACAATAAAAGACGATTTTGAAAATAAAAAAGAAAAAGAACTCAGCCCTTCATTTAGGGCATTCCCCATCCAAATTCCAAACATTCTACAAAATATGTTTCCTTCCCCATTTATTCTCTCTTAATGACTATTCATTTCTCCTTTTAAGTTTTCAATTTTCGACAAAAAAATGGTTCGAATATCTCAGATTTTCAAGATTTTTTTATTTATTATTACATTTATGTTCTGATTTGGGGAAAGAATAAACCAAAATTATAAGATTCTTGGTTATTTGCAAAAATCTAGTTCGATGGTTTTCTATTTTTCAACAAATTTTCCATAAAAAGTATAACGGGAAAAAAACTACTGCTGTTTTCATTCTTTTTGGTTTTTTTTTGGATCGGTACTTTGGGTTTTATTTATACTTGCTTGGTATATGCTGCATGGAACTATATTTTCTTCTATATGATCTGAATATTTTGCTGATCGAATGCCTTATGCATAATAATTATTCGAACAATTTTTTATTAACTTTGGTTTTGTTGAAATATTGGACCGAAAAATTTCAGAGCTATGTATTTTCTATAAGATCTAGATTTTTTAACATGTAGAATGGGTTCTTGTTACTGCATTTGTTCTATACGTTTTGGATTATTTACCGTTTTGCTTATTTCCATTCAAATTTGTTTTTTCATATATCCTGCTTTGAATTTTTAGGAAGGAAGACCAAGGAGACTTGTATTGCATTGCAACCGACTTCTTTGTTGAAGAGGTTAGGGCCGTATTTCTTTCTTTAAAATGTGTTTGATGACACTTTTTATGACTTATTTTTCGTTCCCCCTTTTTTGGAAGAATTTATTTGTATCATTTATGTACCACCATTGTGTAAATCCTTCTTTGCTCTTACATAATTCTCTTTTCTGGCTATGGAATATTATACATTTATACTCCATTTATTGCCGAGGCAATTGGTGGTGTTGTAGGTGTGCACCATAAAAGTATCAGATTCCATTATTTAGGCAATTGGTAAAAATGTCATAATGAACTCTCCTGTTACCCTGTTTTGGGTTCAGTTGAAAATGGAATAATTATATTATTGATGTGATTGACAGAGTAATGACTAAACAGTTTTCTCCACAGGTCATGGTAAATGGGTTACTTTTTCAACTCTCTCTTCCACTCAACTTCCTTGAAAGTGTATGTAGAGAAACAGGTCAAAGTTTGGTAGACATGAAGTCCATGTTCCAATTACTTGAGGTATTAACTCATTTTTTTAGATATTCTTGCTTTCCATTTCTACATGTACTTAAGCCTTTTCTTTTCCATCTGTCTTTCTAAAAATCAGAAATTGACCACTTGAGGCTGCAAATGGCGGCATTAGCTGATTTTCTCCGGCCCCGTTTGACATTTGCAAAACCCACGTTTGATTCATACTCTACCACTCATTCTCCGATACCAAGAACTCAGCCCTTCTCCGGCGCCATGTCTGGCCGTTGGAAAACCATCTCTCCCGCCTCTCCATCACTCCCCGGATGCGGACACTCTCTGCCAAGTCCTAATTCGGCACCACAACCCGTTCCACCACATGGAATCTTCCCTCCAACTCTATGGTATTGCCCTTTCCCCGCCTTTAATCCACCAGACCCTCCTACGCCTGAATCACCATTCGAAGATTGCCCTCGCCTTCTTTAAATACACTCAATCCCACCAACTATCCTCTTCTCCTCCTCTTCTCGACACCGCAACATACAATATTATCATTGACATTTTGTGCAAAGTTCGCCAGTTTGATGTTGCGTGGCAGTTGATTTTACAAATGGGTAACCAGAACAGTGATTCGAAGCCGGATTTCACGACTTTCTTTGTCTTGATCAGACGGTTGATTTCCGCGGGGTTGACAAGAAGTTCAATTCGTGCATTTTATGACATGAGCATTTTTCTTGGTACTGAGATTTTTGAGTCGCGGTTTAGTTTTTATTTTTGTTATCTTTTAGATACGCTTTGTAAGTATGGGTATGTGAAGGTGGCGGTGGAGGTGTTTAACAAGGAGAAATATAGAGTCGAAGCAGACTCAAAATTATATACTATTTTGATTTATGGGTGGTGCAAGGTAGGGAAAATTGACATGGGAAAGAGGTTTTTCGGGGAGATGTTGGAGAGGGGGATTGAGCCGAATGTGGTTACTTATAATGTGTTATTGAATGGGATTTGCAGGCGTGCGAGTTTGCATCCGGAGGGGAGGTTTGAGAGAGTGATCAGGGAAGCAGAGAAGATGTTTGATGAAATGCGTGAGTGCGGGTTGGAGCCGGATATCACGAGTTACTCAATTTTGCTTCATGTGTATAGCAGGGCACATAAGCCCCAGTTATGTTTAGACAAGTTGGTGATGATGAAAGAGAAGGGGATTGGGCCGAGCATTGCGACATATACTTCTGTTGTAAAATGTCTTTGTTCTTGCGGTAGGATGGTGGATGCTGAGGAGTTGTTAAATGAGATGGTACATTATGGAGTTAGTCCTACAGCAGAAACGTACAATTGTTTTTTCAAGGAATATAGGGGTAGGAAGGATGTGGACAGCGCAATGAAATTTTATAGGAGGATGAAGGAGGAGAATTCTTTACTTAAGCCAGACATGCATACATATAATATATTGTTGGGAATGTTCATGCAATTAGGTAAAATGGGTCTATTGTGGGAGGTTTGGAATGATATGAATGCAAGTGGAATTGGACCGGATTTGGATGCTTATACACTTTTGGTTCACGGATTATGCGAGAAAAGGAAATGGAGACAGGCATGTGAGTTTTTCATGGAGATGGTTGAGAAGGGATTTCTTCCACAAAAGGTTACTTTTGAAACACTATATCGAGGTTTGATACAAGCTGATATGTTGAGGACTTGGAGAAGATTGAAGAAGAAGCTCGAGGAAGAATCAATATCTTTTGGTTCGGAATTTAAAGAGTATCACCTCAAGCCCTACAAGAGATGATTGTTATTTGGTTTTGGATGCAAGAAATATGCTTGTTACTTGTTAGGTACTATTCTTGAAATATCTATTTGATTTTTGTTTCAACTTTACATGTTAGTTACATAATATTTAACTCTTTGTGATTAGACATTATTTACATGTAATACTTTTATGCAACTATTATTTGCATGTAATCTTCTTCACATATGATTGTTATATACATGTAGATATAGCATCGCGTGGTGGAACAAGCGCAAATATCCTTTTTTTATGATTGCAAATTAGCATGATTTATGTTAAAGGTAAAGTAAATTATTCTTTGTTTTTTTTTCATCCATTCACCCATTTATATTTATACGTCTCTAATGAAAAACTTGAAAACAAATATTGGCAGTTCTGGACTTGAAATTGAAGGTAAGTTGCAGTGGAGTAGTGGACAATTGGACTGTGGCGGACCTTGTGTACCAGATTTTACATCTCTCTTTTGTTTATTTTTTATTTTTGAACATGTAATCTCTATCTCTACTCATATATAAGTCTGAATATTTCTGCGAATTTTCTAGTAGACTAAAATACCCCTTCCATATATTAAATTTAGTGGCATAAATGTAATTTACAAATTCGGATAAAATTGATAGGTATTTGGATTATTTTAGAAGACTGTGAATCGATTCAGACAGATTGTTTCGTTCCGTATTCCTTTTCCATCACTCTATTGAGAAAGGAGGACCAAGGAGTCGCGAAAGAAATTGCACCAAGGATAGAAATCTGAACCTCACTTTTTGAATCCTTACTTTTTTGATCTGATTAAAATCAGATAAAAAAATCATAGAATCGAAGCGTCAGATGGAGAATGATCGAGTAAAATAGGTTTTCAAATTAAGATTCTGCAATAAAAAGTATAAGCATATAATCGAAGAGCCAGAGAGAATTGCAAAAGAAAGAAGAATTTTTATTCCAAGACTCTAGGGAAACTCCAAGTGGTGCCTGCAAAGAATTTTTGAGTGCAGGAAACTGATGATTCTGGTGATTGTGCGATGACAGGAAGGGAGTTTTGAGGCTGGGAAAGGCGGACTGGTGGAGGAATTTAATAAAACGAGCCGGTAATATTTCAGGCTTGGACTTAGTGTTCAGGTAAACTTTGTAAACTTTTTTTTTTCATTAATGTTTTACATATTAATTTTTTCTTTTCATCTTGGTTTTGATTAAGTTGAAGATTTAGTAGGCCAAGTTAATGTTGAAAGGATTGTCACAAAAATTAAAAGTAATCTTTGGTACTGGTTTAAGGCTTTTGTTCTAGAAATAAAAGGTGTAGATTGATTCTTGGTTTGAAAATCCGAGAGGAATTTTGGGAGGCTCAGGTTAGTCATGTGCTGGTAGCTAGACGTTAAGAATGAGTTTATTAGTTGTCTGTTTATTGTGAGTGAGCAGATTTGGGCTTGAGCACCCTGTGTGCTCTTAAGAAATATATTTTTTGTCTTATTAAAAAAAAAGAAAAGTGAATTGTGTTGTTTATAATTAACTGTTGTTGCTGGTGGAATTTTGATTTTGGTTGAACTTAGTTCTTGCCTTTAACCTTGTGGGGTTTGAGATTTTGTTGGAGTTAATTGATCTAGACTTTTGGTGTTATCTTTAAATAGGTAAACATTTGGAATTCTTGTCATCTTGCTTTAATTTGGTATTTAGAAGCTGAAAAATAGCAGAGATGATTGGTGATAGTAGATAATTAATGAAAATCTTCAGCTTAGTTTAGATGAGACATGAGAGCATGGTTTTTATATGATTCTTATCTGCTTTAGTAATCATTAGATAGTTGCTAAAAATATTCAGCTTGAGAATTACTTGGTTTAGATCAGAGCAAAGCTTTATGTGCATTTCGTTTATAATATTCGTTCATAGTATAGCTAAAATGCTCCCGGCTATGAATTTCAGCAATAAGTATCTAGAATAGATTGTGAAATAACCTTTTTAGCCTGAAATTGAAGTGAGAGAATGGAACAAATTGTGGCGGCTTTCTGCCAGTCTTGATGTTTTCTTAGCATAAACCTTTCATTCTGATTTCTGCATATTATAAAAAAAGATGTTTGTTTTCTCCGAATTCATGGTTTGATTTACTCAGTTATGAGAGTGTAGATTGTAGAATGCAGGGAGAAGTTGCACTCTAGCAGCAGCTAGCTACTGTTTGTGTTGTGAATAAAAATTTCTCAATTATAGCAAATTATTTGCCTTTAAATTTGTTACAACAATTAGTTCTAATTAAGTTGGAATTTGTGGAGGTCCATATTGTAACTCTTCTGATTTTTAAGCGAAGAGTTGTATCATTTTGGAATAGCATGAAGGAAGCTTTCTCCCCCTATTTAGTCAATCTAGGACTTGAATATAGACCTTCATATTTAGTTTTGTCATTACATTTTCTTGTCGTTAATCTGCCATTTGTTTTCAACTCTTATTGCAATTCATAATCAACTAAGAAAATATGTGTTATGTCTTCATTTGTACGTTCGTTGGTTGGTATTTCGAGAAGGGTAGCAAATAAACATAAAACTGTGATCTAAATTAATGATTTTTTTTAAATCATTCTAACTTATTTTACCTTCAGTTTTCCGATGATGTTACTTATATGACTAATTTATTAAACTAAAGCCAATCATAAATTGGTTAAACCAATTAACGCCAAAAAGAAAATATCAAAGTAGGTGAAACAGAGTTTGAAAATCCATTTTCTGAACTTTCTAATGAAAAGAGATTGCCAAAGTCTGTGTTTTGTATTTTAATTTTGTTTTTTGCAGATTGAGAAAACAGAAATGTCAACTATTTTTGTTAGGGCATAAATTTTAAAAAACCAGTCCGGATTGCCCAAATCGCACCGTTCATAATAATTTACGACCGAACTGTGATTTAAAATATTAAATAGAAATTGCACTTCTTTGTTTGTGCGGTTATGGTTTTAGATTTTGAAAAACCGTCAAAATCGCATTGCACCGCACTTCCATAATTTAGAGTAAAATAAACTATTGTTCTTTAATCTTTAATTAAATAGTTAGACAATAAATATATTAAGAATTAATTTTCTGAATGATATAATTAGATTCACACTTTGTATACTAAACATATTGCATTTTACATTCTTTTAATGTTATTACAATGCATTACATATTGAATGTAACTGAAATAAAAGATATTGCAATGTGCATTTTATTCGCAAAAATACACATTGTTTAAAAAAAAAATCACTTTTCTATTATAATATTTTTCTTTGTCTTTTTCTTTAAAAGATCATAACAAAATTGTATTAATTTATCAATTATATAATATTTTTGTTAATTAAAACCGCGAAGCTGCCCGCTACCACTTCAAACTGCACCTTCGGTTTTACTTCATAACATCGCAATTTGAAAATATTATTTAACCGAACCTCATATAGCAATCTGGTATGAATTTTACTCAAAAAGCTGTAAAATCGCACCGTGATCACCCCTAATTTCTATATTGAGATGAATATTAAACACGATATTATATCTTTATCAATCTCTATCAATTTTTTAAAATAGAAGATTTCTAAATATACAAATTACTTCCTAAAATATAAGAAGATAATTTAAAATCCTAATAGGTAAAAACACGATATCATATCTTTATCAATACCCCATCAATATTTTTTGAATTGTTATTACATAGCAGCTTTTAATTTTGTTTGGATGTAATCTTGGATTATTTTTTTTTAACAAAAACTTATATGAGATGGAGCCCCAAACCTGTACCCGAAACCCGCGACTCATGGATTAGAACTACCCGGCCAACCCGCCCCTTGTTCCACGTCTATTTTGATTCTCTCTCTCTCTCTCTCTCTCTCTCTCAATTATCTCTCTTTTGAAACCTAAACCATCACCCACGACTCCTCAACCCTCACCCACGTCTCCGAAACTGTCGATTAAGCTGTCGAAACCGTTCGTTCTATAGTTATTTATGTGATTTCTGTGCGCGTGTGTTGATATCGAGCATAGTGAACTATATCATTATCCCAGCAACACCTTTCCCTTTCTCTCTCGCCCCCTGTTCTTTTTCCATCTCCGGACTTTCGAGCTCGAAAGTTAAAGACGTGGAACAGGGACTGTTTGGGCTGGGTAATTTCGATCCATGGGTCGTGGGTTCTAGGTACGGGTTTTGGTGCTCCGTCTCACGGATCTAGATCCGTGAGACGGTCTCCTAGCTCCCTCAAAGAAAAAAAAATATCTTTGTAGCTACTGGTCTCCCTAAAAAAAGAGTTCTTTGTAGCCGATAAGTAAGCTAATTATAGAGTCAAATTTGGCATCTCCCACTGATTAATCTATAAGGATTATGGATTTGGACATTGGGAGGCTTAAATAGAGATAATTATCGCATCAAACCTATAAGTAAGCTAATTTTTGGACAAAGCTCCCTTTTTAGCCGATAAGTATGAGCTTCCACGCAAATGTGCATTGCCCCATTTTGGTGTTATAGCAGCATAATCATGTTTGCTAGGGAGAATAATGAACACACACACACATATATAAGCCATCTTTTATTCTGATAAACAGCGAAATTGCTCTTGGAGGTGAAAACTTGGAGCGATTCGTATTGGTTTCGTATCAGTTTTGAATAGATAAAGATCAATTTATACAAACACAAACAAAGGAAGTCAACCTCGATAAAAAGAGGCATGAAAATATAATTCATATAAAACACACTTCTGGAGTGTTGGAGAACATGGCCATGCTCCAAAAACACAAGATCAGCAACAGACGAAAAAAACATGGCATGGCCGTGTTTAGAAACACGATCGTGTTTCTCTTTCCAGCAAAAAAAACACGGCGCAACCGTGTTAAAAGGTCAGGTCCCGTCGTACAGAACACGGCTCAGCTGTGTAAAGTAGCCCAGTCGTGTTCGTAGAAATTCCCAAACACAGCCTGGTCGTGCTTTTGTTAAAGGGTTTATTTCCCACCAGAAGTAGGAAAGCAACTAATGGTTAGGTGGTATTTCCCACTAGAAGTAGATTACATGCTCTCTTTGCTACCTCCAAATGCTAAAGGGTTGGTGGTTTGGATTATTGAAGCTAAGGTATGCAAACTGTGGCCTTTTTTTCTTGTTATTTTGTATGTCCGACCTAAGTAGGAAAGCACGCATAATACACACACGTGTCTCTGCTAAAAACAATTCACACTCACTAGCAGAATGCAGTGGATTTGAAATTCAGATGGAGAAAATAAGAATCTGATAAGGCTGGGAATGCAAATAGGGGATACACTACCTCTATCAATAGCTTGATTGATGATTCTGATTATTAGCAAATTAATTTAATAACTTTGTAGTATAATTATAAACAATCTGATCAATATTTCAAACGCAAGTCTTTGTCATGCCCAAATTTACCTGGTAGGTTTGGTTCATTTAAAAAAAAAAACAAAAAACTTGGTGGAGCCCTAGGCCCTAGTCCAACTATTTTTTACTCTTGGCCTAAACTTATAAATTGTTCTAAAGCGAATTTTTGTGTTACATGTTTAATTTTTGAGTAGGTCTCTCATAGGACCGTCTTACGGATCTTCATCCATAAGACGCAAATCATGTTTGATCGGTTTACCAAGACTACCTGAGTCGTCTACAAACATCCCAATCCGTATCTGTTAATTAAAGAAATCAGAATAAGTTTCTCTCTTCTCTTTATTTTCCTCACTTCCTTCGCACTCTCTTTCTCTTTCCTTTTTCCTTTCCTACATGCGCCCTCTCTCTCTTTCTCTCTCTCTCTCTCATGTTTCTTTTCCTCTTTCCTCCTGTTCTCTCTCTCTCTCTCTCTCTCTATATATATATATATATATATATATATCATCTTTCCAACATAACCCAATTTTTCAGATTATGTTTATACCAACAAATCTCTACCTTTTCTTATTCGGATATGAATTTCTAGATTTTGGATTCTACTCTAATACAAAGTTGCAAAAACATTACTTACAATGATATTCAACAAAAATATGATACTTTATTTCAAAAAACGAAGTACTCTAACTCATAACATTATTGCTTTAATCGTGTTATATTTATTTTTCATTCTTCACTATAATGAATTCATAACATGTGAAAGTATTTAAAATTATGATACTTTATCTCAAAATGTGGCCTGAAAACATTATCTTTACATTAGATTTCCACACTTGTTGGCACATATGAACATATCGGTTTACGTGAATGAATGATCTTGGGTAGAACTCATCCCAAAAACATCACAATAGCAACCCAACAAATTGATGATGTGGGACAAATATATATTCTAACAAAAAAGACGTCAACAGTGCACATTGATGTGTATTAACTTATACTTATTATAAAAGTGTGAATGAGTTTGAAGGTTTCTTGAAAAATTTGATTTGCCAAAAATATCCTTATAGTAAAATTAGTTTTAGGGACAATTAAGTAGTTTTCTATATTGATTAATTATTTGTTTTTGTTTTATAATATGATTAATGTCTCTTTGTATTCTATACTCTTCTTATATGCTTTCATTTAATTGTATTTCATAGAATATTTTGAATTTGTAAATAATATTAATTTCATATTAAACTAGATGTCGAGAGCTTTCCAATCATATGCCATAAGCATATATAAAAGACTTCATATGAGATAGTTTTAGCCATTTAAAGTTGAGTGTTATGTAAAAATGTACATTTAATATTTTTCTTTAATTTTCTTAATAACTAAATACATCTACAAAAAGAAACAAGAGTATGAATTTATAACTAAATGAAGATTAAAAAATAAGTAAATAAGATTAATGTATTTAGTTTGATTTAAATAAGTAGGAAGACAAAATATAGTTTCTAAATTCACTTTTAGTTGCAAATATCCCATTAAAATAAATTTATCATCTATCACCCTCCCTAAATTGTGAGATAATTAAATGATACATTTTTTAAATATGTGAAGATGGAGGCTTGAGATCATTGAGAATTATAAAGAAATATATGTATTTTCAATAAAAAGATAATTAGTTTTAAGATTAGTAAAATATAAGTTATTATTAAAATTTTGAAAAAAAAATAGTTTGTTGTCCAAGCTTTATTCGTTAATCTTTATCTATGTTTTTTTTTTTTTTTTTTGTAATAATGGTTATACGATTTAACATGATTTAGATTCAAGTTTTTACTAATGCAAACTTGGGTTATCAAATTTTAGCATGTAAAATTACATGATTAATTATTTATAATACATCGATGCAAAAATATTAAAAGTAATATAAAAAAGATGTCTCCAACCGGTGACGAGGCTACGTAGGGGTCAAGGGGGCATTGGGCCCCCCTCAAATTTTGAGAAAAAAGTAGGAGTATTTTGGTCTTTTCACTTTTTCATCTTAAAATAAATAAAAAAAATAGGAAAAATAAAAAAAAAGTTATCCATTATCTTTCATTTTTCTTGTTTTCGTTTGTGAATCTGGTAAAATATGAGTCTTGGCCATTTTTTTTCCCTTTCTTAAAATTTTGTACAGTTTTTGTGCTCCGCCATAAAATTTAATTTGAATTTTTGCATTATTATCTTGTCTTTCTATTTGTCTCCTTCAATGTATTGATGTAATTCTATTTTGTTATTTATTTTTGAATATTAAGACGTGATTGAATTAATACAATGACTTAATCAAAATTGCTATTTTTTTAATTTACAGTTTTATTTTTAAATTTGATGTATTATTTTTTATTTTTATATGTGGTAATGGACAAATTGACCACTTATGATTTGTAAAAATGAAAAATAGTCATATTTTTAAAAAACATGTTTTTTAGCCGTTCTGACACGGTCATACTCGTCTTGTATTTTCTGATGAGATACTTGGTCATATTTTGAAAAATTGATGGATCGGTCCCTAGAAATGAAAAAAAACACAAAGTGGACATTTGAACTCAAAAATGGCTAAAAACTTGGTTAAAACTATTTTCATTTTGGAGAAGTGGCCAAAAATTCGACTAACTTTTTTCTATTAATTTTAGTTGGGCCCCCTACCGCAAATTCCTGGCTTCGTCACTGTCTCCAACCATCAAAATCAAACAAGAGAAAATTTGATTGTTAACTAAATATAGATACCTATATACTTATATAGTTTTATATTGTTTTTAAGTTTTTTCTTGAATTGAGTTATTTAAATAATTTGTTAATAATTCATCCCGATATATACTTACTAAAAATAAAATATATATTAGAACAATGTTAAAAATTTAACAATCATATCGACAATGTTATACATGTATTCACAATCTATAATTAACTTGTGTTGTATATTAACTAATTTCTATTTACCGGATATGTAATATTATTTCGAGAGAAATTACGATAAAACATAAAACAAAGCATACGTAAAGAAAATGCCACTTACAATAAATCTAACGAGGAAGGTTTTGAAATTACACCACGGTATTAATAATACTTGAAGTACTCAAATATTTTATTAATCCATCAAATACTAATCATTATTTCATGAATTTTAAATATAGATTACAATTGAATGAGTACAAGGTGTTTTCATTTATGTTTGAGTAGCGCAGAACTATACATATTGGATCTCCAATAAGTGAATATTTAACATTGATTTGCATATGTAATAATATTATATTATATATTACATATCTTTATTCATATTTTTGTTTTTTCTTTTTATTAATATATAGTTTGCATAGTATGAAAATGGATCGTGGTTTAATAATTTATATGATATAAACATGCGACTTTTCTTTCAATTTTAATTTATGGACTATTTCCAACTGTATTGATTAGTTTAATGTTATCTTCATTTCTAATATATGAATATTTAATTTAATCAGGAACAAGATGCGAGTGAGAACATTACATGAAGCTAAGGGCTCATATGACCATTAGCCACATTCAATATAGAATTTTCGTTTCCACTATTTTCCTTGAGAGTAAGTGTTGGTTTTCGCGTAAGAAATAAAAATATATTTTATTGAATGTAAAATTTTAGAAATAAATAAAGGTTTAGAAATGAATTAATATTTGGTTGAGTATTTCTTTTAACTTTTTTTACACAAAAACATGTCATACAAATAAAAAAATATTTTTATGCGATCCTCGATAATGTGGACTTAGCTGTACTTATCACAAACTTAATTGGATGCATGATGGAATCAATATACATTTCGGTGTACATTTATTATGCAATAAAAGTTCGGTAAGTAATAATTTATATATTTTGCAGACAATTATTACAAGTTCAATTAATTTTATAGTACTATAACTTATATTAATTTTCATTTAATAGATTCGTACGGCAAAGCAGTTGGGCTTTGGTCTGATCGCTCTCATCATTTACGAATTTTTGACATTCCTTTTATCCCACTGATATTTTAGAGTTTCATTAACAGGATGGATGAGAACTTTGTCATCATTTCTTGTCTTTATTTCACCTTTGACCAATGTAGTAAGTTCAAGTTTACTTTCAAAAAAAAAACATTGCTTTAATTTTATTTATTATTCACTTTGATCTTTTTTTGTCATAGTTAAATGTTGTTCGAACTCGCGATGCTCGAGCAATGTCCTTTTGGTTATCACTTGCTTTATCAATTAGTGGAGCACATCGAACAAAAAGATTTTAGGGTTCTGTAAGTAAATTTAGATATCAATTAGAGATTAAATTTTATTTCATTACCGTATCTAGTAAATTTAGATCACACTTAGAAATTAAATTTTAAATAAATAACAATGTGTTATTTTTATATATCAATTTGCATGTGCAGATTCCAAACGCTTTTGGATTTTTCATAGGTTTAGTGCAAATGATATTGTATACAAAATATTATCTCTTGCACAACAGACATACATGATGTTCTTTCTCCATTTTTTGATGGTTTTTTTAGTAGATTAGTAATATGCACGTGCATTCCACATGATTTATATAATTTTACAAAATTTATTTACTAATTATATTGAAAGATTAATGTAAATTTAAGATGTATTATAAATATAATAAAAATCAAACAAATAACTAATTAAAACAAAATTTTGAGTCACTTTAAAATATTTTATTGTATAGATAATTTTAAATGATTAAATTCCTTTTAGTTAATTATTTAAAATTATCTATACAATAAAATATTTTGAAGTAACTCGAAATTTTTGTTTTAATTAGTTGTTTGGTTTTTATTATATTTATAATACATCTTAAATTTACATTAATCTTTCAATAAAATTAGTAAATAATTTTTGTAGAATTATATGAATCACGTGCAACGCACGTGCGTATTACTAGTATTATTGAAATATGAGATGAAACAAAATATGATAGAGTCAAAGGATGATTTCCAACAAATAATCAACAAGAAGTAACAAATAAAAAGTATGCGATTGATATTGAATGATCTCGGAATAAACTCCGTTCCCAGCTTGAAACCGCCAAATTCTTCTTATAATTTTCAATGTCCAATTCTTTCACAAATCTACTATTTAAATAACCCTAACCTATGGCTTACAGCCCACGGCTCACCCAACAGCAAAATAGGAATCCTAATCTATTCCAAATCTGTGACTGAAATAAATCCTACTCTATTACAACTCTGAATTAATAAACTAATAACAACTAATATAAAATAACTAAAATAAATAAACATCTAATGAATTAATCTTCAAAACTCCAGCCACCAACATCAGCACATCCCCAACGGTTGCCGCGCTATTTGACTCGTGCCCTCTCGTCTCTTGTCCCTCTCCGACGATAAACCCGTGCAAAACGATCCGTAACAACTCTTCCATCAACCGAAACAACCTTGTCCTCAAGGCAAAATCGTGGGAAATTAGCCCGAATATCGGACTCATCCACCCACGTTGCTTCATCCTCCCTCGATCACGCCACTTGACCAACCATTGAGTCACATTTCCGCCATCCCGTCGCACCACACGTGAACTCAATCACACCCTCGGATCAAAAGTGGGTTCTTCTACCAAAGCAAGTCCGACGGTAATGTGGCGTTGATTGCGTGATTTCGGCTACAACCTTAAGGTGGGAAACATAAAAAACCGGTGGACTCGCGAAGACGACGACAATTTTAAACGATAAGCCACTTCTCCCACCTTACCCGATGACCTCAAAAGGACCATAATATCTGGCTGGCAAGCTTTGCATTCGACCTTCTAACAACAAAGATTACCTGCCGGTGACGCAACTTCAAAAAGACCATATCCCCCACCAAACCGCACGTCCCTCCTATGTTTATTGGCGGCCCTCGTCATACGAGTTGGCGCTCCAAATGGAACCGTAAGTATGACAAATCTCATCCCGCTCTCGTAGCTCATCTCTCGCCTTAACCCGTAACTCCCGGGTAAAAATTGCCGAATTGTAGGCGGTGGGCGACCATACACGACCTCGAAAGGCGTCTACCGGTGGCGAATGGAACCCCGTATTAAAGTAATATTCAGCCCATGGCAACCACATACTCCACTTCTTGGTCTGCTCCGATGCGAAACAACGCAAATATGTCTCCAAACAATGATTCATAACTTCGTTTGTCCATCGGTTTCCGGATGATAAGCGGAACTCATTCGTAATTTCGTCCCTACAGCTTTGAACAATTCTGACCAAAAGGAGCTTACAAACACGGGGTCTCTATCCGAAACAATAGATCGTGGAATCCCGTGAAGTCGCACAACTTCCCGCGCATATACCATTGCTACTTGCCTTGCCGTAAACGGATGCTTGAGGCCCAAAAAATGTGCATACTTTGAAAGCCGATTGACCACCACTAAAACACAATCTGTATGAAGGGAATAGGGTAATCCAATAATAAAATCCATGCTAATATCTTCCCACACATGCGTCGGAATCGGCAAAGATTGTAGTAACCTGCGTCGGGCAATTATCGTACTTATTTTTTTGACAAATCGACACTCCACGACAAATTTAGTAACCGACCCATCATCCCGGGCCAATATAGATTTGCCGCCAAATGACGATAAGCGTGAAATGCTCCCGAATGTCCTCCAGTAGGGTCGAATGAAACTCCTCAATCAATTTGGTTGTCCACTGGGATCTTTTTGGCGGACAATCCGCCCCTTGAAAAAGAGTGTATCATTAATCAATGTGTAAGGTCCACGGACATGTTTACCTGCCTCCAAGTCACGTATGATGGTCCCCAATTGATCATCCTCGCGCATTTCTGCCGTAAGACCGACCAATCGGCCCACTCGGGCGGTGAGATCGCTACTATTTCACCGTCTTCACCCCGCCGGAGAGCGCATCCGCCGCTAAGTTCGATGGGCCAGATTTATACTCAATTTCAAAATCATATCCCAACAACTTCGCAACCCATTTTGTTGAGCGGGCGTGGATATTTGTTGGTGCAGCAAATGGCGAAGACTACGCTGGTCGGAACGGACGACAAATCGGCCTTGATGAGGTATGGTCGCCAATGTTGCACAACAAGCACAAGGGCCATCAACTCCTTCTCATACGCTGATTTAGTTAAATTACGTTCGAGAGAGCTTTGCTAAAGAATGCGATCGGGCATCCTGTACCGTGCATTAGATCGCACCAATTCCCGACCGGACGCTCGCACTCAATGACGAAGGGTCGGAAAAATTTGAGGTGGCTAGAACTGGCGTAGACGTAATGGCATCTTTGCCGCAATGCCCGAAAAGCCAATTGAGCTTCCTCCGTCCATTTAACTGTCTTGGGCATATCTTTCTTTAGTAATTCCGTCAAAGGCTTCGCGATCTTGCCATACTCCTTGATAAATCGATAATAACCCGTTAAACCCAAAAATCCTCGTCGCCCCTTACTTTGTGGTTGGTGTTGGCCATTGAAGTATCGGGAAATCTTCTTTGGGTCCATCCGAACTCCCGCACTGGACACAATGTGTCCCAAATATTCCACTTCTTGTTGCCCCAGAGAACACTTCTTCCGATTAACCACGAAGGAGTTATCGCGAAGAAGAAGCGCAGAACTAATTGCAAGTGGGCTAAATGGTCAGCCCAAGATGCGCTATAAACCAGAATATCGTCGAAAAAACGAGCACAAACTTGCGAAGGTACGGTCTGAATAGATCATTCCTTGTAGCTTGAAAGGTGGCGGGCGCGTTCGTTAGGCCAAAAGGCATGACGAGAAACTCGTAATGACTTGTGAAATGCGTTTTAGAGACATCTTGGTGCAATGCGGATTTGATGATACCCTCGCTCGTAAGTCTAATTTGCTAAACCAAGAAGCCCCATGGAGTTCATCTAACATCTCCTGAATCACGGGAATGGGATACTTATCCCAAGACCTTTGTCCGCTTATTCAATTCACAATAATCGACACAAAAATGCCAACTCCCATATTTTTTCACACTAGTAACACCAAGCTATAGTACGGGCTACAACTCGGTTGAATAATCCCCGTAAGCATTTACGCCATCAAGCGCTCCATTTCATCTTTTTGGAGTCATCCCATAACGATATGGGCGTACGGAGACGGGTGATGCGCTAGCCATAGTGGATCTCGGTGATCTCATGTAATACGATCGGTGGTAGCGTTGTAACGTGTTGAAATACCATGGAAAAACTCTCCGAAACTTGCTGCAAGTCACCGGGAGCACACAGCAGAGATAGTGTTGTAGCATCTTGAGAAGGGGACTCCTAAGACCAAGAGCTAATAAAACCCAAAGATTCCTCGACATCCATAATTTTATGAATGCTCGCGGCGAAATCTCGCGTCGCGCGAGCAATGGGTCCCCATCGGCGAAATCATCCGCCGGTCAACTATGAATTCCATGGACATCCTTGCCCATTCGCCCGAACATCACCCAATGTAGCCAACCAAGAAACTCCCAAGATTAGGTCCATGCCCCCAGGCGGAAAAATAAAACAATCGACTCGGAATTAGGCCACGTTTATTATAAGAATGAGGTCGCGACAAACTCCTAATATTGTTCTTCTTTGTCCGTCACCCAAACGAACATGCATGTAAGAGGAATCATCGATGGCTTACCCAAAACGGCTGGCCGTGGAGTCGGATATAAAGCAATGACTGGCGCCGTTATCAATCATGATCGGACGGGATGTGTGTGTAGCATGGCCATCATCTTCATAGTGCAGGCCCATCAAATCCCCGGCCAGAGCGAGTGGCGGTAACTCTAACTTCAAATTCGGTGGTTACGGGCTCTCTCCCCACCCGATGGGTCGGTTGGTTCAACGTCCCTGGTGGGTCGTCCTCCTCGTCGGCCACAATAATATTACGCGCAAGGATTTCCCGGAGAGTTGTGTAATGGGTGGTATGGCTCGCGACATTTAAAACATAAACCCTTCGCCTTGAGGTCTAAGTAATCGGCATGGGATAATTGACGAACCCCCGAGTTGGCCAGAGGAACCGGATGATGCCACCGAGTTGGACGTGATGAGGGGGCTGCGGAAATGATGGTGCGGCCGGGAACGCTGGCCGAAAATGTGGCGGACCCCGGCACCGGTGTCTAGGGGTGGCGCGCCCCGCGATGTCTTGTAGGACCGTGGCAAGTCCAAGAGGGTAGTGCGCGTGGGTGCGATCCCCAAAACGAGGCCCTCGGGTGGCCTGGATTTCACGCTCAATTTCTCGGGCTAAGTGGATGGTGTCGAATAAGTCTCGAGGCATCTTTTGAACGAATGCGTATACGAATGTCCTCACGTAAACCATTAAGAAATAAACCCAAACAATGAGAATCGATAGCCCGTGCACATGAGCGAATTTACGAGATGAAAGCATCAACATAGTCATCAATCGTTCCTATTTGGTGGGTAGCGAAAAGGGACTCAAAAGGATTAGCGGCGGGATTGTCCCCGTAACGACGCAAGAGTTCATGAGAAAATTGTTTCCAAACAACGGCGGAGTGCGGCCAAGTACCCACCATCCAATGTAAAGCGACCCCATCCATCGCGATCAATGCGAGTCCGATTTTAGCGAATCATCAACGTGGTGGACGCGGAAATATTGTTCCGCACGGAGAGCCAGGAGATCGATCCTCCCCGTAAAATAACGGATGTCAAGTTTGCGGCCAGCCGCAAAGGCACCGCCATGCACCACCGGAGGCGGCGGCGGCGGGAGAATGGAGGACGTCCGAGTCCCCACCCCAGAACGGGCGAAGCTTTGTCGTGCAACACGATTTCAAAGAATTCTTCTATGCGATCGAGCTTATTGACCTTGGCTTGACTTTTGGTGATTTCCACCCAAAGGTCCTCAACACCCTTCTCTATCGTATCTACTCGAGATTCCATTCGTGTTAGGGGCATGAATTAAAAAAAAAGGGCAGGTTGGACCGATTTGATAGAGTCAAGGGTGATTCCCAACAAATAATCAACAAGAAGTAACAAATAAAAAGTATGCGATTGATATTGAACGATCTTGGAATAAACTCCGTTCCCAGCTTGAAGCCGCCAAATTCTTCTTATAATTTTCAATGTCCAATTCCTTCACAAATCTACTATTTAAATAACCCTAACCTATGGCTACAGCCCACGACTCACCCAACAACAAAATAGGAATCCTAATCTATTCCAAATCTGTGACTGAAATAAATCCTACTCTATTACAACTCTGAATTAATAAACTAATAACAGCTAATATAAAATAACTAAAATAAATAAACATCTAATGAATTAATCTTCAAAACTCCAGCCACCAACATCAGCACATCCTCATCGTCCCTTGTCCCTCTCCGGTGATAAACCTACGCAAAATGATCCGTAACAAAATATGATATAGGTGTATCTATTAGTACTCAAGCAGGACCCTCTAAACGTACTTACGGGGCAAACAGGGTGAAAATTGGTACCGGATGTGGTTTGAAAATGAAGGCAACAAAAAGGAAATAGGAAAAAAGAAGAAAAGAATGAACCAGATTGAAGAATCTCCTATTATATGGTCCAGAAAGAAGATAAGAAAGCTCAAGTCCTGTCCAAAAATTTGAATTTATTTACTTTTATTTATTTGAGTTTCTACTATACAATTTTTCTTTTCTTTTCTTCATCAATATTGTCTAAAAGCCAGCATAGCATCAAGTATGACAAATTCTTAAAGATAAAGCTACGCAAATTAACAAGCTCGACAATGTTTGTTTCAGTTATTTATGTCGTTGATCTAAGAAGGGCTGTTTATTATCAAAAATGCCACGATCCAGATTGCAGAGGTGAAGTATTTTTACATTGGAGCCAATGATTTTTCTAAATACTTTTCAGTATGTTATGATTAACTTTTATTAGGTTGGCTGGATCTGGCAGGTTATCGTATTTAACGAAATCTTTTTTATACTTAACATGCATTTGTGATATAATATATTAGATGGAAGTTCCAAATTTAGAACATAGAAGATCATAAGTTTGAGATTATTAATGAAGAAACCAAATTTTCTAGGTGTAATTGATGAAACTATGTAAATGACAATTATTTTTTGACAATAATTGACGAAAAAGTAGAAACTTGAAAATAGAGGAAAATATATTTTTCATCCCCCAATTTAATATCTTGTAGACATTTAATAAGTGTATTTTTTTAACCTTTTCGGGAAAAGAATGGATGCATGAAAAATTAGAGCAACAACAGCAACACTTTCATCACATCGACAACATGGGATGATGGAGCAACATTTTGCACGAGTTCTCAAGATCAGCAGAAAACTACTGAAAATGCATAAGTCATTTTCTAATATCAAAAATACAAATTTAGTTAGTTAGTTTGTTATTTCGGTTATGTTAGTTGTTGGTTAGTTTTCCTCTTGTACAAGCTAGTTGTGTTATATATACAGCTTAAACTCAAATGTACAATTTAATTCATTCATTCATCTAATAATAAAGATCTTTTTTTTTTTGTCGACCCGTATCTTCATACTGAAGTAGGGCACAGACCCCACACTTCCTTCGGACTATGGGATCCTTCCCAGGGATGGTCCTAATCTCTGGAGGAGGAGTGGCAAACCCAACCCCAAAACAAGATCTTCTCAATTCTTTCTTCAAGAATTCGGTATGGTATTAGTTTATTGAAGTTTTTTTTCCGCAAAACTCTACAAGATCGATCGATTCTCTGCATCTTGCTATATTTTTTGCTCAAAATTCTTTTCTTCTTGCCATCATCATCATCCCTATGGCCTCTGATCCTGAGATTCCTACAGTAAGATGTCCTTCGGATGATTTTACATCTCCTTTCTTCCTTCATCCGAGTGAACCCGGGTGCGGTGATCGTCTACGAGCCTTTCACCAGAGAGAATTGTGTTTCTTGGAGCCGTGCTGTTCTAATGGCCCTCAATGTCAAGAACAAGAGTTGTTTTGTGGATGGTTCTCTACGGTTTTGTTGACGTGCGTTTTGGTCAACAAGCAAAAATATGTAAAGGATTTAACACGTGGAAATATAAACGTGCGTAACGTATATTTATTTTTGGCTAATTCTGCCTTTTTGCATAATGCCGGCCGAACTATTGGGGTCGGTCTTTCTTACAATCTTTTTTATCTCCTTTTTCCTCCTTTTCTTTTCGCTATCACCCTTTTTATACCCCTTTGAGTAAGTGGGTTTACAATAGTCATCTTTTCACTAACTTTTCATTAATTAGTAAAATAATTAAAGAAAGACACATGTCCCTCTCTAACTGTGCATGTCGATCAAATCTTGCCACTTGTCGACTTCTTTTATAACTTTATGACATGTGGCGGTTTACGATGCTCGATAAAGTGTTAAGTATGGGCAAGTGATTACTTATGAATGCATCGCGCATGCGTTCCGCTGGTGGGCTCGGGGCTCGGGGCTCGGCCGTGTTGCGGTTGGGCTCGGTAATGGGCGAGCCTAGTTCATGACGTGTTTGTCGCGCACCATTCTTGGCGTCGCTCACTGCAGTCGCTTACTCGGATGTGTGTTGGGTGATGACTTGGGTTAATTTCTTCCTACTCGGGTATCATCAAAGGCCCCCAAGTTTGATTCCGAGAAAGAGTTTCAAATCGAGTTAAACTTTAATGCTAATGATGAACATTTAATGGGAAACGGATTTCTCAAAGGTTTTGTTCTTTCCTGGCATCTCGCGTAGTGATTAATGCCTCGAAACGGCGCATTAATGGGTTGCCATAATAGCGACACGTGGCATCTTGTGGTTGGACCAATCTTGCACGAGAACCGAAAAGGTACGTCGATTCTCGTCGGGCGTGGGGACGCGACGTTTTTGACATGTTTGACGGCTTTTGAGTTTTTAAAAGGCGTGTCTTTTCGAATAAACGTCTCGTTTATCGAGGAACCCTATCTATAAATACTTTCGTTTCCCTCATTATTCACTTTCGACCATTAACCTTTGAGCTAAAGTAACTAAAACCGAAGCGAAATTTTGGTCGGCTTTCCAAGTTCGAGACTTGAACTTAGGTATTTTTTCGAAATACTCTCCTTTACCTATAAATGTCTTCTTTTGAGGAAAGTAGGAGTCGTAGTTATAGTGTAGAGGTTGAAATTGAAGATCCTCCCTCTCAACCTTCATTTTTATTTCTCACCGGCACGACGGCGATCTCCGTCTCATAGCCCGAGCATTATTCGGATATCTTCTCCAGATTCTCCACGAAGTGGAACGTCTTTAGGGCGGACTCATACTATCTTTAATCCGACGCCAAAGGACCGTCTTTAGAGAGAGAACGATGTATCGGCCCATCGGCACAAGAGAGTTCCGACGAGAATCCCCTGAGTGTTGATTCTAGACAGTACCAACCAAAAGAAGAAAAAAATGAACCCATCGGAACCGAAGCGTGATAATGTGGAGCGGGTAGATGAACCCTCCCGATTCGAGGCGGAGAGGCCACAAGGGCCTATGGGCCATCGTAATGGTGACGGCCGGCCCGGAGGAGGCCTCGCCAGCGTTGAGTCTCGGTGGACGCCGAGTGATATAAATGGTATCCATTTCTGGGTGTCGGATGGCACTGAGGTCCCCAAAGACCCGCCCCGGGTTGCGTGGGTATTCATATCGCCCGACCTCCTATACGGACTGCGATTCCCGTTCTTTGGTTTTTCTCACGCGGTGGCTTTGCAAGTGGGGTATGCATCCGACCCAAGTGCATCCCATTACGTGGGGTAGGATTATTGGCCTTTTGGTGATGTTCCACCTAGAGAAGTACCCTCGCCCTAAGTTCAAAGAGATGAATGAACTTTTAAATGCAGCGAGCAACTCCTTCATCAAAAGGGCGATCGTCGGGTGGTATTACGTACATACCCGATTGGGGTATCCGGATAGTTTAGTAGAAGGTCTTCCTTCATCGTTGAAGGATTGGAAAGAGAAATGGCTCGGGTGAGCGGCGAGTGGCAAGCTCGCGTGGGGGACGAAGGAAGAGAGAGAAGTCCTTTATCCTCCTTCGATTTTGTTTTTGGTTACGATAAGTCTATATCCTTTCTCCTTTCTTTGCTTTTGCTATTTATCGTTTCTTTTTGTGATTGACTTTTGTCTTTTTACCTTTATAGAGAACCGCGCATCAAAAGGGCCTTTGTCGGCCACCTTTCATCCGCAGTGGAAAATATCCGAGGCGAGGCGCCAGAGATAAGCGGGTGAGAGATCGCCACCGAGGCCAATTTGGCCGCGGCCAAGGCTGAGCTCTCGCCCGCCGACCCCGAGGCCGAGGGCGGCTCGGCTCGATGGCGGTTGAGCGAGGTGGAGGTTGAGAGAGAGACTCAGCGAGATCCTCCCAGTAATGAACAAGTGCGGACCCATTCTCCGGGGAGCATCCGGCGAGAACAGGAGCGAGCTACGCCGTCCCTGACGGCTAGCTATGCCCGTGGGCGAGATCATCCGCGCCCGTAGGGGCAAACGCAGACTCCCGAGCCGCGAGTGCGGTTCTTTATTCGAGGTAAACATTGTATTTCTCACACTTCCTTTTGGAATGTCATTTTGTTTTCTTTTAATCTTCTAACTCGTGGTTGCTTTGTGTAGGGCGCGACTTGGATTTGCGTGCACATCTTCGCAGCGTGAGGAACACGGCTTGCGCGAACTCGGGCGGCCCGATCAACCTGCGGATGTGGAGGCGGCTCGGAGAGAAGATATCCGGGCGGTAAACGTCCCTGTTGTTGGAGTGCCGGAGGCGGTGCAACCTCCTCTTCAAAGGAGAAGAGGAGAAATTGTGATTGAGAGCCTAATCGGTGAAGGGTTGGTCGAGCGGTACCGAACATCCCGAATGGCCCCGAGAAGAGGAGGTCCGCGAACTTTCTCGGATGACCTCGGCGGGAAGGTCACTTCATCCCTCCAAGTCAAGTGAGGGATGAATATTGCGAGGAATGATTGGACTACCCCCGATGGTTTGTGGAATTCGTTCGATGTGCCACGCCGATAGAGGAGCAAACGAGAGTCTTATCGGAGCGCAGTCGGGCCGCGATGAGTGTCCCGGCTCGTGCTGGACAAAAGGTGTTCGACCGCTAAACACCTAAAATAAATCTAGCAATCCTCGCAAGAGAACGAGATCAATCATAGGGTAGCAAGTTGACCACAAGTCGTCTCTCAAGGAAGACTTAGCCGGCAAATAATTATTATGAATCACAATAGACAGCAAATAAATCCTAAACACTCTAACCGATTTGTTGGTTTTATTTAAACTAAAAGAAAACAATTAAAAAGACAAATTAAAACTAAGATGGATTAAACTTTGGAGAAAAAGATTTGGAAGAAGGTCTAGGATTATGGATTCATCTCATCAAACTTGCAATCAGAATACCAATTAATTGATCATGTGGTTAACAAATATAACAAACATGTAAAAACTAGGCCTAGGTCTGATAACTTTCGTATTCACGAGTTAGGGCTATCCCAACATAATTTGCTATTTTCATTAAACCTAGGGTTAGATAATACATTTCGATTCATATCTAACCCAACCCGAATAAATTTAGTCCAGGAATAATATCTTCTCTCGATCTCAATTATTCCCCCAAAACAATCAAAAGTTGATCGGACAATCAATTATCAAATAAAGCAATTTATCCAGAAAGCGGATCAATTAATCAATACTCATGCTTATTTGTTTGAATCAAATCATCCTAATCCTAGAACAAGGAAATTAGTTCATGCTTGGGGATGGGATCATAATCTCAATTGAAGGAAAGAAAACAATCATAAACATGATCATGCAATAATAATAATCACCCAACAATTGAAATTAGACAAAAGAGATGAAGAAGTCTTACTCTTTGATTAAGAAGCAAAATAACTTCAAGGAGAAGAACCCAAGCAATCCCAATGTTGAATGGAAGAGAAAAATACCAAAACTAAAGTTTAGAAGTGCTAAGAATGAAGGTGTACGAAATTATGGATCCCCCAAGTGCTATTTATAAGCCTAAAGCCCTATACAAGGTGGAAGAATCCAAAAGAACAAGGAAAAACGAATAAAAAATCAGAACTTACCGTTTATAATGCGTCCCAAGCGCATGTGCGCGTCCGGCGGTGTTGGCGGTGCGCGCGTCCAAGCGCACTAGTGCGCGTCCGGCAGTCGTGCCTTGTGCGCGCCTTTCTTGTATGCTTAGCGGCCGTTGCGCGCGGCCTTCCTTGTCTTGGCGCTTGTGCGCGCTTAGTGCGCGCCGCCTTCATTTATGTTGTCGGCGTCCGCGCTCTCTTTAGCGCAAGACAACGTCGTATGCCTTGACCGTCTTTCGCTTTGTAGTGCCCATTTTTTACCGTTTTCAAGGTTTTAGTTTCTTACGAAAACCTACGAAACAAACAAAAATACCCCACGTAACATATGATAATATAAAATGGGACGAAAAGACACAAAAATATGCACAATCACCCACACGATAAATAGAAATCACACAAAATTCACACACAAAAATATATAAAACAACTCCCCCACACTTAGCCTTTCGCTTGTCCTCAAGCAAATAATAATATCAATAAACTCAACAAGAAATATTATGTCCAATTTGAGAATCAATTAATCCATAACACTATGTTCCATCTACCTCGGATTATTCCTCATCGATCCCCAACCTTCGCAATAATCTCACTCGGCTAAAGTTAAACATCAATCAAAATGTTTAGCATTCTTTACTAAATTTCAAATTTGTGTCAAAAGTTGCAACCCTTTTTATTCACACAACAAATCACGCAATTACTAGCCCTTTTTTTCTTTTTTTTTTTTTTTAGAACTCCCAAGATATTCTTCCACTAGGTATAAACTTTGATGTTTTCCAAAGGCTCCTAGGGTGGTTTCCCATACTCATGTTTGAGCCGCCGTTTTACGTAAAAAGTCAAACATGGGGCTCATGAATGCTCCTAGTTACTAAGCGGCTCAACCAAATGAGTATAATCTCAATTGTTCCATTTTTTTTTGGATAGCTATATAACGCATCTTTTTTTTTTTTTTTTTTGCAAGGCTAGCAATTTTGTGTACACACAAATCAAAATAGGGTTTTAACTTAATTCACATCAATGAAATCTCGTAATTCAAGCCCCACAACTCGGATTATTGTTTAACCGTCACCTAATTCGTTCACCACAGAGGCAAATTCACGACTTAGTCAAATCCTACGTATTAAGTTCACAAAGTCATTTCATATTTGAAACTCAAATTAATACATCTATTTCAAGTTAATTAAACAACACTATTATTAAACTTGGGATAATCATTAGGCAAAGTAAAAACATAGCCATATGCAATCATCATATTTTATCAATGACTAATCATCCCCCACACTTAAATCACGCAATTACCTCAATGCGTAAAAGTAAAAGAGAAGGAAAAAGATACGTCCCGACAAATGCGAAGATCGATAAATGGCACCATAGTCATATCCGCCACAAATGCGCTGCCAAAGCCATGTGAAGGGAACAAAATAATAACACCACGCTCATGAAAATATGAAAACACACACACAATTTTTTTTTAATAAAACGGTGAAAATATTTGGGTTGCCACCAAGAAGCGCTTTTTAACGTCATTAGCTTGACGGTGTCAATGGAGAGATTCAAGGCGGATCATCGAGCAAAACCCTATTTACCACCTTGTAATTTTTATCTCGGTTGTTTTTCGCCAAGCATATTGCGTTCTTGCCATAGGACATCTTTCACGCAGAGAATCGATTGAGTCAACAATTAGATAATCATTCAAAACACATGCGGGATTACGAGCTATATCAAAAATTGAAAACGTTCTGATTAAGCGCCAAGACATTCATACGAGTTTTCTATTTTTGACATCGATCAAAGTATTAGTGGTTGCCATGAATGGTCTACCCAACAAGATATAGTATGATCTTTAAGACTACCTTTATCATTTTCCATATCCAAAACAACAAAATCGATGATAATTTTAAGACCACCTACTTGGACTAAAATATTTTCAACAATGCCTGTAGGATTCCTAATGGACCTATCGACAAGTTGTAAACGTAATCCGGTGAACTTTAATTTCCCTAAATCTAATTGTTTAAAGGTAGAGTAAGGCATAAGGTTAATTCCTACTCCAAGATCAAGCATACACGTGACTTCCTTACCATTCCCAAAAGAAATGTTGATAGTGAAACTACCTGGATCTTGTTTTGGGCATGGACTTAAAGGAATAGAAAGTTCATGGGAAGGCGATCCCGTGCCGCCTCCCTATTTATGTCTTCTTCACCGCATCAACTTCCTTTTCTATGTTCGCGATACCGCAGGGTTAGATGAGACAATAGAAAGAGGAATCTCACTTTTATGATCGCAATCTCACCAAATTCAAAAACGGTGATGGATTGAGCTTGTCTTCAGTTGGCTAGGATGTGTGTCTGCTTGAATATATGTCGAGCAATCTCACCAACTTGAGTCGTCAATTGACCAACGTGAGTCGTCAATTGACCAACTTGAAGTCTCAAGACGCTTCAAAGAAGCTTCCATAGATTCAAACCGCTCTATTGTTACCTTCTTGTGTTTCTTTGGTGACTTGAATAAAAGAATTCAAGCTTTCTTCAATAGATGGGGCCGTTGGGTCAAGTTGATTGTTGGCCTTGTGGTTGCGGTGGTCTCGGATAGATATGAGAGGATTTTGTGAATTGCCCCAACTAAAGTTGGGATGGTTTTGCCAACCTGAATTTTTCGTCGAGAGATAGCATTACAAACGTTGGCCCCATGACCAACTTCGCCACAAATCCCGCAAGATTCGGCGGAAGGGGAACATGTGGATGCCCCTTGTAGCCAACATATGTACTTGCTTAGTCAACTCACCAATTGTTTTGTCACATCGTAGCTAGGAGCTACTTCATTCACGATAGCCCGTTTACCTGCACTTTTTTGTTGTGAGTTATCGCTCATCATCTCTAAAATATCATAGATTTCTTGGGCGTATGTACACCCATGTCACCCCCAGTAATGTTGTCAACCATATATTGATGATTATGTGATAATCCATCATAGAAAAATTGGTTTAACAATTCCAATGGGAAGTGATGATGTGGGCATTTAATCAAATCCTTAAAGCGATCCCAGGCCTCATGAAAAGGCTCACCTTCTATTTGACTAAAAGTAGCTATCTTACCTCGCAGATCTGAAGTTTTCTGATGAGAGTAGTACCTGCCCATGAACTTATTGTACACCGCCTCCCAATCAGTAAGAGAGTTAGGAGGTAGAGACATAAGCCAAGTTTTTCGCGCCTCCTTGAGTGTGTAAGGAAAACAACGCATCCTAAGTTGGTCTTCATCCAAACCCCGTAGAGGAAAAGTTTGAATAATCAATAGAATTCCCGAATGAAGTTAAGAGGATCTTCATTGGGCATCCCATAGAATGACGGCAAAATGATTAAAGTGTATTGTTTTGAGCTTGTAGTTCCGTCTTTGCTTGTCCCAATATGATGCAAGAGGTCGCAGCCCCCCAATGAAAGGCGTGCAAACTCACGCATCGAAAGGCGTCGGCGTGCCTCCACGTTGTTTCCGTTTTGATTATCACCCATCTCTCGATTCGTCTGTTTGTTGTTCTTCTTTCGGAATGTGATCGCGAGAATCCTCGGCCGCTATCCGAGAATCGTCCCCTTCTTTCCTTATTCGTCTCGCACTCGATGGATATCGTCCACGAAAGCGCAAGGTCCCGATTGAGATTTCTACGTCTTTGCATAAACAACACCAGAAAAACAGATCAAACGCACCAGTGGAATAAAGTAAAAACCGAAAAGAAACAAAAAGAGTCCTAAACTAAAAATAAACAAAAAGAATCCTAATCTAGAAACACGGAAAATAGACACAATAATTATTACGCCTAAAGCCTTCCCCAAGAATCCGCGCCAAAAAATTTTATTCGACCGCTAAACACCTAAAATAAATCTAGCAATCCTCAAGAGAACGAGATCAATCGTAGGGTAGCAAGTTGACCACAAGTCGTCTCTCAAGGAAGACTTAGCCGGCAAATAATTATTATGAATCACAATAGACAGAAAATAAATCCTAAACACTCTAACCAGATTTGTTGGTTTTATTTAAACTAAAAGAAAACAATTAAAAAGACAAATTAAAACTAAGCTGGATTAAACTTTGGAGAAAAAGATTTGGAAGAAGGTCTAGGATTATGGATTCATCTCATCAAACTTGCAAGCAGAATACCATTAATTGATCATGCGGTTAACAAATATAACAAACATGTAAAAACTAGGCCTAGGTCTGATAACTTTCGTATTCACAGATTAGGGTTATCCCAACATAATTTGCTATTTTCATTAAACCTAGGGTTAGATAATACATTTCTGATTCATATCTAACCCCCTGAATAAATTTAGTCCAGGAATAATATCTTCTCGATCTCAATTATTCCCCAAAAACAATCAAAAGTTGATCGAGAAATCAATTATCAAATAAAGCAATTTATCCAGGAAAGCGGATCAATTAATCAATACTCATGCTTATTTGTTTGAATCAAATCATCCTAATCCTAGAACAAGGAAATTAGTTCATGCTTGGGGATGGGATCATAATCTCAATTGAAGGAAAGAAAACAATCATAAACATGATCATGCAATAATAATAATCATCCAACAATTGAAATTAGACAAAAGAGATGAAGAAGTCTTACTCTTTGATTAAGAAGCAAAATAACTTCAAGGAGAAGAACCCAAGCAATCCCAATGTTGAATGGAAGAGAAAATACCAAAACTAAAGTTTAGAAGTCTAAGAATGAAGGTGTACGAAATTATGGATCCCCCAAGTGCTATTTATAAGCCTAAAGCCCTATACAAGGTGGAAGAATCCAAAAAGAACAAGGAAAAACGAATAAAAAATCAGAAACTTTTGTCGGTGCGCGTCAAGACATGTATGCCTGGTCCGGCGGTGTTGGCGGTCTTGGCGTCCGTGCACTAGTGCGCGTCGGCGTCCGGCGTCGTGCCTTGTGCGCGCCTTTCTTGCGCGTTGCCGTTGCGCGCGCGCCTTCCTTGTCTTGGCGCTAGTGCGCGCCGCCTTCATTTATGTTGTGCGCGTCCGCTCTCTTGCCCGCGCACACAACGTCGTATGCCTTGACCGTCTTTACTTTGTAGTGCCCGTTTTTACCGTTTTCAAGGTTTCTTCTTACGAAAACCTACGAAACAAACAAAAATACCCTACGTAACATATGATAATATAAAATGGGACGAAAAGACACAAAAATATGCACAATCACCCACACGATAAATAGAAATCACACAAAATTCACACACAAAAATATATAAAACAAAAGGCATCGAGCAATTCTCAGCTCGGAGATCGCCGAAGAACAAATTCGAGATGCCATGGCAATGTCCGGCGAATGATTGGGCTCTTATGGCATGCGGTTGGGGAACTCGCGAGCTAGAGAAAAAATATGCCGACTGGAAAGGCGGCACGGGGATCTCGGGAGGCCCATGCTACCTCCAAAGGGTACAAGAATCGTTCAAGACTCAGCGGATGAGGCTACGGCTCGGGCCAACTCACGAGAGAGAAATCAAGCTACGAGGGCCGAGGCGGCGAGATCGGGCCGCAGGTGAAGAAAAGCTTAGGGCTAAGGTCGCCGAGCTGAACGTCTTTGCCATGCCTTTGAGGAAATGGAGAGGCGTCTGCCGATGTCTTGTGAGGTGAAAAAGCGCCCGTCGGCAAACCGAGGAAGTTCGTAGAGAGGCCGTTGAAGCTTACAAAGACTCCGAGGAGTATGCATTCATGTTAACCTGCGACCACGCGACCGAGCCTTGAGAAATTCTTGATTTAGTTAAGGCGGGCGTCTTTGTTGCTCGGCTTGAGGAAGATCCGCCCTCCCGGAGGCCGATCTCGATACCCTTCGGCCGAACTTTGCCGAGGCTCCTAATGCGCAGGCTCTCCTCCTCCGGACGTGGAAGAAGTCGCCTCTAGCGGCGCCGTCGAAATCCGCCCCTGCTCGCCTTGATGCTTTCATATGTACCCATAGGTAGGTAATTTGGCTTCGTGCCTCAAGATGTAATGGGCTCCGGCCTCCCTTATGTAAATACTTTTGAAGTAGAAATGAATTGTTATTCTCCTCACCTATGTATGTGTTTCAAGCTTTTTGTAGATGCTCGGCTCTTTTCCTTTTTGTAAGATTGTTGCTGTCTTCTTTTTTCCTTTTATATTCCCAAGTATGGGGCTCGGTTCCCAGTCTTGAATAAGGGACTTTACTTGCTTTAATTGATTCTCGTACTAGGTATATGAACCTGCTTTCTTTATTTTGTCTTTTGGTACTTGGTGTATAAACCAAGTCTTCATTTTCATTGTGTGTACATCGAATCTTTTGTTAGGAATTTTATTGTTTAGATTTTGATGAATGCCATGTAAAACTTAGAATAGAAAGTTGGCTCCCCAATTCTTGTCAGAAATGTATTGTAACAATTAGAGTCGGCTAAGCCGAGTTAAGTCGACTACGCCCTAACATGCAAGAAGACAATTGAAGGCTTGAAGGAAAACTCTCTTGAAGAGACAATTTGAGTCTGACAAAGAAGAAAAAGGAACTCGATCAAGAAACAATGAGATGCGGTGAGTGGAACATCACCAAGTCAACTCAAGAGAAGCCAAGTCTCAAAGTCGGGTTCTGAAGAGTCATCCAATGATTGGAAGGCGACTCTAAGTCACCTGGGAAAGCAAGGAAATGCGGTCAAGTCGAGATAATCAGTAAAAGAACCGTTGCCTGAAAATCAAGAGACTTACTTAAAAGTAATATCTCCATACCACCTTTCTTGGAGTGCTCGGTCCCGAGAAGCGTGCAAAAAGGAATGAACCAATGGGAAGCACTACACCGTGTCGAACTACGAAAAGGTGATAAAATAATTCATACGAGGAAATGGCAATTCCAAGAACGCAAGCCAACGATCGCAAAGTGACTTTCAAAAATGAGCCTATCTCTTCAACGGGCAAATTTTTGAAAGTTCACTATAAAAGGCCGAGGAATTTATTTGAGAAGGAGAGGAATGACACACACGTGAAGATATACAAGCTTATCTAAAAATCAAACACTCTCAATCCTCAAGCCTACACTTGAAGTACATCAATCCAACACTTACCTGTGAAGGAAAGAGAACTTCAACCATTGAAGAGGAAACCTTTAAAAACAAGGGTCTACATTCCGGGAAGGATTGTAGAAAGGTTCAAGTGAACCAAGTCTTAAGCTCTTGGAGGGCTTCGTGATCAAATCAAAGTGCTTAAGCAAGTGAGTCAGTAGTAGCAAGGCAAATGCCCTGTGAAGAAGTTGAGTCGTGCGAGAAGCCGGTGAGTGATCAAGGCGTCTCAGATCGAGTCCCAAAGGATCAAGTCGGGTTTTGTTGTGATCAAGACTTGTATCTCGGGACTTACCACTTTGTAAACTGATCATTACTTAGTGGATTCCTCCGGGAGTTGGAGAAGAGAGGAGTAGAAGAATTACCCCATCTTGAACCTCTATAAAAACTTTCTTGTGTCATTTACATTTCAAAGATTTAAATTTACGCACTTTTAATTGCTTATATCTCACGATAAATTTGCTATCCACTTGATAATTTATAAGTACTAAATCAAGTTTGTATAAATTTGCTTAATCAAACTTAAGGGTGTTAAGTCTTCAATGAAAACAAAACCACAATTGAGTCAATATATAGCCAACAAATTTGAGTTACTCTATTAATTTCACTCAATGAGTGCATTGAGAGATTAACTCTACTGAGTGACTAATTCGATCCATCAAGGACACGATTGTGTAGAACTCAGAGATTTAAAAGGCCTAAATCGAAAATTTGGTAAGGTTTATTCAACCCCCTTCTAAACCTTACACTTACACCCCTTGGGACCTACAAGTGGTATCGGAGCGGTTGGTTCATTGAACCCTCCGCACCGTTCTTCAACTAGATCTCCAAACCTTTCAAAAGTCTGCTTTAGTACTTAAGCTTTCAAAACTCTTTTCTATCATTAAAAGTTATTATCATGGAAGCAAATCTAACACGCATTCCTATGTTCACTATTGAAGAATTTGATGATTGGAAAATTCGCATGCGAGCTCATCTATCGGCATTACATGATGAGATGTGGATAGTGATAGAAGATGGGCCTGCAAATATTGAAGGTGAACACAACTGTCACGAAGAGTTGCAAATGAAGGGGAAGAAGATCGGCACGGACCTGATCATGGTTGAAAAACAAGAACCGAGTGGACAAATGATGACAAAAAAGATACAACCTGGACAATGTAGCCAAGGATATTCTCTACAAAACCTTGGACAAAGTCATGTTCAATAAAGTGAAATCTTGCAAAACTGCTAAGGAAATGCAGGACAAACCGACATTGATTTGTGAAGGCTCGGAAAGCAAATCAAAGAAAACAAACTATCGGTGGGCATCGTACAAAAATTTGAGAACTTTAAAATGATCTCGGGAGAAAACCTGGATCAACCGACGCTTCGGTTTACGAAATCACAAATGAGTCAGTCTACACTTGGAAAGGAATATACACGAGAAATGTGTATGAAGATCCTAAAAAGTCTTCCAACTGAATGGGAAATGAAGGTCATGGCATTGAGACACTCCATGGACCTATCAAAGACATCCAATCATGAGTTATTCTCGGACCTCAAAGCCTACGAGTTTGAGTGAGAAGGAAAGACCCGAGGAAGAGACAAATGTACCCAAAACAACATTCTCTAATTGTCAAAGATGGAAGGAGAGTGAGGTCAAAGAGGCATTGACCGGAAGAAATAGCCCTGATGGTTAAAAGATTTAACAAGTTCTTTAACAAGAACTACAAGAGAGGAAAGGGTGAATCCTCCGAGAAGACACTCGGCTCCTCCAAATCAAGGGATGATAGGCCAACCAAGAGAATGATCATCAACAAGTTGAGTATCAAAAGGCCGACAACTCAAGAATAGAAAGAGTGATCAAAAGGCTGAATATCTATGTTGGAATTGTTGACAACCAGGTCACTATGCCATTATTTGCTCATATCCTGTAGTCAACAAGTACGAGAAACGAAGAAGAAAGAAAGGTCTTGAGAGAAAGAAGACAAAGAGAAGAAAAAAGGCAATGATGGCTTGAGAGATCGGCCGAGACACCAAGTCAAGAGAGACAAACACTCGAGAGCGGTGGTGACTACTCAAGTGACTCGAAGAAGAAGCCTTGATGCGCTTAATGGCCAAAGAACAAGATCAAGAAGATGAGGTACAATCTAACTCAACAAGCTCGATACACTAGTGATAGTGAGAGATCGTGACACACACACTTCATCACCCACTCGATCTTTATGATTCATTAGGCAAAATGATGAAAGATTTTGAGCACATTAAAACCTCACACACACTATTGAATGAGGAAAACGGCTACTCAAAAGTCAAAACTCAAAGCCGACTAAGGAGCCGAGTACTCTAAGTCAAATAGGCGATGAGAATAAAAGTTTAAAGTGAAAATGCTAAATTAATAAAGCGAGAAATTGCTGCTATAGAAAAGAGGAGAATGACCTCAAAATGTTATTGCCTCATTCACTAAGGCATCTAAATCATTGGATGATCTTATTATGAGTCAAAGAGAATGTGGAGACAAGACAGGGCTTAGGATTCAATTCCTTTGTGCCATGTCAAACCTCAAAAGTAATTTTGGAAAAAGGATCTTCAAGTCATGAAGAGTCCGAAAAATCCAAAACTCTAAATATTGCACACACTTTCAATCCAAAGCACAATACTAAGCAAAGCGGCCTTGGTTACAAAGGAAAAGGAAAAAAATTGAGCTTGAGAATCTTTGAAAGGGCAGACTAAGAAGAGATTCGCCGAGTCCTCAGCGGACTCCAAACGCAAAAATACTCAGTAAAGAAGAAGCGAGCTACCAAAAATCCCGAGAATACTCATAAAAGAAATACATATGATGGGAATGGTAGAAAATATCCAAGCCAAGTAGATGGAATAATGTGAACTATCGGCTAGACTTATGGAATACAAGCCCAAATGGCAAAGGCCTAACTCAACAAAGGCCATTCCAAAAGCATAAGAGCTTTCATCAAGACACACATATGCACCTAGGCACTACACTCAAAGACACCACAATTACCCAAGAAAGGCAATTGCTAAAACACATATGCGGGCATACGACAAAAGAGACAATTTGTATGAACCTGACCCCCAAGCAATTTGCCAGGATTAATTATGATTATGGCACTCGATAGATGGCAACCTCTTAGAGTCAAATCATTTGGCTATAGGTTGGTTGGATCATCTTATAATTCTAACCCCTCGGGACCCGCACAAGAATGGGTACCTAAAACTTAATTTCCTTGATTGCGGGTTCAAGAACAATTGAGTGCCAGGAACCTGGTACATGGATAGTGGTACATTCCAGGACATATGACAGAAATAAGAGAAATCTGTCAAAATTCAAGGAAGTCAAAGGAGCAAAAGTCATATTTGGAGGAAATGAAGCTCTGGTGAAATAAGAGGCTTGGATCCATCAAAGGAATGGTTTAGAAATCACGGATGTTGCATATGTTGAAGGACTAAACTTCAATTTACTAAGCATCGATCCAACTCTGTGACAAGGGCTACAATGTTGGATTCAACATGGGAATATGCCAAATCAAAAATGTTGAATCTAATAAAGTTGTCTTTGCAAGAGATGTAGACAAAAAATATGTATGTAGTAGATTGGTCAATCCGCAACACCCAAAGACTGTCACTAGCAAAAAGAGCTCACCGAGTCAAGTTAGGTTTGTGGCACAAAAAGCCGAGTCACCCGAACTTCAAAACAATTAATAAGCTAGCAAGAAGTCATCTTGTAAAAGGACTTCCGGACTCGATACAAGAAGGAGAGTATATGTGATGCATGTCGGAAGGGAAAACAAATCAAGTCGTCGTTCAAAGAAAAGACATGCCCATCCTCAACAAGAATATTGCATCCGCCTATATGGATCTATTTGGCCCAGTGGAACCGGCAAGCATAAGTGGAAAGAAATACACCCTGGTGGTAGTAGATGACTACTCAAGATATACATGGACAATATTCATGTGCAAGAAGAAAGAAACTCTACAAAAGCTACCACAAATGATGAAGAGGATACAAAATGAGAAGAGTCAAACCATTATCAAAATAAGATCGGATAGAGGAACCGAGTTTGTCAATGGAATAATAACTCGATCTTGTATTGAGAATGGTATTGGTCATGAACTATCACCAAGGACTCCACGTGAGAATGGAGTTGCGAGAAAGAAGAAGAGAACCTCAAAGAAGCGGCAAGGACCATGTTAGGTGGCGCAGGGTTACCAAAAAGATTTTGGTCGAAGCAATCAACACACTTGCTACACCCAAAACAGATGTATGATAAATAGACAAAAATGACAAAGACTCCTATGAGATCCGGATGGAAGAAAACCAAATGTTGCATATTTCAGGATATTTGGATGTAAATGCTTATCCACAACAATGGCAAAGACAACCTAAAGGCTTTTGATGCTAAAGGCGATGAGGTATCTTCTTAGGATACTCAAATGAAAAGCAAAGCTCTGAGAATACTCAACAAAAGAACTATGGTTACGAGAAGAATCCATTCATGTAGTATTCGATGAGCCAAATGTAAATGGGAAGACATTGAAGAGTCACCGATAAGTTGAATCATCCAACCTTCTGAGAAGAGTCCCATCTTTGGAAGCCGGGGATTATCAATTGAGAAGAAGATGAGATAGTTGAATCTCAAAAGCAATCGGAAAATCTGCAATGTTGAGTGATCACGAGAGTGACCCGCAAGAACACAAACAAAGTCGATCAATCCAAATAACTTGCTTCAACTCCGGCGTAAGATGGTGAGAGACCATCCACGAGAACTTGTCATTGGAGATATAAGAGAAGGTGTCAAGACAAGATCCGAACCCAACAAGAAGCGATGTTCACATGCTTCATCTCGAGATAGAGCCCAAAGATATGTCACAAGCATTGGGCGACACACATTGGATTCAAGCTATGCAAGAAGAGCTAAATCGGTTTGAGAGAAATAAAGTATGGGAATTAGTACAAAGACCCATACATCAAAAATGTTATTGGAACCAAATGGGTATTCAGAAATAAGATGAACGAGGAAGGTTACGTGGTAAGAAACAAAGCAAGATTGGTAGCCAAAGGATATTGCCAAGAAGAAGGGATAGATTTTGATGAAACATTTGCCCTCGTAGCAAGATTGGAAGCTATAAGGATGTTTCTTGCCTATCTTTGCTCACAAGAATTTCACCGTATATCAAATGGATGTAAAATTGCATTCTGAATGGTTTATTGGAAGAAGAAGTGTATGTTGAACAACCTCCGGATTTGAGCGTAAGACTCTTGGAGACAAGGTATACAAACTCAAGAAAGCCCCATGCGGTTGAAACAGGCACCCAGCATGGTATGATACACTATCACAATTCCCGAAAATGGATTCACAAAAGGAAAAGTAGATAGAACACTTTTCAGAATTCAAGACAAGAAGAGTATCTTTGTTCAAATATATGTGGATGACATCATTTTTGGATCCACTAACAAAGAGTTGTGTGAAAAATTCTCAAACCTCATGCAAAGTAAATTTGAAATGAGCATGATGGGAGAGGCGACATTCTTCCTTGGACTTCAAGTGAAACAATTTGAAGGATGGAACCTTCATAAGTCAAACGAAATACACCGTAGAGATTTAATGAAGAAGTTTGGTATGGAGGAGAAGTCTTATGTAAAAATACCAATGAACACATCAAAATGGACATGGATGCGATGGCAAGCACATAGATCAAACAAGATCACGAGCACTTATTGGATCATTGCTCTATCTCACACGGCTAGCGGCGGACATCACTTTTTCTTTGTAGGTGTATGTGCAAGATTTCAATCTGCTCCAAAAGAGAGTCATATGACTAGTGACTAAGAGAATATTGAGATACTTAAAAGGAAGCCAAGAAATAGGCTATGGTATCCAAAGGAAGGTGGATTTAAGCTAATTGGCTACTCGGACTGACTATCTTTGGATGCAGAGTGGACAGAAAAATCACTTGAGGCACATGTCAAATCTTTAGGAAACAGACTAATTTCCTGGTTTAGCAAGCAAAAACTCAATAGCCACCTCTACAAATGGCGCGGAATACATAGGCTACGGGCATTTGTTAGCCCAAGTCCTATGGATGAGACATCACCGAGAGATTATGAAATTGAAGAAAAGAAATTCCAATCATGTGTGATAACACAAGTGCCATTGCAATCACTCAAAATCCTTGTGTTGCACTCAAGAACAAAACATATTGATGTCGGATATCATTTCATAAGAGATCATGTTGAAAAGAAGGACATTATCTTGGAATATATCTCAACGACAAACAACTAGTGACATCTTCACAAAACCATTATGTGAGTCAAGATTTGAAGAACTCAAACATGAGTTGGGGCTGATTGAGCTAAGCCGAGACACGAAGAATCAAAGAAAAGGAATGGAACAGAACGAAGGTGAAAAAGAGCTGAAAACAAAAAAATTAGCTCAAGAATCACCAGCATCGGAAAGTCAGCTATACCAAGTCAGCTGATAGCTGAGTCACTAAGAAAATGTGAAAGCGAGTTAAATCAGCTAAGAGATAAGCTGAATAACTTATGAGCAAAGTGACAAAAACGCAGTCGTTTTGACTTAAGCGGGAATGTTTTAAGAGACACGTCGCATAATGATGATGTGTACAGACATAAAGCCGCACACCAAGCCTATGATTGGATATAAATGCTTTGCCGCATTAAATACGAGACATGAATCTGCTCAATATGCGTCACGAAATCAAGCCGTTGATTTCGATCACAATTCAAAACCGTCCTGCACGCCCTTTCATAAACCATATTTAAACCATTTTCGCCCCGTTTCTCTCTCACACTTCTAAAAACTGTTCAATCTCTTTTTCTCTCAAAAGGCAAAGAGCAAATACTCTCTAAACCCTATCAACCTTCAAATCAAATTTACGAACTTTTCCTTGAAATTATTCTCGAGAAATGGCACCAACGTATGACTTTACCAAGTTGGGAAAACAAATCCACACCGGTTCGACCGTGGATTTCGACGGAATGGTGAAGCGAGGGTCTGACGACACCTTGGTGAAGAAAATCACGGAGAAGTTAAACGTCAGGACTCAAAACCGTTTCTAACGCTGAGTATCCTATGACCTATGTGGAGGAGGTCGCACAATTCTACGTGAATCTTTGAGATTCACGATGAAGGAATCAAGTCATCTGTTCACGGGAAGCAGCTGACTATCACTGCCAAGGATTTGGTGAATATTGCTCACTACCAAAAGGAGGAGCAACCGAGATTAAGGAAAGCTGATGTAAACTTGGCTGACGCATGGAAAAAATAGCCAAGTCCGACCTTTGCTGATAAAATTATATACACAAAGAAACAAAAGATCTGGCTGAAGGAGGATTATCACAAACTGTTGGACATAGTTGCCAAATGTATCGACATCAAATTTGGGCAATTTGACCAACTATCAAAGGCAAAGCTGATCGTGATGGCCGCAATCATCGAGGAAAAGAAGATAAACTGGGCTGAGTTTATCTACAAAGCAGACTCTGCCCGAACGTAGGGAACAAGTCCTTCAAAGAAGATGGGTCATTTGGAGGATCCCGGGATATGGCCTAGTGATTGGCCGACTATTGGAGGTGAAAGGAGTCCCTCCGGACATGGGAAAGCATTCCATGTTAACAAGAGGATGTTCGAGCTAACCTCTCAGTGCTCGAGGAAGCGAGCTTACGCCAAAAGAGAGGCGACACCGGTGAGGGGAATCACCCGACCAAGACACAAACTGCCTCCTCTCCAACCAAGAAGAAAGTTGCCCCGACAAAGAAAGAAAAACCAAACATGCTCCTGCCCCTGCCGCAGAAGTCACTGCCCCAAGAGGCCTGTGTCACTTTGCCCCTGCAGCGGCGATCGAGAAGGACTCCCAAATACCTTCTCCGATCGTCAAAAGGAGGAGAACCGATGACAAGCTGGAGACGGCGGCTCCTCGAAACAAACACAAGCACCCCCTGCCCCAAGACTCGGAGGATACCACCCCAACTGAAATTCCCACTGGTACAAACCAGACGAAGAAGACTCGTCAAGCGAAATCGACAGGAGAAACCAAATGAGTCGGCTACTCGGCTAAGCACAAATCTGGAGACTACTGGAGAGTAGAGTCTCCAGGATGTAGTTGATGAAACGGCCAAGTCTGCTTGAAGGTGATCAATGAGAGGCAACCCGAAGACACACTTGTAGCTCACACAAGTGAAACTCAAGAAGAACCAGCCCAGGCGGATAGTGATGTAATGATCCTATCTCCACCTTACCCGGACATCCAAAATCGTCTGCGTGAGTGGAGAAAATGGAAAAGCCGAGCAAGTCAAGGAACAGTTCAACGGCCCCGAGTTCATAGAAGAAGAAGAGGAACTCGCTAAATTTCCTCGGATTATCTATGTGCTCAGGCTTGGGATGAAGACAAATCGCATGGATATTCTGCAGATCTACAAGGACAAGGAGAGAGAAAAGCAAGGCTGAAGAAGCCGAAGCACGCGAGAAGGCAAGATCTCGCCTATCTCCGGCACCCGCGAACACTTCCATCCTCTCCTTGATGTCTTCTCTGAAAGTGATGAGGAACTGAGAATCTTTCTTCCGCCACGGAAGAAATGCAGAATCGCAAAGCATTGCATGAATCAAGAATCCTTCACGAGCAAAGACTGATGGAGGGACCAGGAGAGTCCTCCAAAACACACTGAAATCGATCCAATGGGAGTGGTTCAAAATAGCCACTGATATTCTTTGCTACCACTTCCCCAGCTCACTCGGAGGAAAGCGATGAGGAAATGGCGATGAAACTGGGACAATGGGGACCCTGGTCGAGCCAACCCCTATTGAAGGTGTGCTACCACCTGCCCCAACGGCTGAACCATCAATTGAAAGCAGTAGGAGTTTGGAGACGAGTGACCCCACTCCAAGTCACTCACCTGGTGCGCCGGCCGAGTGGGAACTCCTCCACCGCAGCAAAGGTCGGAGGATGCTGCAGATGACTCCACAAAAAGAATGTAGGAGGCGAAGTAGAGAAAACTCAAACGAAGAAACAAAGATTGCCATCAACGAAGCTCGAGGCGATTAAGTCTCACCAGGTGAAAAATACCGGCCTCTGGCGAAGGCTAATGACGCTAACGCTGCGTCCACGATCGAGGCACGAGGAAGGAACAACCACGGGAGTTAACACTGCAGGCGATGAAAGTGCAATCCATGGGGTTGAGACTCCAATGGATGCCATCTGTAGAAGACCCTAAGACAGTGACATTGTCGAAAGGGAGGACCAAGTGCCTCGCAGCAGCAGAGACTGCTGGAGGAAATGAAGGCCCACGGGAGGTTGAGACTTCCCGGGTAAAGAAAGAGGTCAAGTAGAGAACATCACTCCTGCAATCATCGACCCATCCGAGAAGGAGATCGCGCACTTCATGATTCCCAGGACAACCCTGATGTCACTTTTCCGGGATCGAGAAGGCGAAGAAGAAGTGAGCCAACCCCATGACAAATCCAAAAGACTCACCTGATGTTCCAAGTGCGAGTAAGTCGATCCCAAGACTACTCGTCAAACTTTTAACTTTGATGATGAGCCACTTAGAAATCTCATCATCATCCGATGACGATAAGGCCGATAAGATATAAGTCAACTGAAAAGGAAAAATCACCGAGACCAACGAAGCCGTTAAGGCAAACCGGCTCAGCAAGCGGGTCTATTTCACAACCAAACCAATTTGAACCAGACACCACTGCACCGCTCCTCAAGCAACAAATGGATCGATTCCCAAAAGAACTTCACGCACACCGCTTATCATCGAACAAATCCTGGGTTAGGGTGATGAATCCTTTGTGGAATCTTTCCTTTCTCACTTTGGAGATACGAGAACTCCACGAAGAGTCGAGAAAATGAGCAAGCACGCTATCACGGACCAGCTCCTGTTTTTCACTCGGCACCATTGTTCGGCCGACTTTGATTTCGACGTATTTGTATGGCCATCACCGCAGCTGTGAAAATAAGAATCACCAAATCACGAAGTGTTCAAAGCACTCTTTCTTTGAAGTTGAAAAAGATGGAGAGGCATCGAGGCCTCTTTGGACATGCGATTGGATAACGGAGATGCCAACCCATTACACGGTGACTTGAGAGGCATCACAATCGAGGATAAGGGAATGGTGGCAACAAAGAAGAATCAATGCGTGTGGAACGGTGAGATACTTAGGAACCTATTCAACAAGGCTGGCTGGTGTGGAGAGTCTGAAAATGTTGATGCGAAAACGGTGCGGAACACATTGAACATATGCACGAAGCTCACACTGCCGAGATCAAGGCTGGCTGCGTGAAGCGAGGAATGCAAATGATATACGCTGCTTGAAGTTGGAAGAACACATGACAAGAAAATTCACCTTCTCATTTGAGATGAAGCTGATTTCATGAGAATCCAACGCTACTCGATGCAATTCCGTGCGGCCTTCATACAACGCAGCACTTGAAGCAAAATTCAACCATCGAGAAGACTCGACTTCATGCTTTTGACATGTTCCTGGTTCCTCTATCCTTTGATGATGCCAAAAAGGGAAGAGGAATACCTTAAAGCGAAGAAAATCTGAAGTTGAAAAGAAAGGAAGCGGTGACAAAGGAACAAGCGAGAAGGAAAATCACCAAGAAATTTTGAAATCAAGAAAGGAAAATCTGAGGGGAAGGATCAAAAAATATGACCTTGATGATTGCACAAACCCCAACAGGGTCCTGTCACGGTGACATTATAAGCGACAAACTCCCCATGACTCGCCACTCCAACACTCTGATATCTATGGCCGAGAAGAGAAAAGAAATTGAAGCGAGGGATGAAGGAGGTGGAAGGAAGAATGGATGCCGGTGATGAACATCTTGAAAGAACACGGAGGCATTCCAATTGTGAAGAGACACGTATGCCATTTCGAGATGTCGGGACAGAGCGAAGTTGACGAATTCAAAACGCTCGAATCAAGGATATTTTGCAAATATGTCCTTGGCTCAAGCTTGGGACTCATCTTGGGAAAAGGGTCTCACATTATGTGAAGAAGGCGACAGACAATGAGACAACCGGCACTCTGCAGGCACTTTCACCGGAAAGAAGAAGGCCCCAATCTGATATCGCCCGAGTAGAGGAAAAGCAGCTGATGGAGGAAAAGCTTGGACCTAGGCTCTGCCCAAGAATATTGAATACGTAGATCCGAGGAAAGAAAGGAGGGATCTACGGGTGGGCTTGACCATGTGGCGAACTTGCAAGTGGCTAAAACCAACGCCCGAGTATGCAAAAGGATAGAAGAAAAACAAGAGACAAACTCAGCTATACGGGAGAGACAGAAAGAATAAGAAAAGATGAAGTCAAGAAAAGCATATGAGAAAGAAAAAGAAGGCGATGACGAGAAGAAGAGAAGAAGAGAAGAAGATCTTGATCAAGATGAAAGAAGGGAGACGGAGATGAAGTGTTCTTTATCAACCTTCATGTATTTTATATGTAAATACATACAATGTAAGTCTTACGTAATATAGCTATAAATTTTCTATTTTATTGTGAAGACAATTACATACTCGATACACCTTTGTAAACAGATTGTGTTAAGTACAAGAATGATATGATCAATAAAAAGATTGATTATGCGCATACATTCTATGTCAATACACTATCTCGTATGTATCTTTGTTATTTGCATCTTTGTATGATTTAAGTTTTGGCATCATCAAAAAGGGGAAATTGTTAGGAATTTTATTGTTTAGATTTTGATGAATGCCATGTAAAACTTAGAATAGAAAGTTGGCTCCCCAATTCTTAACCAAAAATGTATTGTAACAATTAGAAGTTAAGCCGAGTTAAGTCGCCTACGCCCTAACATGCAAAGACAATTGAAGGCTTGAAGGAAAACTCTGTCAAGAGACACTGAGTCAAAGAAGAAAAGCAGACAGAACTCGATCAAGAAAAAAATTGAGATGCACGGTGAGTGGAACATCGATCAAGTCAACTCAAGAGCCAAGTCTGGTGAAGTGATGAAGAGTCATCCAATGATTGGAAGTGACTCTAAGTCACCTGGGGAAAGCAAGGAAATGCAAAGTCGAGATAATCGTAAAAGAACCGTTGCACGTAAATCAAGAGACTTACTTAAACAAGTAATATCTCCATACCACCTTTCTTGGAGTGCTCATCCCAAGCGTGCAAAAGGAATGAACCAATGGGAAGCACTACACCGTGTCGAACTCCGAAAGGTGATAAAACAATTCATACGAGGAAATGGCAATTCAAGAACTGCAAAGTTGACGATTTGCAGTGACTTTCAAAAATGAGCCTATCTCTTCAACGGGCAAATTTTTGAAAGTTCACTATAAAAGGTGAGGAATTTATTTGAGAAGGAGAGGAATGACACACACGTGAAGATATACAAGCTTATCTAAAAAAGCGAAACACTCTCAATCCTCAAGCCTGCACTTCAAGTACATCAATCCAACACTTACCCGTGAAGGAAAGAGAACTTCAAATCCGCTTGAAGAGGAAACCTTTAAAAACAAAGGGTCTACATTCCGGAAAGAAGGATTGTAGAAAGGTTCAAGCTGAACCAAGTCTTAGCTCTTGGAGGGCTTCGTGATCAAATCCAAAGTGCTTAAGCAAGTGAGTGAGTAGCAAGGCAAAATGCCTGTGAAGAAGGCGAGTCGTGCGAGGAAGCCGGTGAGTGATCAAAGTCTCGGTCAGTCCCAAAGATCAAGTCGGATGTTGTGATCAAGACTTGTATACGGGTATTACCACTTTGTAAGCGATCATTACTTAGTGGATTCCTCCGAGGAGTTGGAGAAGAGAGAGAGTAAGAATTACCCCATCTTGAACCTCTATAAAAACTTTCTTTGTGTCATTTACATTTCAAAGATTTAAATTTACTGCACTTTTAATTGCTTATATCTGTGATAAATTTGCTATCCACTTGATAATTTATAAGTACTAAATCAAGTGTATAAATTTGCTTAATCAAACTTAAGGGTGTTAAGTCTTCCAATAAAACAAAACCACAAATTGAGTCAATATATAGCCAACAAATGAGTTACTCTATTAACGGCTCAAATTTGAGTTCATTGAGAGATTAACTCTCTGAAGTGACTAATTCGATTGTCCATCGAAGACGATTAGTGTAGAACTCAGATTTAAAAAGGCCAAATCGAAAATTTGGTAAGGTTTATTCAACCCCCTTCTAAACCTTACACTTACACCCCTTGGGACCTACATCTTTGATTTGCGTTTGAGTGCGTAACCAAATCTTTGATACGTGCTCGGTGCGTAACCCAAGTCTTAAGTATTATGTTCGGTGTGTAACCGAGTCTTTATTGCACTCGGTGCGTAACCGAGTCTTTATTTAGTGCTTGAGTGCGTGGCCAAGTCTTTATTTTGGTGCTCGGTGCGTAACCAAGTCTTGATTTCGGTGCTCGGTGCGTAACCGGTCTTGATTTTGTGCTCGGTGCGTAACCAAGTCTTGGTATTGTGCTCGGTCGTAACCAAGTCTTGATTTGGTGCTCGTGCATAACCAGGTCTTGATTTTGTGCTCGGTGCGTAACCAAGTCTTGGTATTGTGCTCGGTGCGTAACCAAGTCTTGATTTCTGCTCTCTGCGTAACCAAGTCTTGATTTTGTGCTCGGTGCGTAACCAAGTCTTTATTTTGGTGCTCGGTGCGTAACCAAGTCTTGATTTTGTGCTTGAGTGCGTGGCCAAGTCTTTTATTTTGTGCTTGCCAGTGCGTGACTGTCTTGGTATTGTGCTCGGTGCGTAACCAAGTCTTGATTTCGGTGCTCGGTGCGTAACAAAGTCTTGATTTTGTGCTCCTGGTGCGTAACCAAGTCTTTATTTTGGTGCTCGGTGCGTAACCAAGTCTTGATTTTGTCTTGTGCGTGGCCAAGTCTTTATTTTGTGACGCACTGAGGTGACGTTTAAGCTCTTCGGCTTAAGCCGAGGCGATTTTTACTTTATCCTCGGCACATAGCCGAGGTGAGTAAAAACTTCGTTTCCCTTTAGAGCTCACGAAATACGGATGAAAGGATAATTCTTTGGAATCCTATCCCCGGATCATAGACCGAGATCTTTATTGATAATACCGTTTAATTATGCTACATTCCATGGATGCATAAATTTTTCTCCACTCAAATATTCTACTGCAGTCGCCCCACGGATAAAAACGTGGCTGACCGAAACGGGCCCTCCCAGGTTGGCTTCAATGGGTTGGGTTGAATGCCCGTTATCTTTTTCAACACAAGATCGCCGACCAAATCTTCTTTCCTTTACTTTGGTTGTAGTACCTTTCACTCCTTTGTTTATACACTGATCGCATTTTTCATCTCTAAGATCGCACCTTTTTCTTGAGCAGTCTAGCTCGCTGAGCGGCCTCATTCGCCTTTCTTCAAAATTTGCAGTGCGAAGGTAGGGGCTCCAATCTCAATAGGAATCACCGCCCTAAAACTCCATAAGCTAAAGAAAAGGTGTTTCTCCGGTGGCGCTCGATGTGTCGGTGCAGATGACCATAGTACACCGGGTAGTTCCTCCGCCAATTACCTTTAGACTCCTCCAATCTCGCCTTCAAGGTATACTTGAGTATTTTATTAACTACCTCAACTTGTCCGTTCGGGGGGAGTGGTTGAGTTGAAAATAGTTTTTATGCGGAAACCTTCACAAACATTTTGAAACCTTCGGTTATCGAATCGCTTTCCCATTATCTGTAACAATCGAATGTGGTATCCCGAATCTCTGATAATGGATTTCATACAAAGCTCACAATCTTTTCTTCATCTATTTTTGCCGCAGGCTCCGCCGACCCATTTTGTGAAATAATCCACCGCCACAATGGCATACTTGACGCCCCGCTTTGCGGTGGGAGTGGTCCGATGAGGTCCATTCCCCATTTGGCTAACGGCCATGGCTAAATATGGAGGTAAGTTGTTCAGGATGATATCGACTGCGGTGCAAATCTTTAGCACTTCGCGTGATCTTTTGAGAGGGTCGGTTGTGTATCCTTTCTTAGGGATGGCCGATGAGTATCCTTGCCGTATTAATTTATAGGCCAACGTTTGGCCCCAAATAGGCGTGGTGCCGTGATATTCCCTCATGAACCTCTCGAAGTGCATAATCGGATCTGTCTCGGAAAGGCAAGCGTAGGAGTGGGGACGGAGTATCCTCGTTTGTATAGAATGCCATCGACTAGTGTAAACCGAGCCGCTTGAGTTCAGTAGTGTTCGCTTGACTTTGTTTTCGGTTGAATTCCTTTCTCTAAATACGAACGATTGGAGTCATCCGGTGCATTCGGTTTTATTTATATATCTTCTTTGCGCCAAGTGATGGGCGGTGATTTGTGATGGACTTGATGACATACGCAATGGCATCCGCCCCTGGCCGAACCGAGCGAGCTAAGGCATCTGCATGTTTTAAGGCTAAAGGGGCACATGTAAAACTTTTATCTTAAAGTGTGATAATCTCTTCTTGACCAAATCCAAATATTGTGCAATTTTTTGCTCTTTGCTTCATCTTCGCCGTTGATTTGATGAGCGACCAGCGAGAATCGTTTGCGCTTTAGTTGTTTAGGCCCATAGGCCGCCATATCTAAACTGCCGGGAGAGCGCCTCATATTCGGCTTCATTGTTCGTTGCGGGAATCGAAATCGTCGGCCGAGCAAAGAGCACTTTTCATTTGGATCGATTATCACGATTCCGCCGCCGCTTTCCGTGCGGTGGAAGAGCGTCAACGAATAATTTCCATTCTTGGTCTTCCATAACTTCCAATCGTATGGAAGGTGTGAATTCGCCACAAAATTGGCTAAAGCCTGTCGCTTTTATTGTGGTGCGTGGTTCGTATATAATATCAAATTGATAAGTTAACGCCCACTTAATCATCCACCCAGTATCGCATCGTGTGTAATACTTGTTTCAAAGGGTAGTTCGTCAATACTATAATCTTGTGTTCTAGAAATATGGACGGAGTTTCCGCGCATGATGATTAATGAATAAGCCAACTTTTCCATTGGTGGGTACGGAGCTCGCGTCATGTAACGCCTTGACCGGTGTAATAAATCGGATGTTGAATAGAGCCATCTGCCCGATTAACACCGGCGATGGCGATTCGGATACCGCCAAATACAAATACAAGTCCTCCTTTGGTCGGTTTTGCAATATAGGGATTGAAGAGAGTCTTTGTTTGAGGGATTCAAAGGTAATCAGTGCTTGCTCGTCCACTCGAAATTTTTGCTTTTCTTTATAATTTCAAAGAAAGGCTTGCACTTGTCCGTGGATCGTGAAACAAATCGGATTAAGGCGCGATCGGCTGTTAGGCTTGTACTTTTTTCTGAGTTCGGGGTTCTAGATCAATGATGGCTTTTATTTTATCCGGTTGGCTTCTATTCCCCTTTGGCTGACCATATACCCCAAAATTTACCCGAGCCGACCCCAAACGTACACTTTCTCGGGTTTAACATCATCTTGTACTCTCTCAAAACAAAAACATTTTATTAAGGTCTTTTAGATGATCGGAAATGTACAAATGATTTTACCAACATGTCATCTACATAGACTTCCATAGTGTGACCTATCATTTTTTCAAACATCTTATTTACTAACCTTTGATAGGTCGCACCCGTTCTTCAATCCAAAGGGCATCATCTTATGTGCAATGAATTCCTCGAGCGGGAAGAATGATGTATTTTCTTCATCTTCGGGTGCATTCGTATTTGGTTGTAACCCGTATGCATCCATGAAGCTCATCAATCGCGGTCATGCCGTGGCATCCACCATGTAATCAATATTTGGCAATGGATAACCTGGCCCTTAGGGAATGCTTTGTTGAGGTCGGTAAAATCTACGCACGTGCGCCATCGCTATCGCTTTCTTAACCAAAACAGATTGGCGACCCATCGGCGATAGAGGGCTTCGGATGAATTGATTGTCTAAGCAACTTGTTAACCTTGGCCTCGAGTGCCTGCCTGCTCGGGGGCCGAAGCCATGCTTTTCTCGGATAATCAAGGAACGTTAAATCAATATTGAGGCGGCATGCATACTTAAAATCAATTCCTGGTACGCATGTCGCATGAGTCCATCAAGACGCCAAGATTATTTCCCAAAATCATCAACTCGGTTCGATATGGTTGCGGGATATCATGACCAAT